>JAJEKV010000037.1:14465979-14503674 GCA_021234155.1 Isoetes taiwanensis
GGTTCCCTCTCCCACTCCCGTTTGGTGCTTGCACATGGTGTGTTGCGTGGATTAGCTGCATGGCGTCTGACGTTCCTCTCTGTCTGTGTGCTTGCATTGTTTGGTTTGTGGGTGCTCCTGGTCGAGTGTGTCGCGTAGATTAGCTCCCAGCGTCGATGTTCTTCCCCTTGTACTGGAGTGCCTTCCTTGGTTTTTGACTTAGGTGTGCCGCTACCGATGCTTCATGTATTTTGTCCGGTCAACTTCGGGGCATATGCTAGTATATTTTGGGTTCTTTATGACTCCCACCCCACATCGAACCCTAATTCCCCGTCACCCGTCACCACCATGGTAGGCCACTATCCTACCATCGAAAGTTGATAGGGCAGAAATTTGAATGAAATATCGCCGGCGCTAAGGCCGTGCGATTCGACTAGATTATCATGAGTCACAGCGTGGCGAGCAAGCTGCATCGGCCTTTTATCGATAAATGCATCCCTTCCATGGGTCGGGACTTGGTGCGCGTATTAGCTCTAGAATTACTACGGTTATCCGGTAGTAAGATACCATCAAATAAACTATAAGCGATTTAATGAGCCATTCGCGGTTTCACGCGATTACAAGGTAGCTTATACTTACACATGCATGGCTTAATCTTTGAGACAAGCATATGACTCTTTGGCGGGATCAACCAGGTAGCTTCCATAAAGGGACAGCCATCCACCCACACCGGGTGGAGGGGCACAATGAGAGGAACGATCAGCATCGACTCCGCCCGTTCCCAAAGGGGCGGCGGCAAGGCGATGGAGGCATGGTCAGCCACGGCACCAACACTTGAAGTGGGGGAGGTGGCGGCGCCCAGCAAAGACAAAGAAAGGCGAGAGGAGAGAAGGACATGCACCGGCACCAAGAAAGTGTCCAAGAATGGAACGGAACAGCGCCACCAAAGCGGCCGAAGGCCGGGGAACACACATGATGAGGACTAGGTCGAGCGAACATTGAGCGTCTCGAACTTGTTGTGTGCATCTGGAACTCCGGCATGGTAGGTGGAAGAGGTTCCGCCGCCGTTCCCGACACAAAGAGGGTAAAAGCACATCTCCAACCATCCAAGGCCTATGCATTCGGCGGCGAGCGAGGGGCCACCAACCACAACGAGCCCGGCAATCGAGCGAGGCCACAACCGCCATGAGCGAGCCAAAGCGGGACCCAATGGGGCAGCGGAAACAAGAGCAAGGCACCACCACAAAGACAACCCAAGCGGGGCCGGGTCGAGAGGGAGGGCACGATGGAGCCAAGCCCAAAACCAACATCACATTCCCAGCAGGCCTTGGCAACCTTCCGACCAACCCGTTTCGGGGAGGCGGGTCGGACACACAGAGGCGAATTTCCAACATTGAGGAACCAACATGCCAAAGCCAACCAAAGGCATTGACGGAAACAACGGGAGGGCACCAAGCGGTGTGGCACACAAACCCGAGGAACCGAATCCTTTGGAACGGGGGCGAGCACGACGGCTTGAGTCGAGGGACCGCATTGTAGCACGCAACAACAAGGTGAAATGCACTTCCCAACTTCCAACTCAATCTGAACACGCACAAATCCCACAAGCCAAAGGCGGGTCGAATAACGGGCCCCGACACGATTAACCAAAAGCGACCAGGGCAAGCAACCCATTCCAGCTCCAGCCCGTCTTACATGCTTGGGAAGGAAAGCCACCAAGCTGGCTAGACCAACCCAACAAGCAACCGATCGAGTAGCCGTCGAGTCGAGCAAGAGTGTTGGCCATGTTCACGGCTAAAAGTCTTGGTCGGGCGCCAAGGCCCGTCGAGCCAAAGCGAATGCCAAGGACCAACACCACCCGACAAGGACCACCCACCTTGCCCAAAACCGTTTAAGTAGTTCACCATGTCTCCTCGACTCCGTGAGCGACTCCATGGCAAGACAAGGGGAAGCCGAGCAACCGGTTGGGAAGCAAAACCACCAATTAGTGCAAATCGTGATCACCGAGCCGCCAGCGGTAACCAGCCGGACCAGCCCTCGGCTAAGATCCTGCCGGGGCGATGGCGCATCCCAGCTCAAAAAGCCTTGAACCAACCGGCGAAGCTACCAGCCATTTAGTTCAAACCAACAACCAGCCCAACTAGCCAAGGCTAAGCGGCGCCCGATGCCGTCGCACCAGCTATCCGCCCTGGGCTAACGGGACAAGCCACCAGCCAAAGCGTTCCCTCACCACGGCGTGCACATCACCAACCAACCAACAATGCGAGCCAGCGGACCCGAGCCAACCAACCGTGCGAAGGAAGGAGCCAACCAGCCGGGCACAACCCAAGGAGGAACTTGAGAGTCAGTCACCAGAGATGACCAAGCCAAGAAACCAGAGGTGACCAAACCCGGTGGAGCCAGCCAAAGCGACCAGCGGAACCAACCCGGTCGGGTGGGGAGCCGACCAAGGAGGGACCGAGGGAAGTAACCGACCAGTCATGACCAACCCAAGTTGGGATCTTAAGTGGGTTTTCTACTAAGTGCCCAGCCGAAACCAGCCGGAGGTGACCAAAACGAGGTGCCTTCACGGGGAACCAACCGACTAGCCGACCAACCCAGACCGACCAGCGGGACCAACCCGGTCGGGTGGGTAGCCGACTAACCGGACTGGCCGGGAAGTAACCGACCAGTCATGACCAACCCAAGTTGGGATCTTAAGTGGGTTTTCTACTAAGTGCCCAGCCCGAAACCAGCAGGAGGTGACCAAAACCGAGGTGCCTTCACGAGGGAACAAACCCGACTAGCCGACCAACCGGACCGACCAGCGGAACCAACCCGGTCGGGTGGGAGCCGACTAACTTAGGAGGGACGAGGGAAGTAACCGACCAGTCATGACCAACCCAAGTTGGGATCTTAAGTGGGTTTTCTACTAAGTGCCCAGCCGAAACCAGCCGGAGGTGACCAAAACCGAGGTGCCTTCACGGGGAACCAACCCGACTAGCCGACCAACCAGACGGACCAAGCGGAACCAACCGGTCGGTTAGGGGGCCGCTCTTAGGAGGGCCGAGGGAAATAACCGACCGGTCATGACCAACCCAAGTTGGGATCTTAAGTGGGTTTTCTACTAAGTGCCCAGCGAAACCAACGGAGGTGACCAAAACCGAGGTGCCTTCACGGGGAACCAACGACTAGCCGACCAACCCAACCCGACCAGCGGAACCAGCGGTCGGTTAGGGAGCCGACTAACCGGTGGCCGAGGAAAGGAACCGACCGGTCATGACCAACCCAAGTTGGGATCTTAAGTGGGTTTTCTACTAAGTGCCCAGCCGAAACCAGCAGGAGGTGACCAAAGCGGAGGAGCCTTCACAGGGAACAAACCGACTAGCCGACCAACCAAACCGACCAACGGAACCAACCGGTCGGCCAGCAAGGATCCAAGAGCTGAAAGAGGGGGCGCATTGGCATGCGTTTTGGGGTAGCCAAAGCGATCCAGTACTAAGGTGCACAAAAGGCTAGAGCAACCAGGTGGAAATTCAGCAAAACGGAGGTAAACAAAGCGCTTCCAGTCGGCGGATTGTACTAAATTAAGCCCAAGACCAGAAGTGCAAACTGCCCTTCCACTATCCCCGAGGTTTGTGATGCCCCACTTTTATGTCAAAAATAGGGCCCGCCCATAAAAGGAGGCTGTGAACGGCGGCATGGATAGGAAAGCGCAAAGGAAACATAGGTGGCAGCCTCATCGGAGCATTCCGATGCGCCAATAAACCTATTATCGGCACCAGATTGCTCCAACCAGAGGCGCCCATGAAGCTGGCGTGACCCTCGAGCACCAGCCGTCCGATGCACTTGCTGAGGCGGCTGCCGCCTAAATCTCGCGGCGCCAAAGTCGTCGTGGGGCGTGGCACGGAAGCGCCGATCCGGCCGCGTCGCAGGGCCTCTGCTGGCAGCGTCCAGGTCCCCGTTATCAACCATAGCCCGTTATCCAGCCGTGAAGCGAGGCCAGCAGCCGAACTTCGGCGTGTTTGCTGTTGGGGGCGTGGTGGTGAAGCGGTGGAGACGGTGGCGGGGCTGGTGGTGAAACCGTATTAGCGTGACCAATCGGCGTGGCGTAAGAAGGCTATTGCGTTGATGTGGCGTGGTCGTGGCGCACCCGCCGTCGGGTGAGCAGCCAAGCACCACAACCAAGTCGGGTGGGAAGCCAACCATCTACGGCCGCGCCTTCCAAGACCCGTGATGGCGGTAATAGGCCCCGTTATCGCCAAAGCCCGTTATCAGCGGCACCAGCAGACTGAAGCCGCTGCAGGCGGCGACGTGAGCGAAATCGCGGGCGGCGGGCGGCGCGCATTGCTGGCGGTAAAGGAAGCCATCACCGACACGCCGTCCAAGGTGCGATGCTGGCGTGTCAACCCATTATCCAGCCCGAAGTACCCCGTTCATCTGGCGGCGTGCGCGGCGGGCACAGAGCCCCGCCAGGCGGTCAGCGCTTGAGCAGAAACGTACTGGCGGTAGAGCATACCGGCCTTACGCCGTCAAGGCCCGTGCTGATGTCAGTCCCGTTATCAGCCGGCCACCCCCCGTTATCAGCGAAGCGTCTTGCTGGCAATTTCGAAGCGCTGGCGCTCCAGCGAACAGGCGCGTGCTGGCGTGAAGCTTCATCGGCCACGCTTCGTAAAGGCCCGATACGGCGTGTCAGTCCCGTTGTCGCCAAAGTACGCTATCCAGCGAAAGCGTCGCGGCTGACAACGCCTATAACTTACGCCAGGCGGTCCGGCGAACGAGCATTGCTGACGTGGCTCCAAAGCAGCGCGGGTCAAGACCGGCCGTGATGTCAGTCCACATTCATCAGCCAGTACCGTTATCAGCCGTCTTGGCGGCGGGCCTATAAAACGCCGAGGCGGCCTTGAGCAAGAAGCGCTTGTGCTGGCGTGGAAACATGCCGGCCGCAGCTGTCCCAAGACCGTGCTGATGTGTGGAGCACCCATTATCATCAAAGTGGCGCGGGAGGCCGCAGCAGGCTTTGGCGGCAATGTTGGCTCCGGTCATATCGCATAAAAGCGGGCTGGCGTCGGGGAGCTAGACAAAAACCAGGCGGCAGTATCCTCTCCAAGGCGTAGTAATGGAAGCGCCCGTTATCAGCAAACTTGCGGCGATAGCCAAACGCGCATCACCGCCAGCCAGCCGCTCGAGTGGTCCTTGCTTGAGTGGAGTGCGGGTCAGGTGGAGTGGAATTGAAATTATTGCCGACACGCCAATACCATCTCTGGCTGCGTGAAAGTGCTAACGATGTGGCGGAGCCGCTGATGCTCGGCCGTGTACGGATGAAGTTTCGCCAAGTGGGGCAAAGGCGTCCATGATGGCTCTCCCGGGGCGTCCATGACACAAACCACGCAGGTTATTGCTTGAACGCTATCTTTGGGACCCATGACATGAAACCATATGGAATGCCATCGGAACGGAAATGAAACGGCGTGGAAGGCGCTGGGTCCGGCCAGTCTTTAAAGAAGAGGCATTAAAGGCGGCGCGTCCTGAAGTAGTCTTGCGGCTCATGGGCTACTGTAAAGGTGAATCAGATTACGGCCCGGCGTCGAGAATGGTAGCGTTAGAGCGTGAAGTAACCATCTCTCCTTGTTGTAAAGGCCCGTCGCGAGAAGTGGCGAGCGCCCCTTATCAGCTTACGTGGCAGAGGTGGCGCCTTGGCTTCGAGACTGGCGCTTTTGCTTAGCAGAGTGGCTCGAGGCGGCCGGAGTCACGCGGCACGCATATCACGAGGGGGCAAATGCGGGGATATGGCATGGAAGCGCCATACCAGCCTTCCTCAAGGCGTGGTGATGGCGGCGACTCGTGAGTCAGCCCGCAAATGCGAGAGTGCGAGAAAAGGCAGCATCGCAAAGTCGCGCTGCATGCGGTCGCGGCGTGCGGTTGGCCCAGCGTGAAAGAAGTATTCGCGGCGTGGTAACCATCTTCCCATGTCTTGGAAGACTCATCTTTGCGGGCCTTACATGTGTCGAGGCGTGGCGCGAAAGGAGCGCCAACTGCGGGCTTGGCGGCACTTGATGGCTTTCTGGTCATGCAGCGGCGGATCTTCGCAGCGAACAGAATCGCGAGGGATATGACAAAGGAAACCATATCGGAATGTCTCCAAGATCGCGTAGTGATGTGGCTGACGCGCGTCCATCAGTAAGTAGCGTGAAAAGAAACTGTAAAGCGGCTGCGCATCACGATCTTGGCACAAAGTGCGGCCTTCGCGTGGCAAATCGCGGGGGTGGACGCGTCGAAGAGGCGTCGGCGGCGGCGATTTACAGCAATACCTCCCCATGTCATCAACACGCGTGCTAATGTGGTAAGAGCGATGGATTTCTCGGACTTAGCGAAAGCGCGGGGAGAAGATCAACTTCGGGCTTGGGCACAAAGGTGAAGCAAGGCGGTCATGGCGCGTCGAGACGGTGGGGGCAAATGCGAGGGAACCACATAGAGCAGATTGACACGTGACCAAAAATGCAAACATGTGAGGCCACCCGTCATTGCGGCGGGAGTACGGGAGGGCGTAGAAGGATTGGTGCGACATTTGTGACTGCAGGCTGGGAGGACAATCCAAAGCGACCAGCGAAAATTACAGCAGGGATACACCCAGCGGGGCGGGGGCCAACTAGCAGATGAAGCGCCAAGTGGTGGGGAGCTAATAACAGCGGCGATCGGGGGACACCACCGGAGTCGGTGGCGAGCAGCCACCACCAAGTCGGTGTGGAGCCTTAGCGGTGTGAGCAAACACGCGACCAAGATTGGGTGGGGCGTCGACACCACGGGTTCCGGGTGGGTAGCCATGTCCTTAGAGCCAAGCACGACACCACCCGGTCGGTTGGGTAGCCGACTAAGCGAACCAAAAGGTCACCAAAATTAGGTTGAGAGACCAAGAAGGGGCGATCCGGGGTGGGTGGGCAGCCCAGCTTCAGCGGGCAAACACCCGTGGGTGGGCACCGACCACCCGATCGGTTCAGGTATATATCGAATTAAACACCACCAGTCGGTTGAGACCAGGAGGGCGATCAAGTGGGTGGAGCAGCCAATAGCAGAACCAAACACCGCAGTGGTGGGCAGCCAAACACCACGAAGGTGGTGGAAGCTGACCAACCACCACCCAAGTCAAATGGGGAGCCAAACCCCAACGTGAGCCACCAAGTGAGTGGGCAGCCAGCTGGCAGACAAACACCACTTGAGTGAGGGTGGGCAGCCAGGCTACCAAGTGGGAGTGGGGAGCCAAGCACCTGCTTCGGGTGGGTAGAGCGTCGATCCGACCTGCGACCGCGACCAAGTGGTGGGCAGCCAACTAGCAGAACCAAACACCACCACCCGGTCGGGTGAAAGCGACCAACTTTCACCGACCAAAACACCGCAGAGTAAAATTGTGGTAGCCAAGCTGTCGATTAGACCACCGCGACCGCGACCAAATTAGGGTGAGACAACAAGCGGCGATCAAGTCCTGTAAATTAGGATGGGTAGCGACACTTCAGCCATCAGAGTGGTGGGCGGCGGTGGGGTGGGCAGCCAACCACCACCAAGTAGATGCGGGGGCCAAAGCACCACCAAGTGGGTTGGGTGACCAAACTAGCAGAGCGAGCCGCAAGTGGTGGGCGGCCAACTAACCGAACCAAACACCAGGAGTGAGGTGGGGGCCAAACACAACTAAAGTGGTGGGAAGCCAACAGCGGCCCGGGCCAAGGCAGAGCCAAGTTGGATGGGTAGCCAAAACTTGCCAGTCGTGTGGTAGCCAACCACCACCAAGTAGTGTGAGCAGCCAGCACCACCAGGCGTGTGGGAGCCAAACACCACCAGAGTCGGTTGGGTAGCCGAAACTAGCAGAAACCCGAGAGCACCAAATTAGGGTGGGCGGCCAACTAGCAAGAACCAAACACCCACCCAGAGTGGTGGGCAGCCAATAGCAGACCAAACACCACGAGGTGGGGTGGGCAGCCAAACACGACCAAAGTGGAGTGGAAGCCAGCGGCGGCTGGCCAAGGCAGGCCTGGTAGGATGGGTGGCCAGCCACGCAGAGTGGGTGTGGGGCCAGCCTGCAGAAGTCGTGTGAGGCCAAAACACCACCATCGGTTGGGTAGCCAAACTAGCAAACGAGCCACACCAAGTGGTGGGCAGCCTTCATAGAACCAAACACCACCAGAGTGGGTAAGGCGGCCAAACACAACCAGTCGGGGTGGGAAACAACGGCGGCCCAAAGGCGACCAAGTGGATGGGTAGCCAACACCAAGTTGTGGGAGCCAACCACCACCAAGTGGGTGTGGGGGCCAAACACCACCAAGTCAGGTTGGGTAGCCAAACTGGCAGCCAGAGCCACCAAGTGAGGGTGGGCGACCCAGCCAACCCGAACCAAGACTACTGCAGTCGGGGCGGCCAGGTACCACCCATGGGTGGGGGCAAACACCACCAAGTCGGGTGGGTAGCCAAAGCAGTCGATCGACCGCGGCAGAGCCAAGTGGGTGGGCGGCCAACTAGCGCGAACCCGAACACCCGCGGCGGGTGGGAAATAACACCACCAAGTGGTCGGTAGCCAAAGCCGGTCGATCCGACGAGCGACCGACCAGAAGTCGGTGGGGGAAGACAACAGCAGCGATCCAATCACCGCCAAAATTAGGATGGAGTAGCCCGGCAGGCCATCAAGTGGGTGAGGTAGCCAGCTAGCAGGAAACCAAACACACCCAGGAGTGGGGCAGGCGACCAAAAGCATGCCCAAAGTGGTGGGAGCTAACAGCCAAGGCGGACAGCGGCCGAGCAACTACCATAGAGCCACAAAGCGCCGCAAAATTTGGGTCAGGCGCCAACCAAACAGGCCAACACACGACACCACCAACTCCGGCATGGGAGCCAAGTAGCAAACCAAACACCACCAAGCGATTGAAACGCGATAGCGTAGCCAACCAAGCGACACCACCAGAGTCAGGCATGGTGGCCAGTGCTCAAACCCAACACCACCAAGTGCGGTTAATCCCCTCGGCGTGACTTGGAAGAAGGAACCTCTAAGTGCGATTATGGCACGGCCCTCCTAGGACTTGGGAGAAAAAATGACCAAGTGCCCGCGAGTAACCCACCTCCCCACTTATGGCTCGGGTGGAGAAAAAATGACCAGAAGTGTTGGGTTCCTCCACTTGATGGGGCATGCTTGGAGGAGAGTGGCGGCTTGCAACCCTCCTAGGACTTGGAGAAAAAATGACCAAGTGCCACACTTGGTAACCCTCCCATGGCTGGTGGAGAAAAATGACCAAGTGTTGGGTTCCTCTCCACTTGATACGGCCATGCTTGGAGGAAGTGTTGGCTTGCAGCCACTCCTAGCACTTGGAGAAATAAATGACATGCAGTGCCAGCAGTAGCCACTCACATACCTAGGGAGGGAGAGGGACAAATACATGAGAGACAAGGAGGCGAACCTGCTTGGATGCGTGGCGGCAAGGCTACTCTTCTTAAAGCGCCGCGATTACCACGAATCTTAATTTAGAGAGTAAATGCGCATAGGATCTATCTCCCCGGTAGTTTGGAGTATTATCTACAAAGCGACCCCTGTCCTCGCCGGGGCGAGAGGCATCCCTAAACCGCGGGCTCACCGGGGGCACACAAGGCACCCCTAGCGATGGCTCGGTCTGGCAGAAGGAGGTAAAGCGCGCATCTAGCATGGATTGACTTGGGCGTTGGTCGCCAATCACGCGCATGGTAGCCCGGCCGGCTTTTCAACCAGCGCCAATGACCAGAGTATCGCGAATCGCGGTTCTCGTGCTAAGTTGGATTACTGTGCGTGCGGGTGCATGTTAGGGTAAAACTAACGTCTCACGGCGGTCTAAACCCGGCCTCCGCGTTCCCTATTGGTGGGTGAACAATCCAGCTTACTTGGTGAATTACGCTTCCTGATGATAGGAAGAGCCGACGCGAAGGATCAAAAGCAAGCGATAAGCTTCGCAAGGCGGCCTTTGCGTTGCCACAAGCCCGATTATCCACTGTGGCCAACTTTACGACACCTCTAGCTTCAAATTAGGAATAGCTAAAAAGGATCGATAGGCCATGCTTTCCACGGTTTGTATCGTCGCGAAGATCAAAAATCAAATGAGCTTTTACCCTTTTGTTTACGAAGATTTACGTTTCTCGTTTAGGCTCATCTTAGGACACCTCTTCGCGTTATCTTTTAGGTGTGCGCCCGGCCAAACTCCCCGCGACAATGTCTTAGCTTTGGATGCGGATAGCATAGCCCGGACCTTAAGACTAGAAGCGGTAGGGCCATACTCCACCTCACGGAGTAGTAAAATAACGTTAAAGTAGTGAGAGGTATTTCACTTGTAGAAGATACTATCCTACACCTCTCAAGTCATTTCCTAAAAGCAGGACTAGAGTCCCGAAGCTCAACGAGGTCTTCTTTTCCTTTAGTTTTCAAAACCCCGTTCAGCAGGCGTGGTTTTAAATAGATAGTAGATAAGGTTGATGGGAATCTCGTTAATCCATTCATGCGGCGTCACTAATTGTTAGATAGCGAGGCATTTAGCTTCTATATAAAAGAGTCATAGTTACTCAGCCCGGATTTACCCAGCGGTTGAATTCTTCACTTTGACATTGAGCCTTTGAAATCACATTGGAAATTAACATCGCGGAGACCATCGCAATGCTGACAATTAAGCGATCGGATTCCTGTCACGTTCAGTTAGAGATGAAGCGTGCCGCCTAGGGAAACACCAGAAGTTGCATTCTCTGCACGTCGTGGCCATTCGTACGAGGAGGCCATTTCGCCCGCGGGGAGGCAGCTTCGAGGCGGACGCCAGCGGCCCTACGAAAGGGTCAAACGCTGAGACCTAAGCCCATTTTCCAGGCAATCCTTTTCGAGATTGCGGATCCATTTTGCCGCGACTTCCCTTACCTACATTGTTCCTTCGACTAGAGAACGCTCACCTTGGGGCGATCGCGGTTATGAAGATGCAGCCGTGCTACGGCCAATAAACTCCTCGGTTACCTCGCTGGGCGGCAGAAATCAGGTGCCTGCGCAAGGCGATGCGGTGCTTTGCGGCTCCCTAAGGCCCTATCTTTCCGGGCAAGCCGATTCCCAGGGATAGCGGGCCGGTAAAGAAAGAACTCTTTAGGGGCCCATGGCGAAGGCGTCTCCGGATTCATAGCGTTGCAGAATCCCGCGCCGCGTCCCGGTTGGGACTATTGACGATTCCCTTTTCGTCGGCGAAGCAAATTAGCCCATTCACGGTGCCCATCTCTTAGGATGCGACTAACCCATGTCAATTAACATTTCACGTGGACGCTTTCTCCCACCAGTCTTTTAAGTTCTCCATTTGAATACTTGCTACTACAAGATACGCAGCGGGTGCGTTCCACTTTCGGGCTCTGCCCGGAGCTATCCGACACCCGCCCTCTACTCCTTGAGGCCTACAGCACTTACCGGCGGTAGGAGTATAGGCGGCGGCGGCTTGGCCATCATTTCCGAGAGCTAGTTGATTCGGCAGGTGAGTTGTTACGCTATGGCGGATTTCCCGACTTCCATGACCCGCGATGCTGTCTTAATCAATCAACACCCTTTGTAGGATCTAGGTTACTGGCGCGCGAGAGGCGCGGCGACTTCGGTTCATCACTTGTCGCGGTTACGCTTGCCAAAATATAGCCCGCCGGGCTCAATTCGGTAGGGGTTCGGCTGGAACAACCCGTACCTTACTGTAAAGTTTGAGAATAGGTCGGGGGTTTCTCCCCAGGTACCTCTAATCATTCGCTTTGCACGGGTAAAGCTTTGTGAAGAGCGAGCTCCGGTATCCGACCGGAGGGAACGACTACTAGATGGATTCCCCGATTGATCTAGCCCCTATACCCAAAGTACGTGAGGCGTTTTGCATTCAGTGCTCGCTCTGACCTCCACGGAGTTTCTGCGGCCAGCCTGCTTCGAGGCATAGTTCACCATCTTCGAGGTCCCAGCGGTCTTGCTCACACTCAAACCTTTCACGAGAGGAAGATCATGGTGAGAGTAGCATGGTACTTGGGCAACCCGGAGGGGCTCCCATCGGTTTCCTTTAAGCCAAGGCGGGTTTTGAACCCACCAACTTCACGCCGCATGTTAGACTCAGCAATTTGGGTATTTCAAAACGGGAGTGAATAAACACAGCCGCGTCGGGCTGCGGGTGCATCTTGCTTGCCCGATGGCGTGCTTCCGGCAAACACGCCCTACGGCATCGTGCCGGGTCACATGGTCCCTCTTTATCCGCCGAGCGGAGCCAGCGTTGGCCGGCACCGGGGCCAGCCCGTGTGAGGCGTTCGCGCAAGCCGGGACGCGCCCCGGCAACCTCCATTAAGCACCCTCCCGGCAATTTCAAAGCACTTTTTAACTCTCTTTTCAAGTCCTTTTTCACCTTTCCTCGTGCTTGTTACATTGCTCGGTCTCTTACCAATATTTAGCCTTGGATGGAATTTTACACCCGCTAAGGCTGCATTCCCCCAACGGCGGGCTGTAGTGGAGAAGCCTCGTGGAACTTAGCGAGGGTCAGGGCTTTGTGAGGGCTCTACTCTCGGGGAAAAGTCGCTTTCGAGGGGAACCTGCGACCGGTCCGCCCTTGAGAGGGGCGGCTTCTCTGATTACAATTCATAGCATAAGCGCCCGATTTATGTCGGGCACAACCTTCCGGTCCTTCATGGTTACTAGGAAATCTGTTGAACTGCTTTCCTCGGCAATGATATGCTTAAGCTTCGGTGGCTGCTTTTGTCACGAGGAGTCTCTTGGAGTGAAGTGGCCACACAAGGGAACGGTGACACCTTAGCGGCAGGCAACATGTTTGGCGGGTGGGGGCACCATGAGACCGGCCCTTGTGGGAAGCGACGAGCTGAGGAACCAAACGCGGTCCTTGTAGCATTTAGAGTCTGGCGTCCTCCTATGCACTCGGCCGACCGGTGGCACCATGGGCCGGCCAATTTGCTTTCGCATTCAGTCTTGGCGAGAGGGGCCGATTAAAGGCGCTCAGCCCGGACATGCCCTCGGACAGCCGGGGGCGCAGAGATTCGTTCAAGATTCAATGATTTCTGAGGAGTTACACGAATTCACACTCCGTATCGCATTTGTTGCGTTCTTCATCGTGGCAAGAGCAAGATATGGTTCTTGAAGTGGTACTATCCATCATTTGGCTATCGGTCGCGAAGGAAGTGACGGAAGACCCCCAATCGGGTAAAATACCATCCAAGACACATAAGGTTCACGCCAATGCAAATGGCGCGACGAGAGGCAGGAGGAGAGAACACTTGCCCCGGAAATCCCGTGAGGGCCCGTACCAAACAAGAGCCCGCCCGGCGCCAACCACCCCTTGCGTTTTGCCTCGCCGAAGTTCGGGGAGCCATGGCAGCGGCGGCGAGCCACACCTCAGTGGCCTTCCGGAGAGGAACAAGAAGCGGTTCCAGCGGTTTTGCACGGGCGTGTGTCAATGATGATCCTTAGCGGGTTCACCTCACGGAAACCTTATTCGACTTCTCCCTTCCTCCTAGGCGTAGGTTCAATGAACTTCTCACCTGCGTCACTGCGGCGAACACATAGCGTCGAGCATCGAGAACTACTTCAGGACAAAATTTCAAAGCCGGTACAAGGCGGCAGGCGGTGTGTACCAGCGGGGCGTCAGCGTACGATGACTTCGCGCTTACTAAAATTCTGGGTGCGAAGATCAATAGTACAGCCAGTCTATCCCCATCCGCGATGAAATTTTAAAATTTGCGAGCCTATGGGCCCGAGGCATGCGTTAATTCATCGGTGCTTGTAAGCGTGCGGCCCAGAGTATCTAAGGGCATCTGGGGCACATTATTGCCTCGAAACTTCCATCCGCTGGGCGGCGATGAAGTCCTCTAAGAAGGCGGCATAAAAGGAGGGCCTTGGCGTAGCTAGATTAGGCTTCCAGGGGTCTCGTTCGTTATGTCCGGAATTAACAGTTGTCCTCCACCAACTAAGTGGCCACCACCACCCATGATCGAAGAGCTCTCAATGCATGGTCACCTATGTCTGGACCTGGTAGTTTCCCGTGTTGAGTCAAATTAAGCCCGCTTGGGGCTCCCTCCCCAGTGGTGCCCTTCGATCAATTCCAGCACAAGTTTCGGCCACAGGCCTTGCTGCCCGGCAAAGCTTTATTGATTTCTCGCCAGAGTCTTTGAGGTGCTCCGATAACTGGCGATGTCCCTGGTGACATCGTTTACTGTTGGGGGAACTAGGGCGGGTATCGATGCGTCTTGAGCACAACACCGTTCTTGATTAATGCAAAAGAAACGTAGCAGCAAATGCTTTTGTGATGGTGCGTCTTTCATAAATCAAAATTTCCACCTCGACAATGAAATCACGAATACTACTTGTCCTATTAATCATTACTCGGTCAGAAGACCAGCGGAAAGGGCAGGGGGTCCTATCCGTTATTCCATGCCTAACATATTGCGACGCTACGACTTTTGCTTTGCGAACTCTAATTTTCAAAGTAGCAGCCTTGGAAATTTCACGGCGTCAGCCAATTAAAGGGCGGACGTAAGCCAGCTAGAAGAGGTGAAATACTTTGTTCACACCGGCGGGCAGGTGCATCCACCGAATCAACCTTCGAGCCACCCAAGCTGCAACAACTTGAAAATATCGCTATTGGGCCTGGAATTCACCATGAAATTTCCAGCACCCGGACTTGCCCTCCAATGGATCCTCGTTAGGGGTTGGGTGTACTCATTCCAATTACCCAGGACTTGTAGAAGCGGTATTGTTATTTATTTATTGTCACTACCTCACAGGTATAGGGATTACCTGGGTAATTCTTGGCCTAGCCTTGGATGTGGTGGCAGTCTGGGGCTCCCTCTCAGAATCGAGACCCCTAATTCCCAGTCACGAGTCACCACCATGGTAGGCCCTTGCATCCTACTCCAAAGGATTAGGATAGAGGCGAAATTTGAATGAAATATAAGTAGTAAGTAGTCTTGGTCCCGGCTTAGATTATCATGAGGAGTCAGGCGACTGACTTGAAGCGCATCGGCGCTTTATCGATAAATGCATCCCTTCCATGGGTGGGACTTGAATTACGCGATATTAATACAGAATTACTACGATTTGTCCAGGGGTAGTAAGATACCATCAAATAAACTATAAGCGATTTAAATAACAGGCCATTGGACTGCGATGGGTAAACGCGTTGAAATGTCTTTGGGGCTTATTTTGCCATGACTGCTTTGGGATCCAGCGGTGGCACCATAAAGGGTATCCACCACACAGGTGGAGGGAACTGCGAGAACGTCGGCATACATTCCGCCGCGTTCCCAAAAGTAAATGACTTGACGTCGAGCGTAGGTATGCGGCACCAACTTACTTGAAGTGGGAGGAGGAGGAGTGAAGCGTAGCGCTAACGGCAAGAAGGAAGCAGAGGAGAAAGGACATGCTGCAAACTTTTGGCAGGAGGTGTCAAGAATGGAGCAGGAACGGCGCCGCAAAAAGCGGCAGCAGGAGGCCGGGGAACACATGATGATGAGGACTAGGTGGCCCGGGAACATTGAGCGTCTCGAACACATTTATATGCATCTGGAACTCCAGCATGGTAGGTGGGAGGATTCGTAGCGTTCGACACAAAGAGGTAAAGCACATCTCCAGCTTATGAGCTATGCATTTGCGAGGCGAGGGCCACCAACGCCACAGCACGACGCGGCAATCCCGAGGAAGCGAGGAGCCACGCCATGAGCAGGCAAAGCGGGACCCAATGGGGCAAACAAGAGCAGAGCACCACCACAAAGACAACCTTAGGACGGGTCGAGAGAGGGAGAACGCGATGGGCCGCGGCCCAAAACCAACAATACGGTTCCCCAGCGGCCTTGGCAACGCCAGAGCCAACCACGTTTACAGGGGAAGCGATTCGGTTTCTAGGGCGAATTTCAACATTGAGGAACCAACACGCCAAAAACCCAGCAAAAGGGCGGGAAACGCGGGAGGGCACCCAAGCGATTGTAGCACTAAACGAGAACGAATCCTTTTCGGAACGGAAACACGGCATGCGTCGAGGGACGGTAGCAGCGCAACAACGGGTGAGGCCGCTGCCCCAACTTCCAACTCATCGTAGACACGCTGCAATCCACAAGCGAAGGTCCGAATAACGGAGCCCGACCGCGATTTAACCAGCGACCGGGCGGCAGCCCCATTCCAGCTCGACCCGTCATGCTTGGAAGGAAAGCCACCGGCACGACCAACCCAGCGAAGCAACCGTGTCCGATATGGCAGTAATTAGGCAGGTAATTTAGCCATGTTCACGGCTAAAAGTCTTGGTAGGGCAGCGAGCCCGTCGAGCCAAAGCGAATGCGAGGGGATAACACCACGCGAGACCACCACCTTGCCCGGCGTTACGTAGTTCCGCATATGCTCCTCGACTGCGGTGACGATGCTGCTGGCGTAAGACAAAGAGGCGAGAGCAACGGTTGGAAGCCGAAACCACCAATTAGTGCAAATGCGATATAGGAACGCCGGCGGCGGACCAGCCCTGCATTTGGAGTATGCTGCCGGTGGCATTGACTCAAAAAGCCTTGGGGCCAGTGGCTACAGGTATTTAGTTCAGGCAACAGCGCCAGCCCAGCTAGCCAAGGCTGGCCCGTAGATGCACGTGCAGCACCAGCCTGCTCCGCCACATGGGCTAGCAAGGGACAAGCCACCCATTAAGCGTTCCCTCTACGGCGGTACACGCCACCAGCAACCAGCAATGCGAGGCCAGCAGGGCCCAGGAAGAGCCCCAACCATGCGCTGGCAGAAAGGAAAGAGGCCAACCAGCGAACTGGCAAGGAGGAACTTGGGTGAGTCTACTTAGAATGACCAAGCCGAAAACGAGAGGTGACCAAACCCGGTGGAGCCGGCCAAAAGCGACCAGCGGAACCAACCGGTCGGGTGGGCCAGAGCTAGGAGGAGGCCAGGAAATAACGACCCGATCATGACCAGCAAGTTGGGATCTTAAGTGGGTTTTCTACTAAGTGCAGCGAAACCAGGTGACCAGCGAGGTGCCTTCACGAGGAACCAAGGCTGGTGAAGCCAGCAGGGCGAGCCGAGATTGCCGGTGGTGGGTGGTAAAACTAGGGCCACGGCCAGGGAAGTAGCAGGCCAGTCATGACCAGCCCAGAGTTGGATCTTAAGTGGATTTCACTACTAAGTGCCGCCCGAAACCAGCGGTGTGACCAAAAGCCAGGTGCCTTCACGGGGAACAAGCCGACCTAGCCAACCAACTTGAGGCCAGGCCAGCCGGGACCAGCGTGGGTGGGGAGCCGACAGCAGGAGGGGGCCAGGGAAGTAACCCGGCCGGTCTTGTTTCCAACCCAAGTTGGGATCTTAGTGGGTTTTTCTACTAAGTGCCGAGGAAACCAGCGGGAGGTGACCAAAACGAGGTGCCTTCCACCCCGAGAGGAACCAGCAGGCCTGGCGGAGCCAGCGGGGCCAGAGCCAGACCCAGCGTGCGGTTAGGGGCCAAACTAGCAGGAGGGACGAGGAAATAGCAGGCAGTCATGACCAACCCAAGTTGGAAAAGGATCTTAAGTGGGTTTTCTACTAAGTGCCCAGCGAGAAACCAATGGGAGGTGACCAAGCAGGAGTGCCTTCACGGGGAGCCAACTTGACTAGCCGACCAACCAAGCCCGGAGCCAAGCAGAATAGCCCGGTCGGTTAGGATGCCGGTGGCAGAGGAAAGGAACTTAGGCCGGTCATGTGGCCCAAGTTGGAAGGATCTTAAGTGGAGTTTTTCTACTAAGTGCCCGGTGAAACCAGCCCAGGAGGTGACAAAGCGGAGGAGCCTTCACGGGGAACAAGCAGGCTGGCCAGGCCAACCCAAGCCCAGGCCAAGCGGAACCAGCTTGACGGTCGGGCAACCGGATCAAGAGAAGAGGCGTGGCATGCGTTTTGGAGTAGCCAAAGCGATCAGTACTAAGGTGCACAAAGGCTAGAAACAGCCGAGTAGGTATTAGAAACAGTGAGCAAACCGCTTCCAAGTATGACGTTGCCGCCGAGAGTAAGCAAGACCAAAAGTGCAAAAGCGCCCTTCCACCTATCCCCCGGGGTTTTGTAGATACCCCACACTTTATAATCCAAAAATAGGGGCCCATACATAAAGGAGGCTGGGCCTTGAGCGGCAGCATGGATAGGAAGGGGAGGCGCGCAAAGGAAAGCTTATAGGTGGCAGCCTCCGCCAATGGGCATTCCGCGTGGCCAAATAAGTAGCCTATTGTCAACACCCGTTATCAGCGAGCGCCCGCCCGTAAAGGCTGGCGTGACCCTCGAGCGCCGTAGGTCGGTTACGCGAGGCTAGCCTGCGTCGCGGCGCCAAAGTCATCGGTAAGGGGCGTGGCGGAAAGGCGTCCCGGCTGCGTCCACGCAGAGCCTCTGCTGGCAGCGTCCAGGTCCCGTTATCGTACGCCCCGTTATACAGCCATGAAAAGCGGTAGCGGCGAACTAAAACGCCCAGGCGTCCGCGAGCAAGCGGGACGGCTGAGGCAAGAATCGCGCGTACTGGCGTGAAACCATCTGAAACGCGCCATCAAGACCGTGATGTGGCGTGTCAGGCCCGTTATCAGCCAAAACCCCGTTATCAGCGCGAGGCATGCGCGGCGGGCCTAGAGCGCGCCGGGCGGCCCGGCCCTGAGGACAAGTCGCGAACCGAAGCGGGCGAGGCGCATTGCTGGCGGTGAAACCATCTGAAGCACTTGGCGAAGTCAAGGTGCGTGCTGGCGATGTCAACCCCCATTATCAGCCAAGTACCCCGTTGCATCAGCAGTGCGCGGCCGGCCTAGAAACGCCCGGGCGGTCGGCGTGAGCAGAAGCGTACTGGCGATGAAACCATCACCGACTACAGCGGAGTCAAGGCCGTACTGGCAGTAATCAGTCCCCGTTATCAGCCAAGTACCCCGTTATCAGCAGCGTGCTTAGCAGCCGGGCCTAGAAACTACGCCGAGGCGTTCAGCGGGGGCAAGGGGCGCTTGTGCTGGCGTGGGGAAACCATCACAAACCTTGCGCTGTCCAAAAGGCCGTGCTGGCGTGTCAGTCCCCGTTATGTAAATTACCCCGCTATCAGCAGGCGTCTTAGCGGCAATATAGCCGCCCGAGGCGGTCAGCCTTGAGCAAGGGCGCATTCTTGGCGGTAAACCAGCAACACGCCCGGTCCAAGACGCGTGATGGCGTGTCAGTCCCGTTATCAGCCAAGTACCCCGTTATCAGCCCGGCGTGCTTAGCGGCGGAGCCTAGAGCTTACGCCAGGCGGTCGGCGCTGAACGAAGCGCGTGCGGCGATGAAACCATAATGCGGCCGCGCCGGAGCAGATGCTGATGTGTGGGAGCACCCATTATCATCCAGAGTGGCACGGGGAGGCCGCCAACTTAGGCTTTGAAGGCGTGGTGGCTCGGCGGTCATATCGCGCCAGCGGGCGAGCGAAATCTGCGGGGAGCCTGGGCAAACGGGCGAGCAATGTCCTCCAAAGGCCGTAGTCATCTGGAAGGCATACGTTATCGGCCTCGGCCGCGAGAAATTAATAGCGCGCACATCCACCATGTACTTCAGATGCGGTCTTGCCCAGTAGGTCTTGGGTCCGTCGGCGATGGAATTGCGATGTTCGCGGAGCACCGCGCCGGCCTCCCCTTGTCGTAAAGGTCCGCTGTGCGATGTGGCGGTACTTTGTTATGTCGGCGGTAGCCTTGTGAATGAGACGCCAAATTAGGAACTTGGCGTCAGCGATGATGGCTCGAGGCGGTCGCAGAGCCTGGCTTTCTGGATTAGCGGGCATATCGCGGGGATATGACATGGAAACCATCGGAATGCCATCGGAGCAGTAGTGGCGTGGAAGGCCGCCCGGATTGCTCGACGTCGCGAAGAGGCATTAAAGGCCGCGCATCCGCAAGTAGTCGCGGCTCCATGCGTGCGGAGTCGATGCGGGTGCAGCGCGATGAAAATGGCGTTACGGCGTGGTAACCATCTCTCCTTGTTGTAAAGGCAGATGCGGAAGTGGCAGGCAGCCCCGCTTATCGGCCAGGTGGCAGAGGTGAAAGCCGCCAACTCGGAGCGAGAAGCGTATGAGTAGCTCGGCGGAAGCCGTCCCCATAAGCGCATATCTGGCGAGGGGGCAAATCGCGGGGGATATGGCATGGAAGCCATATCTAATGTGTAAGGCGTGTGGTGATGTGGCGAGCCTCGGTGATCAGCCACAATGCGAGAAAGAGTGCGAAAGCGCGCATCTACCAAGTGTAAACTGCATGCGGTCTGGCAGCGTCGCGAGGTTGGCGATGAAAGGCGTGTTCGCGTGGTAACCATCTTCCCATGTCTTGGAAGACTCATGCCGATGTGTCGGACAGCATGGCCATCAGGCGTGGCGCCAAGAGGAAACCGCCAACTTCGGGCTTGAAAGCGTACTTGATGCTTCTGGCGGTCATGCCCAGAAATGGCCTTGGGGATCTCTTATGAGCAAGTGCTGAGGATATGACAAGAAAACCATAACCGGAATATCTCCAGAATCATGGTGATGTAGAACACGCCCCAGATCCATCGGCCCGTAAGCGTGAAAAAACCCGGTACATAAGGCCGCCGCATCTACCAAGTCGCGCTCAGGTAGAGCGCTAGCGTGTAGATCGCGGGTCGGGGCCAGCGTGAAAGAGGCGTGTCGCCCGACGTTGTGAAAGCCATGCCCATGGCTCATCCAACACGTTGCCAATGTGGTAGAGCGTCCGTTCGGACTTAGCCTTGCGGGGCCGATCAACTTCGGAGAAGCGGGGCGACAAGGTGGCTCGGCGGTCATGGCATGAGAGCGAGGACTTGGTGGGGGGCAAATCTTGGCGAGGGCCACATGTGGAAGCGGTCGTGCGCATTGACCAGCGTGCAGAGCATGTCGGGCCGCACGTCATTGGCCAGGAGTGCGAAGGAGGAAGCTGGCCAGGATTGAGTGCGGGCCCCAGGAGGACAATCAGCGACCCGACCAAAGATGCAGGGGATGCCACCAACTTGGGCGGGGGCCAACTATACTTAGAGATGGAAGCCGCCAAGTGGTGGGGAGCTATGCTGCTTGGCTGATCGAGGACACCACAGGAATCCAGTGGCTGACTGACACCACCAAGTGGGGTTGCGTGGGAAAGCAGCGGCGGCGAGAGCCAAACACCACCCAGGGTGGGTGGGAGATCCGCGACTGCAGGTTCGGTGGGTAGCCATGTCGTAGAGCCAAGCACCGCGACACCACCCGGTCGGTTGGAGTAGCCCGACTAAGCGGGCAGGTCCTGCCGGTTGAGAGACCAGGAGGGCGATCCAGTTGGGTGGGCAGCCAACTAGCAGAGACCAAACACCAGGAGTGGGGTGGGCACAGACCGGTCGGTTGAGTGGCCGACTGCTCGGGCCAAACACCACCAAGTCGGTTGAGGGGCAAGGAGGGGCGATCCAAGAGTGGGGTGGGCGGCCTTCTTGAACCAAACACCACTTGAGGGTGGTGGGCGGCCAAGCACCAGTGGGGTGGGCAGCCAGCCACCACCAAGTCAAATGGGGAGCCAAACCAACACGTGAGCCACCAAGTGAGTGGGCAGCCAACTAGTAGAACCAAACACCACCCAAGTGGTTGGGCAGCCAAGCGACCACCAGAGTAGGAGTGGGGAGCCCAAGCACCACCACCAACTTCGGGTGGGTAGAACTTGTCCGATCCGACCACCGCGACCGCGACCAAGTGGGTGGGGGCGGCAGCAACGAGACAAAACACCACCCGGTCGGGTTAAGGCGACCAACTCACCCGACCAAACACCACCAAGTCGTGTGGGTAGCCAAGGTGATCCGATTAGACCCACCGCGACGCCGACCAAAAGTGGGGTGAAGACAACAGCGGCGTCAAGTCGCCAAGTGGGATGGGTGGCCCGCGACACCAGCCATCAGAGTCGAGTGGCGGCCGGTCGGGTAGGCGACCAACCACCACCAAGTCGTGCGGGGGGGCCAAACACCACCAGAAGTCGGTTGGGTAGCCAAACTAACCGACAGAGCCACCGTCGGGTAGGCAGCCAACCTTCGCGAACCAAACACCGCGATGGTGGGAGGCCAAACACAACCAAGAGTGGTGGGAAGCCAACAGCGGCGGGCCAGGAGCCGACCAAGTTGGATGGGTAGCCAAACACCACCAAGTCGTGTGAGCAGCCCAGCCACCCACCAAGTGCGTGTGACGTAGCACACCCAGAGTGCGTGCGGGGAGCCGCACCACCAAAGTGGTTGGGTAGCCAGAAACTAGCAAACAGTACACCAAGTCAGTGGGCAACCAATAACGAACCAAAACACCACCGAGTGAATTGGGCAGCCAACTAACAGACAAACACCACCGAGTCCGAATTGGAGCAGCCAAACCACGACCAAAGTGAGTGGAAACGCGACGGCTGGCCAAAAGAACGGAAACCAAGTGGATGGGTAGCCAACCACCACTTGGGAGTGGTGTGGGGCCAGCCACCACCAGAGTGGGTGTGGGGGCCAAACACCACCAAATGGGTTGGGTAGCCAAACTAACCCGGCAGAGCCACCAAGTCGGGTGGGCGGCCAGCCTAGCAGAACCAAACACCGCGAGTGGGTAGGCGAAGCCGTACAACCAAGTGGTGGGAAGCCAGCGGCGAGGCGGCCAAGACCCGACCAAGTCCGGATGGGTAGCCAAGCCACCACTTAGAGGTAGGTGTGGAGCCAGCCACCACCAGGAAGTGGGTGTGGGGGCCAAAGCACCACCAAAATTGGGTTGGGTAGCCAAACTAGCAGAAGCCGAGCCACCAAGTGGTGGGCAGCCAACAAGCAGAACCAAGACCACCGAGTGGGCGGCAACCCGACCACCACCAAAGCGCGAGGGTGGGGAGCCAAACACCACCAAGTGGTGGAACAGCCAAACAGATAGATACGACCACCGCGGCCACGACCAAATTGGTGGCCAGCTTCAGAGCGAACACCGCACGTAGGGTGGGAAGCCAACACCGCAAGTGGGGTGCGGTAGCCAAACTGTCCGATCCGACGGGCGGCGACCAAGTCAGTGGGGAGACAACCGCCAGCCTGATCAAGTCACCAGCCAGAGTGGGATGGGTGGCCGCGACGAGCCATCAAGTGGGTGGTGCGACCAGCTAGCAGGAACCAAACACCACACCAGGAGTACGGTAGGCGGCCAAAACGCCCTGCGGAGTGAGAGAGATTTGGGAAGCCTTATACTTAGAGCGGACGGCGGCTGACAAACTAACAGAACCACTATAGCGTAGCCACCAAGGTGGGTGGGCCGCCAACCATGAACCCAGCCACGAAGCACCACCAGCTGCAGGCATGGGGCAGTAACCAAGCCAAACACCACCAAGCGGTGAACATGCCGATAGCGTAGCCAACCAAGCGACACCACCAAGTGTCGGCGTAGTGGCCAATTAACAAACCCAACACCACGAGTGGTTAATCCCTCGGCGGCTGACTTGGAAGAAGGAACCTCTAGTGCAGTGTCTTGCAGCCTCCACAGGGCTTGGGAGAAAAATGACCAAGTACCACAGTAACCCTCCCCGCGGCTTCGGGTGGGAAAATGACCAAGTGTTGGGTTCCTCCACTTGATAAATATGCCCGGAAGTGTTGGGCATAGCACGTTCCTCCTAGGACTTGGGAGAAAAAATGACCAAGTGCCAGGTAACCCTCCCACCTTGACTCGGGTGGAGAAAAATGACCAAGTGTTGGGTTCCTCCATGATGCGGCCATGCTTGGAGGGAAGTGTTGGCTTGCAGCCCTCCTAGCACTTGGAGAAATAAATGACCAAGTGCCATGGCGTGAAAACCTCACACATACCTAGGGAGAGAGGGACAAATCGCGCCAAAGACAGAGGCCCGAACACTCAGCGGATGCGTGGCGGCAAGGTACTCTTCAGCGCCTGATGCCAGATCTTAATTTAAGTCATGCGCATAGGATCTATCTCCCCGGCCGTTTGGAATTATCCTACAAAGAGCCCCTCATCCTCTTGGGCCGAAGGCATCCCTAAACCGCGAGGGCTCTCGAGGGCACACGAGGCACCCTAGCGTGGTCGGGTCATAGGGAGGTAAAAGGGCGCATCTAGCATGGATTACGACTTAGAAGCGTTGGGTCGCCAATCCTACGCGGCGGTAACCCAGCGCCGGCACTCAACCAAAGCATGACCAAGTATGCGAATCAGCGGTTCCTCTAAAATACTTAGGGTTGGATTACTATTGCTGACACGGTGCATCGGTAAATTAAAACTAACTTTGTCTCCTGACGGTCTAAACCCGACTCCGCGTTCCTATTGGTGGGTGAACAGTAACACTTAGTGAATTACGCTTCCTGATGATGATAGGAAGGCGAGCATGAAGGATCAAAAGCAAGCGTCGCTATGAGCGGCAGGCGCCTGGCCGGTTATCACACAATGGTAGCTTTTAAACTCTGGCTGGTTCCGAATAAGCTAAGGATGAGTAGGCCATGCTCACGGTTGTACATCGTCTTGAAGATCAAAATCAAATGAGCTTTTACCCTTTTTGTTCCTGTGAGATTTCTGTTCTCGTTGAGGCTCATCTTAGGACACCTGGGTATCTTTTTGGATATTAATGGCGCTGACCAAACTCCCCACGACGTAATGCCCCCGCTTTTGGATGGACGCATAAGCGGACAGCAGACTAGAAGCGAGGGGCGGGGCCCACTTCTCCACCTCCTGGCGGAGTATTAAGTAAAATAACGTTAAAGTAGTGGTATTTCACTTGTGAGGCTCTTACTTATCTACACCTCTCAAGTCATTTCACAAAGCGGGACTAGAGTCAAGCTCCATGAGGGTCTTCTTTCAGCTGGTAATTTTTCCAAGCGGATTCACCCGTGGTTTTAAAGCTAGATAGTAGATAGGGGCCGATGGGAATCTCGTTAATCCATTCATGCGGCGTCACTAATTAGATGGCAGGGGCATTTGGCTTTACCTTAAGAAGAGTCATGAAAGTTACTCAGCGGATTTACCGGCGCTTGGTTGAATTTCTTCACTTTGACATTGAGCAGGCGAAATCACGTGCGTCGCATCCGGGGACAATACTTGATACTGTTTAATTAAGCAGTCGGGATTCCCTTAATAAGTTCGGTTAAAGATGGCTGACCCAGCCTAGGGAGAGCACCGAGGATGCATTCTCATTAAATGCGCGTGCGGCCGCGAGAGCGCGCCCTACATGCATGGGGAAGCGGCTTCCGAGGCGAGCATGCCGGCCTCTGAGGGTCAAAACGCCCGAGACCCTAAGCCCAACTCCTCAGGCAATCCTTTTCCACGATTCTACGGATCCATTTTGCGACTTCCCTTACCTACATTGTTCCATCGACTAGAAAACTCACCTTGGAGCGATGCGGTTATGATGCACGGCCCGTGCTTCGGCAATCGCTCCCTCCCGGTTTTTCATGGGCGTAGAGGCATGCCGGGGATATATAGGCGATGCGGTGCTGCTGACCACAAGGCCTATCTCGGGCAAGCCGATTTGAGGTCGCCGGACGTTAAAGAAACTCTTCGGGGCCCCGCCCGGCGTCTCCGGATTATAGCGTTACGTCCGCGCCGCGTCGGTTGGGACTATTGACCCGATTCCTTTACGGTCGGCGGCGCCGTGCGCCATTCACCAGAGATTGCCCCATCTCTTAGGATGACTAACCCATGTCAATTCTTTGTTCACATGGAACCTTTCTCCGCCAGTCATGCAAAGTTCTCATTTGAATACTTGCTACCTACCACCAAAGGTCACACTTGCTTTGGGTGCCGTTCCCTCGAAGATTTCTGCCCAGGGCCCTTCCGACACCGCCTCCTCGCCGAGGCCTCGCACTTTACCCACGGCTGGCCGGGTATAGGCCCGGCGCTTGGCGCTATCCATTTCCGGGAGCTAGATTGATTGGCCCGAGGTGAGTTGTACACACTCACTTAGCGGATTTGACTTCCCGCGACCCGCCGTCACTGGCATCTTAATCAATCAACACCCTTTGTGGGATCTAGGTGTAGCGCACTTAGACACGTAAACGCGGCTTTGGTTCATCATCGCCCGATTACGCTTACCAAAAATGGCCCGCCTGGAGCTCAATTCGAGTAGGGTTCAATGGAGCAACCCCGGCCTTACTATTTAAAGTTTGAGAATGGAGTGGGGAGTTTCTCCCAGATGCCTCCCAATCGGTGGCTTTGCAGATAAAACTTTGAGCGAGCTCCGGCTATCACGAGAAGCCGGAGGAACGGCTACTAGATGGTTCGATTAGTCTTTAAGCCCTATACCCAAGTCGACGAGCGATTTGCCGCGTCGGTGCTCGCTCTGAGAGCCTCCGCGAGTTTCCTCGGCCCGCCTGCTGAAGGGCGCGAAAGTTCACCATCTTTTCGGTCCCCAGCAGAATCATGCTCACTCGGCCTTTCCGCGAGAGAAGATCGCCGGTGCGCATGGTGCGGCGAAGCGGGGCTCCCGCGCCGGTTTCCTTCGCCCGAGGCGGGTTTTGAACCACAGCTTCGCCGCAATGTTAGACTCCTTGGTAAGTGTTTCAAGGCGAGATTGAATGGAAAGCCACAAACCCGTCCGGGGCCTTGGTGCATACTAGCCCGCCAATGTGGCGATGTAGCCCAAGCCCAAGCCAGCCTCTACGGCATCGTCGGTCACATGGTCCCTCTTTATCCATGAGCCAGACCAGCGTTAGCCCGACACCGAGTTATTAGGGCAGACCGGTAGAGCGTTCCGCGCGCAGCGGGACGCACCCGACTAACCTCCATTAGCTTCCTCCCAGCAATTTCCAAGCTTTTACTCTCTTTTCAAAGTCCTTTCACCTTTCCCTCGCGGTACTTGTTAGCTGCTCGGTCTCTTGCCAATATTTGGCCCAGCGGATGGAATTTACCACCCACTTGAGAACGCGTTTCCCCAACCGGCCCAGGCTAGGTGGAGGCCTGGAGTGAACAGCGAGGGTCAGGGCTGTGAGACTCATCACCCTCTCAGTCACTTCGGGGAACCTCGGCCAGGTCCATGCGGAGATAAACTACTCTGATTGAAGCCATAGCAAAGCGCTGATTACCAATCACGGGCACCTTCGGTTATTTCCGTTACTAGGGAAATCCTTTGTTAGTTTCTTTTCATAAACAATGATATGCTTAAACTTCGGCGGGTAGCCTTGCACGTCACGAGGTCTCTTGGAGTGAGTAGCCACACGAGGAACCCGGCCAAACACCTTAGCGAGCAGCAGCATGTTGTAGAGGTGGGGGCACTGGGGCCGGCCGCGGCCGGAAAGAAAGCGACAACCCGAACCAACCCCGCCGATCCTTGCTTGGCAGCATTTTGGGAATGCTGGCGTCCCTCCCTATGCACTTAACCCGTGCGTGCTTAGCACCCGCTGGAAGGCGGCCCAATTTGCGCTTCGCGTGCGGTCTCGCGGCGAGAGGCGATGAAGCGCTGGCGGACATGCCCTCCCGGACAAGCGGGCGCCAGATTCGCGTTCAAAGATTCAATGGTGCGGGGATTACGCGAATTCACATCGCATTATGCGCATTTCGCTGCGTTCTTCGCTGGCAGAAACCAAGATATCAGATTCTTGAAGTGGTACTATCCATCATTTAAGCTATCCCGGTCGCGGAAGACTTAATCGAGGTAAACTCACCATCAAGACACATAAGGTTCCCGAAGCACTTAATGCAAATGGCACGGCCGAGAGCGGGAGGAGGGAACACTTGCCCAATCCACTTGCTTGCGGCGTGTGGGCGTACCGACGCAGAGCCCACGCCCGGCCGCCACCCCTTGGTGCCTCGCCAAAGGTATGCAGGGATTCGGGGAGCCATGGCGCGGCGGTACCACACCTCAGTGCTTGGCCCCTCGAGGACAAGGAAGCGGTTCAGCGGTTTGCGGGCGTGTGTCAGTGATCCTTGGCGGGTTCCTACGGAAACCCAGCATTCACGACTTCTCCTTCCTCCCTAGAAATGATAAGGTTCAATGAACTTCTCACCTGGAATTTTGCAGCCGAGCCATAAAAGCGTGAGGCAATCCGAACCACTTCCATAGGACGGCATTCAATGTCGGTAGGGCGGCGGAGGGGTGTGTGTACAAGGCGGGGGCGTGAAGATCAGCGCGGTGATGACTCGCGACACACAAAATTCCTCGTTGAAGATCAATAATTGCAGCTGGTCTATCCCATCACGATGAAATTTCAAAGGTTGCGGACCTATAGGCCGGGGCATACACTCCGTTAATTCATCGGTGTAGCGTAGCGTCGCGACGAACATCTAAGGAGCATCACCGGACACGGTATTGCCTCAAACTTCCATCGCTGAAGCCGAATAGTCCCTCTAAGAAGGCGGCGCCAAAGGAAGACGCCGGCGCCTTCCCCAGTTAGCGGTAGAGGGTGGTTTCGTTAGATTGCTCGGAATTAACTTGAGACAAATCACTCACCAACTAAGAGCGGCCATGCACCACCACCCATAGAATCAGAAAAAGAGCTCTCAATCTGTCAATCCTTACTATGTCTGCCGGACACGGTAAAGTTTCAGTGTTGAGTCAAATTAAGCGCGGGCTCACTCACAGTGGTGCCCTTCGATCAATTCCTTTTAAGTTTCAGCCTTGCGACCATACTCAGGAACCCAAAAACTTTGATGATTTCTCATGAGGTCTTTGGCCCGGAGTCATGAAAGTAACATCCAGCAGATCCTAGTCGGCATCGTTTATGGTTGAGACTAGGGCGATTATCGATAGATCTTGAGAGCCCCAACTTTAGTTCTTGATTAATGAAAGAAAACATCCTTGGCAAATGCTTTTTCGTAGTTAGTCTTTCATAAATCAAGAATTTCACCTCGACAATGAAATCACGAATACCCCAAGCACATCCTATTAATCATTACTCAGGTCAGAGACCAGCGGAAAGGGCCAGGGGTCTATCACGTCCCATTCCCATGCTAACATATTCCGAGCGCTAGGCTGCTTTGAGCACTCTGTTTTCAAAGTAACAAGCGCCCATTTCGGCGTCCCGATGAGTAAGGCCCAGGGACAAGCGTCGTAACTAGAAGGGTGAAATGCCCGATTACACACCAGAGGCTGGGCCAGAAAGGTGCATCCTGAGATCAACTCTGAGCACTAGCTGCAACAACTTAAATATCACATTGTGGAGCTGGAATTACATGAGCTGGCACAGTTTACCCTCAATGGATCCTCGTTAAAGGGATTTAGATTGTACTCATTCCAATTACGGACTTGCCAGGAAGCCCGGTATTGTTGTTATTGTCACTACCTCCCGTGTCCGAGGGATTGGGTGAGCCCTGGCTGTTGCCTTCCTTGGATGTGGTAAGCGGCGTCTCTGGGCCTCCCTCACCAGGGTCGAACCCTAATTCGGAGTCACGAAGTCACCACCATGGTAGGCCACTATCACTACCATCCCGAGAGTTGATGGGGCGGGGAATTTGGATAAGGAAATATGGCGGTAGCTAAGGCCGTCGCGATTCGACTAGATATCTCATGCGGTCATGGCGTGAAGCGAGCAAACTGCATACGGCCTTTTATCGATAAATGCATCCCTTCCAGCAGGTGGGACTTTGGTGCCGCGTGGCTCTAGAATTACTACGGTTATCCGGTGGTAAGATACCATCAAATAAACTATAAGCTGATTTAATGAGCCATTCGCGGTTCGCGATACAAAGGTAAAGCATGCTTTACGTACATGGCTTAATCTTTGAGACAAGCATATGACTCTTTGGCGGGATCAACCCGGGTAGCTTCCATAAAGGGACGACCATCCACCCACACACGGGTGGAGAGACTTCTTGAGAGGAACGTCGGCATACGACTCGTTCCCAAGGGGCGGCGGCAAGGCGGGTGGAGCATGGTGCGCCACAGCGCAACGCGAAGTGGGAGGTGCGACGTAGCATGCTTGGCAAAAAGAAAAGGCGGAAGGGAGAGAAGGACGTACGCAGAGCTAGCCCAGGTGTCCAAGAATGGAACGAACAGCGCCGCAAGCGGCGGGAGGCAGGAGACACACATGATGAGGACTAGGTCGGGCAGGGCATTGAGCGTCACCAGAACTTGTTGTGTGCACATGCAGGAACTCTCCGGCATGGTAGGTGGAAGAGAGTTCGCCGCCGTTCAGAGCCTACAAGAGGGTAAAAGCACATCTCAACCATCAAGGCCTACGTTGCGTGAGAAGCGAGGGCCTGCCAACCACAGCGGGCGGCAATCCGAGCGGGAGCACACGCCATGGAAACGGGCAAAGCGGGACCCAGCGGGGAGCCGCGAAACAAACAGGCACCACCACAAAGACAACCCATGGGGCCAGGTCGAGGAGCCGCGATGGGCCAAGCTGGCTCCAACATCACATTCCCAACAGGCCTTGGCAACCGCCGAAACCAGCGTTTCGGGGGAGGCGGTTACGGTTTCACCGAGGCGGGAATTTCCCAGCATTGAGGAACCAACTACTTCGCCAACCAAAGCCCGGACGGAAACAGAGACTTAGCGATTGTGGCACTGGCGAGGCAGATCGCTGGAACCGCAGGCGTGTGATCGAGGTTGCATTGGCAGCAACGCAACAACAAGGTGAAATGCAGCTGCAACTACAACTCAATCACGAACCGCTGCGTCACAGCCAAAGCGGGTCCGAATACTTGCGGGCGAAATTACGATTAGCAAAGCGACCAGGGCAAGCAGCGTTGGAAACCGATGCTACGTAGCACGGGAAGAGCCGCCAGGCGGCTGGGCCAAGCCCCAACAAACAGCGAATCCGGTAAGTCCGGTAGAGGCAAGGTGTTGGCCATATTCCGGCTAAAGTCTTGAGTGGGGCACATGAGCCCGTCGAGAACCAAGCGTGTAAGGACCAGCACCACCCAGACAAGGACCACCCACCGCTACCCAGCGGACCCCGTAGTTCACCATGTCTCCTGGGGCGTGAGCGACTCCATGGCCAGGAACAAAGGGGAAGCGAGCAATACGGTTGGGAAGCAAAACCACCAATTAGTGCAAATGCATTGATCGCGGAGCGCCCGCGTGGCTTGACCCGGACGAAGGCCACCGGCTAAGATCCTTAAGGCGATGGGCATCCCGCTCAAGCCTTACAGACAGCGGCCCGGCTACCAGCCATTTAGTTCAAACCAACAACCAGCCCAACTAGCCAAGGCTAAGCGCCTTGAATCTTGTCGCCCCGGCTATCGCACAGGCTACTTGGGACAAACCACCCATTAAGCGTTCCTCACACGGCGTGCACACCACCAACCAGCCAACAATCTGTGAGCCATGGGGCAGGAGCCAACCCAGCCGTAGAAGGAAGGAGCCAGCAGTAGGGCACAGCAAGGAGGAACTTGGGTCGATCAAGACCGACCAAGCCAGAAGCGAGAGGTGATGACCAAACCCGGTGGAATAGCCAAAAGCGACCATAGCCAGAACCAACGGTCGGTGGGGAGCGACTAGCAGGGCCAGGGAAATGTGCGATCGCGTTAACCCAAGTTGGGATCTTAAGTGGGTTTTCTACTAAGTGCCCAGCGAGAAACCAGCAGGAGGTGACCAAAGCGAGGTGCCTTCACGGGGAACCAACCCGACTAGCCGAGCCAACGAGGCCAGGCCAAGCGGGACCAACCCGGTCGGGTGGGTGGCGACTGCTGGTGGCCAGGGGAAGTAACAGGCCCGGTCATGACCAACCCAAGTTGCAGGATCTTAAGTGGGTTTTCTACTAAGTGCCCGGCCCGAAACCAGCAGGAGGTGACCAAAAGCAGGGTGCCTTCCGCAGGGAACAAGCCGACTAGCCGACCAGCCAGACCGACCAGCGGGACCAGCCCAGGTCGGGTGGGAGCCGACTGCCGGAGGACGAGAGTAACGACCACGATCATGACCAACCCAAGTTGGAAGGATCTTAAGTGGGTTTTCTACTAGGAGTGCCCGGTAGGGAAACCAGCAGGAGGGTGGCCCAGCAGAGGTTGCCTTCACGAGGGAACCAGCCAGGCTAAGCCCAGGCCAACCAGACCCGACCAATAGCGAACCAGCGATTGAGTTGGGAAGCCGGAAACTAGGAGGAATGGGGAAGTAGCAGGCGGTCATGACCAACCCAAGTTGGGATGCTTAGGTAGGTTTTCTACTAGAATTGCCCGAAACCAGCAGGAGGTGACCAAAACCGAGGTGCCTTCACGAGGAACCAGCGAGCTAACCCGACCAACCAAGCCCAGGCCAGCGGAACCAACCCGGTGAGTTAGGGGCGACTACTTGGTTGGCCAGAGCAGGCCGGTCTGGCCCAACCCAAGTTAGGATCTTAAGGAGTAAGGTTTTCTACTAAAGTTACTTGGCCAGAAATAGCCGAGGAGGTGAGCCAAAGCAGGAGGAGCCTTCCACGGGGAACAAGCCAGGCCCCAGCGACCAACCAAGCCCAGGCCAAGCAGACAGCGGTGGGCTTAAGGATCCAAGAGCTGAAGAGCGCGCGTGGCTTGTGCGTTTTGGAGTAGCCAGCTGATCGAGTACTAAGGTCGCGCAAAAGGCTAGAGCAACCGGGTAAAATTGTAAGCTTAAATTATGAGCAAACTAGCTTCCAAAGTCGGCCCGGATTGTACTAAATTAAGCCCAAGACCAGAGTGCAAACTGCCCCCTTCCACTATCCCCAGGGTTTGTGAATGCCCCCCACACTTTTATGTCAAAAATAGGGAGTTTAGCCCATAAAGGGAGGCTGGAGCAGCGGAGCAGCGGCATGGATAGGAAAGCGGCGCGAGCACCATAGGTGGCAGCTTACTCCGCCAATCCGGAGCATTCCACGTCGCCAAATAAAGCGCCCTATTGTCAGCACCCCGTTATCAGCCAGGCGCGTATAAGTACCTCGAGGCGCCGCGGCAGGTCCGGTTTGCGCAGGGGTACGCCCACCGTCACGGCGCCAGTATCGTGGGGGCGTGGCAGGCGTCCGGCTGCGTCCGCAGGGCCTCTGCTTTGTAGCGTCAGGTCCCCGGTGCTCAGCCATAGCCCCGTTATCAGCCATGGCGAGCGCGGCGGGCTGAAGCACGAGGCCGTCCGTAGCGAGCAACGCCCGGAGACAGCGAAAATGCGCAGCTAGCGACGTGGAAACCATCTCGGCTGCGCCATCCAAGACCCGTGATGACGTGTCAGGCCCACGTTATCAGCCAAAACCCGGGTGTCGGTAGGCATGCGCTGGCGGGCCTAGAGCACGCCCGAGGCGGCAGCGAACAGAGTCGCGAACCGAAGCGGGCGAGCGCGTGCTGGCGTGGGGAAACCATCACCGACACGCGCCGTCAAGGTGCGTGCTGGCGGTGTCAACCCCATTATCAGCCAAAATTACCCGGATTATCAACAGCAGAAGCGTGCTTAGCGGCAGACCTGAAGCCGCGCGGTCAGCGTATGAGCAAGGCGCGCACATTGCTGGCGATGAAACCATCTGGAAACACGCCCGTCCAAGGCCCGATACTGACGGTATCAGTCCCCGTTATCAGCCAAGTACCCCCGTTATCAGCGGCGTCTTGCAGCAGGCCTAGAGCCCGCCCGGAAGCTCGGCCACGAGCAAGAAACGCGGCGTGGAAGCCATCACCGGCCACGCTGTCCAAGGCCCGTGCTGGCCGTGTCAGTCCCGTTATCAGCCAAGTACCCCGCTATCAGCGGCGTGTATGACAGCCTGCCGCCCGGCGGTCGGCAGCGGGCAAGGCGCATTGCTGGCCGTGGAAACCAGCAACGCGCCCGGTCAGGGCAAATGATGGCGTGTCAGTCCCCGTTATCAGCCAAGTACCCCGTTATCAGCGAAGCGTGCTTGTGAACCTAGAAACGCCCGAGGCGGTCCGGCGCTGAGCGAGCGCATTTGTGCTGGCGATGAAACCGTAATGCGACGCTGTCAAGACCGATGCTGATATGCCGGGCCGCCAGTATCATCAAGTGGCGCGGGGAGGGAGGCGCCAGCAGGCACAGAAGCGGCAATGTTAGCTCCGGCGGTCATATGCATAAAAGCGGGCGAGTGACGAGGAAAAAATCGCGAGAACCCTAGACAAAAAGCAGAATGACAATGTCCTCAGGCGTAGTCATCACGGAAGGCCGCCCGTTATCAGCCTCGGCCGCGAGAAAGCGATGGCCAGCCGCCCGCATCCACCATGTGTAGCCAAGCTCAGATGCGGTCTTGCTTGCTTGGTCGGTCGCGAGATTAAGTGGCGATGGAATTGCGTGTTGCCGGCAACCAACCATCTCCCTTAATGGTAAAGGTCCCGCTGCTTGATGTGGCGAGGCGCTGGTGTCGGCCAGGTGGCGCAGATGAGAGACCCGTAGAGTAGAACGAAAGGCGTCAGCGATGGCTCTCGGTAGTCATGAGCCACAAACACGGATTCAGCCTTGAACGCGCCATCTTGGGGATATGACATAAGAACTCCTGCTCGGAATGCCATCGGAGACGTAGTGGCGCGTGGAAGGCGCCGTTATCAGCGGTCTTGTAAGAAAGAGGCATTAAAGGCGCGCAATCCACCAGGTAGTAGCGGCTCCATGCGGCCTAGCAGGTCGATGGTGCGGCGCGTGAAATGGCTGGCGTTAGCGGCGTGGTAACCATCTCTCCCTTGTTGTAAAGGCGCGTCTTGAGAGTGGCCGGGGCAGCCCTTATCCGGTAGTGGCTGAGGTGGCCGCCAGCTGGGAAACTTAGAGAAACTTAGCGAGTGGCTCACGGTGACGATCCTGTAAGCATATCTGGCCCGAGGGGGTAAATCTTGAGGGAATATGGCATGGAAGCCAGCATATCCTAATGTCCTCAAGGCGTGTGGTGATGTGGCAGGCCTCGAAGTGATCAGCTAGCCCTGCAATCAGAAGGTCTTGAGAAAAGGCGCCCGCATCATACCAGAATTAACCAGCTACATGCTGATCGCTTGGCGGAAGTCTTGGTTGGCCAGCGTGAAAGGCGTGTTGCTTGGTGGTAACCATCTTCCCATGTCTTGGAAGACTCATGTAGCGTGTGTCCGGTAGCGCTTCATCCCGGCGTGGGCGCAGAGAGGCGCCAGCTGGGCTTGAGAAACCAAGCAATTAACTTCCTGGTGGTCATGCCGTGAAGCGGATCTTGCTGAGCAAGTCTTGAGGATATGACAAAACCATATCCGGAATGTCTCAAGATCGTGTATGTAGTGATGGCGAGCCGCTGATCCATCAACCGTGGCGTGAAAAGAGCATTTGTAAAGGCGCGCGCATCTACCAAGTCTTGCGCTCGTCTTGCGGCCTGCGTCAACGATCTCATGAGGTGGTTATTGTACGATGAAGATATGTGACGTTGTAGCTCACATCTCCCATGTCATCAACACAGGTACTAATGTGGTGGCGTCCGGGTTCACCGAGACTTAGCGCAGGGGAGGCCGTCAACTTCGGGCTTGGGGCGACAAAAGGTGGCTCCGGCGGTCATGGCGCCATGAGCGAAGAAGGACCAGTGGGGGCAAATCTTTGAGGAGACCACGCTGACGGGGGCCGTACGTGACCGAAGCGTGTGCAAACATGTCAGGCCACTTTGAGTCATTGGCGGGGATGCGAGGGAGAAGCGCGGGATTGGTCGACAAAGCGCTGACTCACGGGCCCAGGAGGACAATCCCAGCTTGTGTAAAGAGAATGCAACCCGGGGATGCCACCAGCAGGGGAGCCAGCTAACTTGAGAGATGGAAGCAGCCAGAGTAGGTGGGGAGCTAATAACAGCGGCGATCCCGGGACACCCGCAGAGGTCAGGTGGCGAGGCAACCACCACCAAGTAGGTGTGGAGACATGACGGCGAGCCAACACCACGACCAGATTTGGGTAGGCGATCCCACGACACCACCGATTGGGTGACATGTCATAGAGAGCCAAACACCGCGACACCCACCCGATGCGGTTGGGTAGCCCGACTAAGTAGACCAAAAGGTCACCAAGTCGGTTGAGAGACCAAGGAGGGCGATCCAAGTTGGGTGGGCAACCAGCCTGGCGAACCAAACACCCGTGAGGGTGGGCTACGACCACCAGGAGTCGGTTGGGTAAGCTGGCGGAAACTATCGAGGAGCCAAACACCACTGAAGAGTCGGTTGAGAGACCAAGGAGGGCGATCCAAGTGAGACAGGCAGCCAACTACTTAGAACCAAACACCACCGGTCCGAGGGTGGGCAGCCCGGCTTGCACCCAGAGTGGGGCAGGCGACTCCAACCACCACCAAGTCCAAATGGGGAGCAAACCCAGCAGCAGGCCACCAGAGTGCAGTGGGCAGCCAACTAGCGAACCCAAGCACCCGCCGTGAGGGTGGGCGGCCAGCGACGCAAGTCAGTGGGGGCAAACACCACCAACCGAGGTGGGTAGGCCCGTCGATCGACCACCACGACGCGACCAGAAGTGGTGGGAAGCCAACTAGCAGAACCAAACACCACCCGGTCGGGTGGGCAACCCAACTTTCCTGGCAAACACCACCCAGAGTAGGTGTGGGTGGCCAAAATTTGTCGATTGAACCACCGCGACACGACCAGAGTCCGGGTGAGGAGACAGCTTAGCGGCGTCCAAGTCACCAAGCCAAGTGGGATGGGTAGCCCGAGCATAGCCATCAAGTAGTGGGCGGTCGGGTGGCAGCCAACCACCGCAAGTAGATGCGGGGGCCAGCACCACCAAAGTGGGTTGGGTAGCCCAAACTAGCAAGCCGAGCCACCAGAAGTCGGTGGAAGGGCGGCAACTAGCAAGAACCAAACACCACCAAAATTAAGTGGGAGCCAAACACAACCAAGAGTAGGGTGGGAAGCCAACAGCGGCCAAAGACCCGACCAGGATTGGATGGGTAGCCAAACACCACCAAGTGGGTGTGAGCGGCCAGCCACCACCAAGTCGTGTGACCAGCCACCACCAAGTGGCGGGGGCCAAAACACCACCAGAGTAGGTTGGGTAGCCAAGCCTAGCAGCTGAGAGCCACCAAGTGGTGGGCAGCCAGCTAACCGAACAAGCACCACCGAGTGGTGGGCAGCCAACTAACGAACCAAACACCACGAGGAGTGAATTGAAGCGTAAACACCACGACCAAAGTGAGGTGGAAACCAGCGGCCCGGCTGGCCAAGGCCGACCAAGTCGGATGGGTAGCCAACCACCAGAGTGCATTGTGGGAGCCAGCCACCACCAAGTCGTGTAGGGAGCCAAACACCACCAAATCCGGTTGGGTAGCCAAGCCTAGCGAGCGAGCCGCAAGTGGTGGGCACGACCAGCTGGCGGGCCCAGGCACCCACTGCAGTGGTGGGCAGCCAAACACAACCAAGTGGTGGGAAGCCAGCGGCGGCTGGCCAAGGCCGACCAAGTGGGATGGGTGTAACCACCCAGGCCTGTGGGAGCCAGCCACCAAGTGGTGTGGGGGCAAACACCACCAAGTGGGTTGGGTAGCCAAACCGCCAGGCAGGCACTGAAGTAGAAGGTGGGCAGCCAACCAGCGAACCAAAAGAAGACCACCCAAGTGGCGGTGGCCGGTATGACCACCAAGCTAGGATTGGGGCCAAACACCACCAAGTCGGGGCGGGTAGCCAAAGCGGTCGATCGACCACCTTGACGCGACCAGGTGGGGTGGTAAACTAACCGAGCAGAGACACCCGCAGGGGTGGAAGCCCAGCACCCGCAGAGTAGGATTACGTTAGCCAGCAGGCCGATCCGACCAGGCGGGCCTGACTGGTGGGTGGGAGACAACAACGGCGATCAAGTCCTGCTTGATGGGATGGTACAGGCTGGGGCTATCCCAAGTGAGATTGGTGAGGTCAGCCCGGCTAGCCAGAGCAAACACCCACTGCCTGGGGTAGGGGCAGCCCGCCATGGGAGTGGGTGGGGAGCCTTGCCACCCCGGCGGACGGCATACCC
>JAJEKV010000037.1:14619366-14646866 GCA_021234155.1 Isoetes taiwanensis
TACGCCATGTACATTGTTAGCTGAAAGGGGGGGCGATTGGCTTGTGCTTTGGAGTAGCCAAATGATCCGCTGTGAGTACTAAGGTGCACAGGCTGAGCAACCCCCGCGGGTAGCCAAAACCGAAAGTGAGCAACCGCCACCAAGTCGAATCGCTGTACTAAGCCCAAGACCAAGTGCAACCCTTCCACTATCCCCGTAGTTTGTGAATGCCCCCACACTATCTCCACATGCTTCAAATAGCGCCATTGTCGCGTACCCTCAAGTATCAGCTGTGGCCGGCCGCTTAAGGCGGGCGTGACCCTCCCTGCATCTACCCGCTTTGCACGGATTGCCGCCGATGCGGCGCTTCTAATATCGTGTGGGGACGGGCAGGCCATCCCGCGACACATCACGCAGGGGCCTCGCTGACGGCCAGGTCCCCCGCTATCAGCCATAGCCCCTCGCTATCAGCCATGGTGGCGGGCGCGACGGGCTCAGAGCGCTTCGGCCGCCCTTCCGCAGGCAAACGCTGGACCGGGCGCGAGGGGCAAGTGCGCGATTGCTGACATGGAAACCATCTCGCACGCCATCCAAGACCCGGATGACGGTCATCAGCCCCCAAGTATCAGCCAAAACCCCCGCGACAGCCGCAGGCATGCGCGAGGGCTCTTAGAGTCGGCGTCTTTACGTGCGCGTAACGCAGCTGGCGGGGCGATTGCTGATGCGAAACCATCACGCGACGCCCAGTGCGTACCGGTGCGGTCGCTCAAGCATCAGCTTCAGCGTGGCGCGACGTGGCCTAGAGGCCGCCTGGGCGTCCAGCGCTGGGTAAGGGCGATTGCTGATGTAGCTTTCATCTCGCACACCGCCCAAGACCCGCGGCTGATGTGTCAGTCCCCCGCCATCAGCTGGTAATTCTCAAGTATCAGCCGAGGCGCGGCGCTGACGTGGTTTGTGAGCGCTTCCGGGCGGGTCCAAAGGGCAGGGCGTGATTTTGACGCGGAAGCCATCTCGCACGCTAGTTCAAGACCCGCGGCTGACACATGTCAGTCCCCCGTTATCAGCTGCACTCTCAAGTATCACGAGGGCGCATGCTGACGGAAGCCCTAGAGGCCGGGCGTCCGGGCGCTGCAAGGGCGATTGCTGACGGAAGCCATCTCGCACGCTATTCAAGACCTGTGCTGACATGTCAGTCCCCATCAGCCAAGTACCCCCGTTATCAGCCGAGGCGCGGCGCTGACGTTCTAGATACGCTTCCGCAGCGGTCCTGCAAGCAGCAGCGACATTACGACGTGTGGAAGCCATCTCTAAGATGTTGTTCAAGACCCGCTGGCGTGTCGCACCCATTATCAGCCGCGGCATCGGGAGGAGGCCGCCAACTTAGGCTTTAGCGTAATGTTGGCTCGGGCGGGTCATATGCCGCAGTGCTTTTAGCCTCTGGCGTAAAATGCGGAGCCTAGACAAAACCGCCAGCATCTACAAATGTCCCTCCAAGGTCGTAGTTGATCCCAAGACGAAGAGGCAAGTATGACCGCCGTGATCCACCAAGTGTGCGCCCATGCGCCTTGCTTGGCTCTGCGGGCGGGTCCGCCGCTGCGGAATTCGCCATGTTGCCTACATGCCAAACCATCTCCCTTTGCTAAAAGGTCACCGCTGATGTGGCAGGCCGCTTCAAGTATCGCCGCGGCATCAGGATGAGACCGCCAAGTCGCTTGAGGCTTAACCATGGCTCTCGCTGGCCATGAGCCACAAACACGGATTCGCTACGCGCATATGCGTGGATATGACATGGAAACCATATCGGAATTAATCCGCAACCCGTAGTGACGTGGAAGGCCGCCTCGCTATCGCCGCTAAGAAGAGGCGGGGCAGCGTCACCGTGATCCACCAGTAGTGCCGCCCATGCGCCCCTCGGTGTCGGCGCGTCCGGGCGCTGCGGAAATGGCATGTTGCCACGCGGGTAACCATCTCCTTGTCGCCGCCCGCGGCCGAGCGTGGCGCGCCGCCTTATCGCCTTCCTCGTGGAGTAAGAGGTGGCCGCCTAACTCGCTTGAGGTAGCGCAACCGCGGCTCCCGCCGCCCCACCACAAAACGCATATCCGGGGCAAATGCGGGATATGGCATGGAAGCCATATCCTAATGTCCTCCAAGATCGCAGGATGTGGCAGCTGCGGATCGCCTACACGCGAAGCGTGCAGAAAAGGCCGCCGCATTCTACCAAGTGCCGCCTGCGGCGGGTCTCCGCGTGGGCCGGCGCGTTCCTGGCTGCGAAAGGGTGTGTTGGCGGGCGTGGTAACCATCTTTCCATGCTTAAAGACTCATAAATATGTGTCGCGCCGCTTCATAATCGACGCGGCGATGAGGGAGGCCGCCAACTCGCTTGAGGCGAACGGTGGCTACGGGCGGCCATATGCAATCAGACGCGGATCTTGCGCGCAAATGCGGGATATGACAAGGAAACCATATCTAATGTCTCCAAGATCCAGAGGATGTGGCGCAGTGCCGCCTGCCCATCACCAGCGGAAAAGACGCCGTAGAAAGGCCGCCAGATCTACCAAGTAAGCCGCCTCCGCGCCTTTATGCGGGCCTATGCGTCGACGCTGCGAAAGGGCATGTCGCCGACAAGCAAACTATCTCCCATGTCATCCAACAATTGCGGCTAATGGTAGGCATCCCGCTCGGGACGGCACGAGGGAGAGGCCAACTCGCTTGGGGCTGCTAGGCAGGTCAGCGGCCAGCCATGAACGAGGACCAGTGGGGCAATGCGAGGAGACCCTCACATGGAAATCGGGTCGGGCACGCGGACCAAAGACCGTGCGTGTCATGTCGCCACCTGGGCCATTGAAGCCTGCCGCTGGGAGCTACTGGGTCACCCTACATCCCAGACACCACCGAGTCCGGGCGCAGGCAACCACCACCGTCCGGCGGTGGGAGGCAACGACACTACGAGCCGCCAAACACACGCACTGCTGGGTGAAGCCATCCACCCATTCACTAGTTCGGGTGTGGGAGCCATGTCATAGAGCCAAGCACACCCATTACCCTCACCTGGGCCGGCTAGTAGCCGACTACGGAGCCAAAGTGGTCACCAAGCCTGAGAGACCAAGGAGGACGATCCAAGCCTGTGGGCGTACCAACTAATCAACTGAACACCATCGAGTCGCAGGGCACATCGCACCACCTGGGCCGGTTGGGTAGCCGACCATCGGAGCTGCCAACACCACCAAGTTCTGAGACCAAGGAGGACGACCAAGCTCTGGGTGGGCGTGCCTAACTAATCAACCAAACACCACCGAAGTTTCCGTGGGCAGCCAAAACACCACTCCTGAAGCCCGTGGGTACAACCACAAACTGGGTCAAATGGGGGAGCCAAACTAACCGACAGAGCCACCAAGTCGAGGGTAAACACCACCGAAGCTCCGTGGGCAGCCAACCACCAATTGTTGAGTGGGATTTCAAACACCACCAACTGGTGGGTGGTAGCTTAAACCGATCGATCCGACCACTTCCAATCAACCAAATACCACCCAGCTTCTGCGGGCAGCCAACCACTCAAAGAAACACCACCAAGTCGCGGTGGGTAGCCAAGCTGATCGATTAGACCACACCTATTACCTACCAAGCTCCGTGGGGAGACAACAACGCCGATCCAAGTCCTCGCCAAGCCTGGAAGCGGGTAGCCAACATAGCCATCAAGTCGAAAGTGGGCGCCTACCGTAGGGTACTACCACCACACACCAAGTCGCGGCGGGGCCAAACACCACCAAGTCGGCTAGCCAAACTAACTCAAAAGAGGCCAGGCCGGGCAAGCCAACTCACCAAACCAACACCAATCGCGGCAAAGTGGGGAGCTAAACACAACCAAGTCGGGTGGAAGCCAACGACGGGCGGCCAAAGACCCGACCATGGCCAAACACCACCAAGCTTGTGTGAGCGTACCAACCACCACCAAGTCGCGGTGGGAGTTAAACACTAAGCCTGCTGGGTAGCCAAACTAACCTACGTATTACTGAAGCTCCGGCAGCCAACTAACTGTAAATCAAACACCACCGAAGTCAGGGCGTTAAACACACAACCAAGTCGGGTGGGCCAACCATCATGCTATTAAAGACCTCACCGTCGATAGCCACCATCGAGCGTCACCGCGGTGGAGTTTCAACCACCACCAAGTCGGGAGTTAACCACCAAGTCGTTAAGGTAGCCAACCAATCGCTAGAGCCACCAAGTCGTGCTCAACCAACCAAATTCAAACAACCAATCGCAGTCGAAAGTGGGCGTACCCAAACACAACCAAGTCTGGAAGCCAACGACGGCGCCAAAGACCTAATTGTCAGATGGGTAGCCAACCACCACCGAAGTCGTGGGAGCCAACCACCACCAAGCTCTGCTGGTAGCCAAACACCACCAAGCCTGCTAGTAGCCAAACTAACCTAAGCAGAGCTACTCAAGTCCGCAGGGCAGCCAAATCACCTAACCAAACACCACCGCAAAGTGGGGAGCCAAACACAACCGCGCCTGAAGCAACGTGACGGCGTACAAAAGACTGAACACTAAGTCGGATGGTAGCCAACTACCACCGAAGTCGTGGGCAGCCAACCAGTCACCAAGTCGTGGGAGCCAAACACCACCAAGTCGGCTGTAGCCAAACTAACCGAGTAGAGCTACCAAGTTTCGTGGGCACCAAATCCTAACCACCACCGAAGTCGTAGTTGGAGCCAACCACCACCAAGTCGTGGGGAGCCAAACACCACCAAGTCAGCTGGGTAGCCAAATCCAATCCCACAGCTTACCAAGTCGGGTGGGCAGCCAACCAACCTAACCAAACACTAAATGAAGCCTGCCTAAGAAATGCACCACCCTACCAAGCCGTGGGGAGCCAAACACCACCAAGCCTAAAGTAGAAGCAACATTGATCCGACCACACCCATTACCTACTCAAGCCTGTGGGCAGCCAACTAACTCAACCAACACCACTCTAAGTCGGGTGTAGCCAAACCGGACAAACCTCAACACCACCGAAGCCGTGGCAGCCAACACCTCACTCAAGCTCTGGGTGGGTAGCCAAACTGATCAATCCGACCAGATGACATGACCAAGTCGTGGGGAGACAACAATGGCTGGCATCCAAGTCCTTGCTGGATGGCAGTCACGTAGCCATCACGTCGAGTGGGGCGCCCAACTGCACCCCAAATCCAAACACCACCGAAGCCCCATGCCTAAACGCCCAGCCGTGGGGAGCCAACCGCCACCGAAGCCTGACAACGGCCAGCAACTAACCGGTGTTTCACAAACACCACCAAGCCGGTGGGCCGCCAACCAACGGAGCCAACCACACGACATCACCAACCCTCGCATGTAGCCAAGTAACCAAACCAAACACCACCACGTCGCAGGTGGGTCAACCAACGAGCCAAATCCTAAACGACACACAATTCATCAAGTCCGCCATGGGGCCACTAACAAAACCCAACACCACCAAGTGCCGCGGTAAAACCGCTGGAACCGCTTCCTTGTCCTCGAGGGGCCACACCCTCGGAGGTGCCAGCTGCTCGCCGCCATGGCTCCCTAAACTCGTTGCCTTTATGCAGGCACCAAGGGGTATGCCGCTGGGCTCTGTCGCATGCTGTCCACACGCCAAAAGGTGGGATTAAAGTGGGTGTTCCTCCTCCCCCAAGTAAGGCTCTCGGGGCTCGTGTGCCATTTGCATTGGCGCTTCGGGAACCTTATGTGTCTTGACGGTGAGCTTAATTCTGATTGGGGGTCTTCCCCTTCAAGCACTGATAGCTTAAATGATGGATAGTACCACTTCAAGAATCTGATATCTTGGCTCTTGCCAATTTATGAAGAACGCAAATAAATGCATAATGCGGATGCGAATCTGCAACTCCTCGCGGAATCATTGAATCTTTTGAACGCGAATCTCTGTTTCTAGGCTTGTCCGGTGGCATGTCCGGCCGAAGGCTTCAATCGTGCCCTTCCCGCTGCGATCAATAAAGCGGTTTAAATTGGCCGCCCATGGCAAAGCAATGCGGTTCGGGCCGGGAGGCAGGAGGGAGACGCCAAGACTTCTAAATGCGCCGCGGATCAAGGTTGGTTCGTGCTATCGCTTACCCGCCAAGTGCTGGTCCTAGGCGTGTGTGCCCCCACCGCCAAGCAACATGTTGCTCTCGCCGCTATAGTGTCGGGCTGGTTCCTTGTGTGGCCACTACCTAAGAGACCTCGATCAGGCAAGGCTACCCACTGAAATAAGCATATCATTGCTTCGAGAAAAGCGTCCAACAGATTTCCTGGCAATCCGGGCGAAGCGAATCGAAGGTGCCTGCATTGAGAATCGCGGGCGCTTTTATGCTATGACCAGTTCAGAAGGCCCTTCCGGCATGACCGTCGCAGGTTCCCCCGAAGCGGGACGTACCGAGAGGGTGAGAGCCCCGGCCGTGCCCTGACCCCGCTGTCTACTCTAGGCGCCTTCCACGAAGCTCTGCTGTTTAGAATGCGTTCTTTTAAGTGGGTGGTAAATTCCATCCAAGGCTAAATATCAAGAGAGACCGATAGCTTAACAAGTACCGCGCAGGAAAGGTGAAAAGGACTTTAAAAGAGAGTTAAAAAGTGCTTGAAATTGCCGGAGTGGAATGCGTAATGGAGGTTGCCGCGGCACTCCAGCTTTAAAGTGGAACTACCGGGTCAGGGTCTCCGCCTTGGCTAACTCGGTGCCGCACAACGCTGGGTCTGCCATTCTCGCTGGATAAAGAGGGACCACATGTGACCCTAATGCATGCCTAGGGCGCGCTGGGCTTGGGGCGACGCTTGCCATTGGTGGGCTAGCATGCACCTACGCGCCCGACGCTAGTTTGTGGGGCTTTCCATTCGACCCGGCCTTGAAAACACCTTTAATTCGCGAAAGCCCAACATGCGGCGAAGTTGGTGGGTTCAAAACCCTGCCTTCTAAGCGAAAGGAAACCGACGCGGGAGCCCCTCAAGGTCGGGTGCACCATGCCGCACTTCACATCTCCGCGGAAAGGTTTGAGTGTGAGCATGACTGCTGGGACCCGGGAAGATGGTGAACTATGCCCCGAAAGTAGGGCTGGGCCGTGAGGAAACTCGTGAGGTCAGAGCTTATAACGGACAGGTAAATCGCTCACGACTGGGTATAGAAAGACTAATCAACTATCTAGTAGTCGTTCCCTCTCGGGTTCCCTCGTGATAGCCGGAGCTCGCTCAAAAGTTTTACTCCAAAAGTTTAATGATTAGAGGCACTGAGAAACTCCTAATCTCTATTCTCCTCCTCAAACTTTAATAGGTAAGGCTCTTGCTGCTCCATTGAACCCCGCCCCTGAATTGCTTCCTCCGCGGGCCATTTTGGTAAGCGTGAATCAAGGGCGCGGATGAACCGCAAAGTCGGGTTACGGCCCAAGTGCGCTACGTAACCTAGATCCCACAAAGGGTGTTGATTGATTAAGACAGCCAGGATTTCCGCGGGTCGCGGAAGTCGAAATCCGCTTAAGGAGTGTGTAACAACTCACCGGACCAATTCAGCTCGAAGGATGGCGCTTGAAGCGCCGCTTATACCCTGGCCGTGGCAAGTGCGCAGGCCTCGGCGAGTAGGAGGGCGGGTGTCGTGGAGTACCGCGGAGCCCGAGTGGAATCCGCACCCGCAAGTATCTTTGGTGGTAGTAGTGCAAGTATTCAAAATGAGAACTTTGAAGATCGGCGGAGAAAGGTTCCATGTGAACAGCGATTGACATGTTGGCCGATCCTAAGAGATGGGGTAACTTCAGGAATGGCGTGAATTTCGCTGACGAAAGGGAATCGTGGTCAATAGTCCGCGCGCGGCGTGTACGCAGCGCCATTATAGACGCGGCAAAGGATTTCAACGCTGCTGAACCGACACGGCTGCAAATTCCCGAAGAGTTCCTTTTTAATCCGTCCGAAGGACCCTCGGGAATCGGCTTGCCCGAGATAGGGGCCTTGTGGCGGCGAAAGCACCGCGACGCCTTATAGAACTGCAGGCGCCTCTGGCTGCCCACATGAAAATCCGGAGGGAGCGATTGCCGAGCACGCCGGCCGCATTCATAACCGCATCGTCTCTAAGGTGAGCAAAATTTCTACCGATGGAAGGGAAGCTCGGCAAAACAATCCTAACATCGGCGCGCGATTGGCTCTCAGGGCTGAGCTTAGGGCCCCGCTTGACCCTCGTAGGGTCATGCCCCGCCTCGAGCTGCCTCCCGCCGGGCGCAGGGCTGCCTCATGCCGCACGCTACCTGACGAGAATGTATCCTCGGTGTTTCCTAGGCTGCTGTAATAAATATCCTCTTAACCGGAACGACAAGGAACTGAATCGCTTAATTAAAACAAAGCATTGGGCATGGTCCTCATGATGCTGACGCTAATGTGATTTCAAAGGCTCAATGTCAAAGTGAAGAAATTCAACCAAGCGCGTAAACGGCTGAGTAACTATGACTCTTTAAGGTAGCGCCAAATGCCTCACATCTAATTAGTGACGCCGCATGAATGATTAACGAGATTCCCACCGTCCCTATCTACCATTCCAGCAAAACCACGTTTCCAAGGAACGCTTGAAAAAATCACGTGAAAGAAGAACTCGCTGGAGCTTTGGATCAGTCCCAGCCAGGAAATGACTCTGAGAGTGTAGGATAAGTAGAGCCTCTACAAAGTGAAATACCACTCACTTTTAACGTTATTTACTTTACTTACCCGCGGAGGTGGAGTATGCAGGCCCTACCGCTTCTAAGGTCTTAAGGTCCGCTTATGCTATCCGCATCCGTATGGGGCGATTACTGTCGTGGGAGTTTGGTCGGGCGCATTTTCATCCTAAAAGATAACGCAGTGTCCTAAGATGAGCTCAACGAACAAATCTCGTGGAACAAAAAAGGGTAAAAGCTCATTTGATTTTGATCTTCGGGCATTTTATACAACCGGTGGAAAGCATGGCCTATCGACCTTTTAGTTATTCTGGACTCTGGAAGCTGAGGTGCTCTAAAAGTTACCAATGTAGGGATAACCGCTTCTGTGGCGCTAAGCCGCTCATAGCTGCACGCGCTGTTTTGATCCTTCTCTCTCATGCCTGCTTCTTCCTACTGGCTGTGAAGCGTAATCTACCAAGTGTTGGATTGTTCACTCACCACAGTGAACGGAGTCGGGTTTAGACCGTCGAGACAAAGTTAGTTTTACCCTAACATGCAATCAGGCCGCAATAGTAATCCAACCGGGTAATGAGAGGAACCGTGCTTGATTCGGAGCAATTTGCTCATTGCGCTTTGGCTGAAAAGCCGCGGGCGCCAAGCTACCATGCGTAGGGATTATGATCAACGCTTCTAAGTCAATCCATGCTAGATGCTGCTGCTTTACCTCTCCCTGCTAGACCACTCATCAAGTAGGGGTGCCTTGTGTGCCCCCTCGGTATTCCTGTCGTAGGATGCCTTCGTCCGGCGAGGATGAGGGGGTCGCTTTTGTAGGGATAATTCCAAACTACGAGATAGATCCTATGCATTTACTCTAAATTAAGACGGCATCAGGCGCTGAGTAGCCTTGCCGCTACGCATCCCGCTGAGGTTCGCCTCTGTCTTCGCGATTTGTCCCTCTCTCCTCCTCCCTGTGCATGTGGGGAGGGTTACGCTGGCTTGGTCATTTATTTCTCCAAGTGTTAGGAGGGCTGCAAGCCAACACTTCCTCCAAGCATGGCCGACAAGTGGGAGGGAACCCAACTTCCAGCACCCCGAAATGCTGCGGGAGGGTTACCGTGGTACTTTGGTCATTTTTCCCAAGTCCCGAGGCTGCCAAGACACTGCACTTAGAGGTTCCTTCTTCCAAAGCCGTTTTGAGGGGGATTCCATATAAACCACAATTTGCGGTGTTGGGTTTGCTAATTGGCCCCCAGCTGCTGACTTGGTGGTGCTTCCGCTTGCTGGCTACGTTGTTGGCGTACCTAACCGCTTTTGGTGGTGTTTGGTTTGGCTACTTGGCTCCTGGGCCGAGTTGGTGGTGTCGTGGTGGTTGGCTCGCGGTTGGGTGCCCGCCCAGCTTGGTGGGTGTTTTTTGTGGCTCTGCTAGTTGCTCGCCGCTGTCCTACCCTGGCGGGTTGGCTCCCCACCTCGCTCGTACATGCTTGGCTGCCCACCGCACTTCTGCGTTTGGTTCGCTAGTTGGTCGCCCACTCTACTCTGATGGCTCACGGGCCACCATCCCACTTGGCGAGGACTTTTGGATCGTTGTCTCCCCCACCTGACTTGGTTATCAAGTGCTGTCATCCGGCCTTGGCCGATCGGCCATAACGCAATCACTTGGTGGTGTTGGCTGCCCACCCTGGTGTGTTCGTGCTTGATCACGGCTACCCACCCTCACTCCCAGGTTACGCCCACCCGCCGCGGGTGTTCGCCTCAGCAAAGTTCTGTTAGTTGGTCGCCCACCGGTTTGGTCGCGTCAAGCAGGGTCGACGACTGCTTGGCTACCCACCACTCTGGTGGTGCTTGGCTCCCAACCCGCTTTCTTGGTGGTGGCTCTACCGGGCCACCCACTGGGCCGGTGCTTTCTGGTTCTGCTGGTCGGGCCGCCCACCACTTGGTGGCCTGCTTGCTAGTTTGGCTACCCAACCCTACTTGCAGGTTTGCCCCTACACGCATTTGGTGGTGGAGTTGGCTCCTACACGCCTTGCAGGTGGTTACAATGATCCACTTGGTTTGCCTTGGCCCGCCTGCCGCTGGCTTCCCACCCACTTGGTTGTGTTTGGCTGCCCACCACTCTATGGAAGTTTGGTTCCGTTAGTTGGCTGCCCACCACTTTGGTGGCTCTCGCTTAAGGTTTGGCTACACAACCACTCTGGTGGTGTTTGGCTCCCCACAATGCACTTGGTGGTGCTGGCCGCCCACACGACTTCTGGCAGGCCGGGCTACCCATCCCACTGGCCTTGGCCCGCCTGGCCGCTGGCTTCCCACCCTAATTTGCTGTGTTTTGGCTCCCACTTTGCACCTGGTGGCTTGGTTCTGCGGAGTTGGCTGCCCAATCGACTTGGTGGTTTCCTCGGCTTCTGCTAGTTTGGCTACCCAAACTTAATTTGGTGGTGTTTGGCTACCCAACCCACTTGGTGGTGGCTGGCTCCCACACCCACGCAGGTAGTTGGCTACCCATCCCACTTGGCCTGCCCTGGGTCTCGGCCAGCCGCTGGCTTCCCCACCCGACTTGGTTGTGTTTGGCTGCCCACTCACTCCGGGTGGTTGTTTGGTTTGGCTTGCTGGCTGCCCACCACTTGGTGGTGGCTTTGCCTAGTTTGGCTACCCAACCGACTTGGTGGTGTTTGGCTCCCACACACTTGGTGGGTGGTTGGCTCCCACACCATTCCTGGGCAGGTTGGCTACCATCCCACTCTGGTCGGGTCTTGGCCCTGGCCACGCTGGCTTCCCACCCCACTTGGTTGTAGCTTTGGCTGCCCACCGACTTGGGTGGTGTTTTGGTTCTATAGTGGCTGCCCACCCTCACTTGGTGGCTCGCTCTGCTAGTTTGGCCACCCAACCCACTTGCAGGCTTCTTGGGCTCCCACACAACTTCTGGTGGTGGCTGGCTGCTCACACCCACTCTCCTGGTGGTGCTCGGCTACCATCCAACTTGTCGTCTTTGGCCCAGGCCGCTGGCTTCCCACCCGACTTACGTGCTTCATTCCCACTTGCACCTGGCGGGTGGTTCGGGTGGAGTTGGCTGCCCACCCGACTTGGTGGCTCTCCGCCGTTAGCTTCGGGCTACCCAAATCACTTGGTGGTGTTTGGCCCCGCATCTAATTTCCTGGTGGTGGTGGTGGTTGGCTGCCCACATCACTCTGCCGCCCACTGACTTTTGATGGCTATGCTCCATACCCATCCACTTGGCGGTGACTTGATCAGCTGTTGTTGTCTCCCCACCCGGACACTTGGTCGTGGTCGCGGTGGTCTGGGTTCTGGTCACCTTTGGCTACCCACACGACTTGGTGGTGTCGTTTACCGGTGAGCATGCCCACCCGACCGGGTGGTGTTTGGTTCGGTGTTAGTTGGCTGCCCACCGAATTTGGTCGTGGTCGTGTGGCTCCGGACGACCGCTTCGCTTACCCACCCGAAGTTGGTGGTGTTTGGCTCCCCACTTGACTTGGTGGTGGTTGGCTGCCCACCACTCGCGGGTGTTTGGTTCAGCTTAGTTGGCTGCCCACTAATTTGGTGGCTCAAGGCTTGCTAGTTTGGGCTCCCCATTTGACTTGGTGGTGGTTGGAGCTGCCCACCCACTCGGTGGTGTTTGGCTGCCCACCCTCGGCCTCGTGGTGTTTGGTCTGCTAGTTGGCTGCCCACCACTTGACCGCCCTCCTGGTCTCTCAACCCACTTGGTGGTGTTTGCCCGATAGTTTCCGGGCTACCCAACCCATCGGTGGTCGTGGTGCCCACCGACTCCTGGGTATGGTGTTTGTCTCTGCTTAGTTGGCTGCCCACCACTTGGATCGCCCTCCTGGTCTCAACCGACTTGTGACCTGCCCGCTTAGCTCTGGGCCACCCAACCTAATCGGGTGGTGTGTCGTGTGCTTGGCTCGACATGGCTACTCCACCGGCCTGCGGTGTCGCGGATTGCCCCACCCAACCTTGGTCGTGTGTTGGCTCGCCATTGGCCTCCACACCGACTTGTGGTGGGTTGCCCCCGCCACCATTCCTGGTGTCCCCGGATCGGCCGCTGTTATTAGCTCCCCACCGACTTGGCGGCCAATGACGGGTGGCCCGGACATGTTTGTAATAGCCTTTGGTCACGTCGCACCCCTACATGTGGTCTCCTCGCGATTTGCCCCACCGTTCCCGCTCATGGCGCCAGACCTACCAAGTACCACTTTTTGTCACTCTAAGCCCGAAGTTGACTCTCCCCGCAAGCAAGTCCGGAGAACGGACTTACCACATGCGGCGGCACGCGTGTTGATGACATGGGGAGATGGTTACAACGCCGGCGCATAATGCTTCCTTTCACGCTGTCCTACCCGCAGACGTTGACGCAAGGCCGCATCTGAGCCAAGACTTGGTAGATGCGGGCGCCTTGCGTCATCTCTTTTCACGCCACGGCCGATGGACGGGCGCTGCCTCGCCGTATCTACTACGGATCTTGGAGACATTCCATGGTTTCCTTTGTCATATCCCCTCGCGATTTGCCCACAAGAAGATCCGCCGCCTACCGCATGACCGTCAGGACCACCGCGCTGCCGCCTCAAGCTCGAAGTTGGCGCTCCTCTGGCGCCCACGCCCGACACACGAGCGCCCGACACACGCGATGAGTCTTCCAAGACATGGGAAGATGGTTACCACGCCTCGCTAGAACACACCCTCATGCACCAACCCAGATCGGGCATACGCAGGATCAAGACACGTAGCTGCGACTTGCAGAGATGCGCGCCTTTTCTCGCAGACACCTTTCTCGCGATTGTGGCTGGATCACCGAGGCCCGCCACATCACTACACGCCTTATATTAGGATATGGTTTCCATGCCATATCCTCGCATTTGCTCCCACCCCCCGTGATATGCGCTATATGGATCAATCACCGGAGCCACGGGCTGCGCCTCTTGCCCGAAGTTGGCGCTCACCTCTTGGCGCCATAGTACTCCATCATAAGGGGCGCCCGCCACATCGGGTAACGCGTCTTTACAACAAGCGAGAGATGGTTACTAATAGCTTCAAGAACGCTGCTTTCATTTCATGCTGCACTAAGATCACCTTTCAAGTACGCGTATGGGAGCTACACTACTTGGTGGATGCGCGCCTTTACCGCTTTTCTGCGACCGCTGATAACGCGGCCTTCACGCCACTACGTGGTTCCTGATGGCATTCCAATATGGTTTCCATATCATATCCCCGCGATATGCCCGCGGCCAATCCGCAGGTTTGTGGCTCAGCGACCGCCTCGGCAGCCATCAAGCCGCCAAGCCCGACTTGGCGGTTCCTATCTGCCACGGCCGATAACAGCGTATGCTACATCAAGCAGCTGACCTTTTAATGGCTGTATGTATGGTTACGCAGTCAAGTAACACGCACTCCACGCGACGACCTCGCGACCGACTCAAGCAAGATCGCACGGAAGCAAGACATGGTGGATGCGGCGGCCTTTACCGCCTTTCTCGCAGGCCGAGGTCAGATAACGGGCGCCTTCCAGATGACTACACGTCTTGGAGGACATTGTCAGCCTGGTTTTGCTCCAGCTCCCCATTTTCTTCTCCACACGGGTTCGCTTTATGATATGACCGCCCGGAAGCCAACACATTGCCGCTTAAAGCCTGCTGGCGTCTCCTCCCAGTGCCACACGCTGATAATGGGTGCCCGGCCACATCAAAGATGGGTCTTGGACAACATGCCGAGATGGCTTCCATCGCCGCCACGCGCCCTTGCTCAAGACCACCGGACCGCCGGCGCGCTCTAGGCCGCCGCCAAGACCCCGCCTGATAACGGGTACTTAGCCGATAATACCGGGGGACCGACATGTCGCGATGGGTCTTGGACAACGGCGGCCGATGGCTTCCCCACGCCAGCAATGCGACCCTTGCCCGCTACGGACCGCCTCGGGAGCGGCTCTTAGGGTATCAAGCCAAGCAAGACGCACAATGGAGCAACATCAGTGGGTACTTGGCTGATAACGTGGGGATCAGCCATATCAGCACGGGTCTTGGACAATGTGCCGATGGCTTCCCACGCCAGCAATGCTTTCCTTGCTCATACGCACCGGCGGGCTCGAAAGTAGGCCCGCCGCTACATTTTTCCCTACGATAACGTGGGGTACTTGGTCGATGATTTGACCGACATCGCCAAGACGGGTCTTGGGATAAGGTGCCGATGGTTTCCATCGCTGTAATGCGCTGCCGGACCGGGCGAATTTAGGGGTTCACAAGGCGACGCATTGACATCTGGTTTATTATCAAGATTGCCTTGACGGCTGCGCCGCGGATGGCTTCATTGATCGCCACGCGCCCCGCCCGCTTCGCTCGCGAGATTTCACTACACGCACGCCTCGGCGGCTTCTAGGCCCGCTGGGCAGATGCCTTCTACGGATAATCTGGTTTTGGTCGATAACGGGCTCATACGCTATCACGTCTTGGATGGCGTGTCGGTGATGGTTTCAACGCCGCCAATGCCGTGCACTTGCTCGCCGGGTTCCGCTGCTGTTCGCTGACGCTCCCGCGCTTCTAGGCTCGCCCGCCATGGTCGACATAACGGGGCTATGGCTGGATAACGGGACTGACAAGGCGCGGCAGAGGCCCTCAAGGTGACGCTGCTGACGGTTCTGCTACGCCCCCACGAACGACTCTGGCCGTGACGAGGCGCACCCCCGCGGCAAACCGGACCTGCGGCATCCTGGGTCACGCCGCCTCAAGGCCCGGCCGCGATAATCTGGTAGCTCATTAATATGCTCTATTTGCATGACGCGGAATGTCTGATTGGCGGGAGGCCGCCACCTATACTTCTCGCTGCCTCTTCCATCCACATGCCGCCATTCCTCACGCCCCAGCCTCTTTATGGGCCTCCTGGGCCTATTTTTGACATAAAGTGTGGGGCATCTTACAAACCCCCGGGGATAGTGCGGAAGGGGCGCTTGCACTTGGTTCGGGGCTAATTTGTAGTACAATCTGGCCGACTTGAAGCTAGCTTTTGCTTCCGCTTTTGCTACCCCATGGGGCTGCTCTGCCTTGCAGCACCTTTTAAGTACTCTGGATCGCTTATTACCTGGGTAAACGCATTGCCAAATGCTCTTGCTCTTGGATCCTTTTGCCGCCTGACCGCCTGCTCCGCTGGTCGGTTTGGCTGGTCGACTAGCCTGGGCTTGTTCCCTAGGGAAGGCTCTCCGCTTTTGGTCACCTCCTGCTGGCTTCGGGCTGGGCACTGCAGAAACTCACCTAAGATCCTAACTCTGGGCCGGGTTATGACCGGTCGGTTCCTTTCCCTGGGCTGGCCACCCTCGCTAAGCCGGCTCCCTAACCGACCGTTGTCCCAGCGGCTCGCCTTGCTGGTCGGGCTAGCTCTGCTTATTCCCTCGTGAGGCCTTCTGCTTTGGCTACCTCCCGGCTGGTTTCGGGTTAAATTTTAGTGAAAACCCACTTAAGATCCCAACTGCTTGGTCATGATCGGTGCTGCATTTCCCTACACCAAGTAGTTTGGGCCTCTAACCTAATGGGCTGGTTCCTGGCTATCTGGCCTCGGGCTGGCCTGGGCTTAGCTCACGCCTACCAGCGTACCCTCATGGTCACCTCCCCTGTTTTCGGGTCAAGACCTCAGAAAACCCACTCTTAAGATCCCAACTTGGGTTGGCTGGGTGACTGTGGGCATTTCCTTTGGCCCCTCTCCCGTATTGGCTCTCACCCACCCGCTGGTCTCGCCGGCCTGGGCCCCAAGCCGGGTCCGCCACCATGAGCCCCCGTGAAGGCACCTGCTTTTTGGTCACCTCCGCTATTCTACTGGCACTTAGTGGATCCCCAAACTACACAAGTGATCACTGACAGCCTCTACGCCTTTAAGGTTTCCATACTCCAATTCGGACCGGGCTGGTCCCAAGTATCTCTGGGCTCACACTTTGGGCTAGCCTGGTTCCCCGCGGAAGGCACTCCTGCTTTGGGTCACTCCTGGCTCTGGCCAGTACCTTAGTAGAAAACCACCTATCCTTTCCAACTTGCTGCTGGTCATGACTGGTCGGTTCCTTTTCCCTGGGCCCCTCCCAGTCAAGCCCCACCACGCTGGTTCCATGGTCGCTGGTTGGTTCCACCGGGTTTGTACCCCCGTTTCTACGCGATCGTCGGTTCTTCCTGTCCCCTCCTGCTAGTTTCCGCGGCCCCCACCGACCGTTGGTTCCGCTTGGTCGCTTTTGGCCGGCTCCACCGCTTGGTCACCTCCGCTTCTGGCTTGGTCATTCCCTGATCACTCAAGCTCCTCCTTGGGTTGTGCCCGGCTGGTTGGCTCTCTTCCTTCTCAAGACGCGTTGGTTGGCTCGGCCTGTTGGCTCCCGCATTGCTGGTTGGTTGGTGATGTGCACGCCGTGGTGAGGGAACGCTATTGGTGGTTTTGTCCCTGCTAGCCTGTGTGCGGATAGCGGGTGCTTACCGGGCATCGCCGCTTTAGAAATTTTGGCTAGTTGGGCTGGTTGTTGGTTTGAAGCAATGGGCTGGTAGCTTCGCCGGGCTGGTCAAGGCTTTTGAGCCGGGATGCCCACGCCTCCGGCAAGCGATCTTAGCCGAGGGCTGCTCGGGCCGGTTACCAAGTATGCTCGCAGGTATCAATGATTTGCACTAATTGGTGGTTTTGCTTCCCAATCGGGTTGCCTCGCTTCCCCTGTTCCTTAATATGGAGTCGCTCACCTGAAATGTAGGAGACATGTAAACTAAACGGTTTTGGGGCAGGGTGGTCCCTATGGTTCGCGGTGTTGGTCCTTGGCATTCGTTTTTGGTCGACAGGGCCTTTGGCGTCGACCAGACTTTTAGCCGCGGAACATGGCCAACACTCTTTGCTCGACTTTCGACGGGCTACTTTTCGGGGCGGTTGCTTGTTGGGTTGGTCTAGCCGGTTAGTGGCTTTTCCTCCCAAGCATGTAAAGACGGGTGGAGCTGGAATAAGATTTGTTTTGCCCTTTGGTCGCTTTTGGTTGACCGTGATTCGCCCGTTACCGGACCGCTTTGGCTTAATGGGATTTAATGGCGTGTTCGCATTGAGTTGGAAGTTGGGAAGTGCATTTCACCTTGTTGTTAATGGAGCACTACAACGCTGGGTCCACGATTGGCGTTTCGTGCCTCGCGGTTCCCAAAGGATTCGGTTCCTGGGGTTTATTAATGCCACCAAATTTTGGTGCCCTCCCCGTTGTTTTCCGTCCCGCCTTTGGTTGGCTTCAGCGTGTTGGTTCCTCAATGTTGGAAACCGACCTCTATTGTCCGGCCTTTCGCCTCCCGAAAGCGGGTTGGTGGAAGGTTGCCAAGACCTGTTGGGGAATGTATGTTGGTTTTGGGCTTGGCTCCATCGCGGCCCCTCCCTCTCTACCCGTCCGGTTGGGTTGTCTTTATGGTGGTGCCTTGCTCTTGTTTCCGTTGCCCCATTGGGTCCTGTTTGGCTCGTTCATGGCGGTTGTGGCCTCGTTACGGATTGCGGGCGTTGTGGTTGGTGGCCCTTGCTCTGCGCCGCCAATGCATAGGCCTTGGATGGTTGGAGATGTGCTTTTACCCTCTTTGTGTCGGGACGGTGGCGGAACCTCTTCCACCTACCATCTTTGGAGTTCCAGATGCACACAACAAGTTCGAGGCGTTCAATGTTCATTTCGACCTAGTCCTCATCATGTGTGTTCCACGGCCTCTGCGTGGCGTTTGGTGGCGGTTCCGGTTCCATTCTTGGACCTTTCGGTTGGTGCGGTGCATGTCCTTCTCTCCTGTCTTTTCTTTCTGTTCTTGGCCAAGCCGACCTCCCCACTTCAAGTGTTGGTGCCAGGCGACCATGCCTCCATCGTCTTGCCACTTGGCCCCTTTGGGAGCAAGGAGTCGATCTCGCATCGTTCCCTCTCGTTGTGCCCCTCCACCCAAGTGTGGGTGGATGGCTGTCCCCTTTATGGAAGCTTCGGTTGATCCCGCGGTAGTCATATGCTTGTCTCAAAGATTAAGCCATGCATGTGTAAGTATAAGCTACCTTATCTTTGTGAAGCTGCGAATGGCTCATTAAATCAGTTATAGTTTATTTGATGGTATCTTACTACTTTCGGATAACCGTAGTAATTCTTAGAGCTAATCGTGCACCAAGTCCCGACCCATGGAAGGGATGCATTTATCGGATAAAAGCCCGTCACAGGCTTGCACGCTCACGCGGTGACTCATGATAACTGTTAATCGCGACGGCCTTTAGCGTAGAAGCGATATTTCATTCAAATTTTGCCCTATCAACTTTTCGATGGTAGGATAGTGGCCTACCATGGTGGTGGTGATCGGTGAGGGGAATTAGGGTTGATGTGGGGTGTGGAGTCATAAAAGAACCCAAAAAATAACTAGCATATGCCCCCGAAGTTGACTAACAAGTATACACATGAAGCATCAGGTGGCGACACACCTAAGTCAAAAACCAAAGGAAGGTACTCCGGGCAGTCCAAGGGAAGAACGTCGGGCGGGGGAGCTAATCTACATAACACACTTTCGACCGGGGAGCACCCACAAAACCAAACAATGCAAGCACCGCACGAAAGAAAGGCGTCGAGGCGCCATGCAGCTAATCCACGCAACACACCATGTGCAAGCATCAAACGAGGAGTGAGAGAGGGGACCGACTCACGGGAAACTCGAAAGAGGGTTACAAGATAAAGACATACAACACGCACTCACCCCCCAAAAGGATCCATCACAACCTAAGAAATCATAACCAAACTCAGACTCGCAAACCAAGACCAAACTAGGACTGACTGCTCAGGATGCTAGATGGGCCAAAGATATAATCATACTCTAACCACATCGGACCCCAATGGTCCCAAACTTTCCCCCCGAACCGGGAGGTCAAAGGAAGTGGGACCTTCTCCCTTTGATCGCCAAGAAGCCAAACTCTAGGCCAGAGGCACTAGTCCTAAGGCGCCAATATACCCTCCTCTTGAAGAGGGGAAGGGCGAATATGTTAAGGTGACGGACGTCACCAAACTTAATGACCTAAGGAACGTCACTTTGCCCCACCTCCATTAAAGAGGAGGGGCTATGATGCTAAGGCACTTAAAGCTTGTACTACCTTTTTTTTTTTTTTTTTTTCCCCCTTAACCCCAACGAACGAAAGCCCTTGCCCTCTAATGTCATGCATGACACATGTACGGAAAGGAAAAGGACACAAGGCACAAAAGGGAGGTGTGGGGATTCATACCTCCAACACCCCCCATATACATCGTGGGACCCAAACAAAGCATGGGCCAATAGTGGGAAAAATGCGAAAATATACCCCATAAGGGGTGTCCATGGGAAACACCCTTCCCAAGGGGGGCAAGGAAAATGCTAGTCCACCATATAATTTTTCATTTTTGCTTCTGGAAACCTGCCACGTATCTCTGGACACCTGCCACGTGTCCCCTCTTTAGCTGCCACATCGGCCCTGCAGCCACTTGAGGGCAATAAACCCACACATGTAAGCCCCTGGCCGTCCCATCATTGTACAAAAGCAAAAGTAGGAGGGAGGTTTGAACCTCCCTCAGTATGGCTCCAAGGCCCTATGAACGGTACCCTCTGCCAACTGGACAAAGGTGCCATCATTGTAATTTCGTACTATCCTGCCCTGTTAAGCCAAGAATAGCCTAGAACTGTCACAAAACCTGTTCCAGATTGTAATTGGCCAGCCAAATCTTCAAATTAACTTCTGATTTTTTCCAAGGTTGGTCGGCCTGCTGATCCGATCTTGCTTAGCCAAAAAGCCCCATGAAATTTGCTCATTTATGGGCTGAATTGAGAATACCTCTTCTGGCCTTGCCGCAGTCAGCCCAATTCTAATTGACCACTCAATCCTTTGATTCTGCTTCCAATTCTTGGTCTACATGGTCGGATTTACAATTCTAATAAGCCCATATGAAAAGCCCCTTCAAATTAGACTCTATTTGGGCCGAATTTAAACTTTGCCTCTGTTTTTTATCAAGAACAGTCAAGAACTACTTACAGACCTGTTTTTCCTTGATTTTGGCCCTTGATTCTTAGATAATCCCCCAATAATGACCTCTTCCGGTCGGACCTGATGCCCAATGCCTAATTCGCTTGAAAGCCCCTTCAAATTGACTCATTTTTGGGCTTGGTTGAAGGGGCAAATCTGCTGCTCTTCAAGACTCTGCTCCCGGACTGTAAGATCCGAGTAATACCCCTGTTTTCTTCGATTTTTTCCAGTTGGGTTGCTAAATCCTGGTTGCTATGATGTGTCTAAGCCTTGCCTTAGCAAAAGCCCCTTCCAATTCGAGAGTAAATGGGCTCCATTTAGTCTGCACTTTAAGTTACCTTAGGAACTTCTGTTACAGCCCAAGAACCACTGCAAAAATGCTTTGAATCCTTGTAATCCGACTGGTTGGGCCCTTTATCAAGCTTCTAAGAGAGAATACTACACCCCTATAGTCTCCAAGCCAACCCAAATCCTCAAGAAAACCCCCATCTCCCTCCAATGGGACGATATTACGGAGTGAAACCAACCATTTGATAAGAGGGCTAATGGCTTAATTAGGACGAGATTACAGCAAGAAAAACCCACAAGAATGATAGCAAATCTTCAAATCCACATGATAGAACTTCCCCAAACTGTTCACAAAGGAAATCATACCTTATTTTCGGCCAAAATGGACTGTAACAGCCCCAAACTAGAGTAAAATCCTCCGAATCCCCTTCCTTTCTCCTTAAGCATCTTCATGAAGCTCTTGTATCCCCTGTAGCTGGCTGCCCCAGCCAGATCCTCGCCCAAATCCGACTCCTTCCTTTAGATCCAAGCCCCTTTTTCGCCCCCAATGGGTTCTTTCTTGAAGCTCCAGCTATGGCAGCCCAACCCCTTGCTGAAACCAGCCAAGAATAGGCTCCTCCGAAAGCTCTAAGCATGGCGAATCCATGGCTGAGGGCGGAAGCAAAGCTAGATCCAAATACGCAGCATGGATCAAGCAAGAAAATGGTGGGGAAGCACAAAATCGTGATTCTCCCCCAAGGCGCCCAAGAGGAGCGCCCGGGAATTAGGGTTCGATTCCGGGGAATTAGGGTTCGATGTGGTGGGTAGAGTCATACAACCAATCCCAGAAATATCCCTAGTACATGCTCCTGAGGTGGGGGTAGACCATGAAGAACAGCAGGAAGCACGCAATCATCAACCCAGAAACCAGACGAGATCCCCATACAATCCAAGCGAAGAACATCAGGCAATCAACACCCATGCATCACAATAGGACTAGGAAATCCATACCATAAAACCATGCCCAGGGTATGAGGAGGCGTCGAGACACTAAAGGTATCCCGCATGGCAACTCACCGGGCTGTGGCACAAAGCAAGCAATTAGGGAGTGAGTGGTATTTGGAGAGGGTTACAACCACACCACACAGGTACTCATCCCAAACCAAAAAAAAGAATGCCTAAGGGACCTAGACGGACTCTCAGGAGGGTGCTAGATGGGCATACAATATAATCATCCTCAATACCACACCCGAACCCTAATGGTCCAAAAGACCCCCCCACCCTTAAGGGGAGAGTGAAGAGGAGGCAGGGGGAGGACCAACCCCCCCTGCTCAACATGCGCAGAAACATTTTTTTTTTTTTTTTTTGGGGAGAGAAAAGAGGAGAGAGAGAGGAGGGAGGGGGAGGAGAGAAAAGAGAGAGAGAGAGAGGGGGGGGGGGGTGGGGGGGGGGGGGGGGGTGAGAGGGGGGTGAGAGAGGTGGGAGAGGGGGGATACAATATTGGGCTGCAACCCTGAGAGATGGAGGCCCCTGCAAGAATGGGGGGCCCCTCCGTGGCCAGCTGGAGTTGAGCCCAAGACCTCATACCGAAGGACTGGACCAATTGGCCCATAACTAGGCGCTATACACCAAAACAACAATTCCCACTAGGAGTGGGGTTAGGCCCTAGGGCCAAGGATGGTAAAATAAATGCCAATTTTTTTTTTTTTTTTTTTTTTTTTTTTTTTGTCGATTCGAGCCTTTGACCATATTGTCCGATGTGAACAGTGCAACCAACACGGCTGGGCTGTAGGAGTTGTTATCCTTATACTTTTGTTGCCCCTTTGGACAGCCTGCCCAACATGCAAAAAAGTTTATTAATGACGTCCATACATGTGATGTGTTGGGGGCAGGATCGAGCCCGTGATCAAAACTGACAAGTACAACTAGCTTGCCATTTGTGCTCCAGAGGTGATGTCCGAAGCTGAGACTAATCTCAGGCCTAAGCCTATACTGGTCCTACTTCCTGATCATGCATACTGATCATGCGGATGGATGGATGCCACGTGGTCAACATGTACTTGCATGCTCAGGTGGGTTTACTGGACTAGTCAGTATAAAAATCCCATTCTTAGGAAGCTTCGAGTTTCTTTGATCATTTCCTTCTGATCTGTTGGGCTCCGGTGGTGGAGCTCCTGTCCGGCGACGGCTTCAGTAGCTCCTTGTAGGGAGATCAGGAGTCCCTAGTCTCGATTACATCAGAGCTGCTAAGGTGAATCTGTATTCATGTTTTCTTTTACCTGTTTGCTTTTACCTGTGCAGCATATTGCAAGAACTTCCACCCCGCTGGAGGCTTATCAGACATGAATGGCTGCCATGGGTTTGTCGACTGCCTGGGATTCTAGGCTTATTTCTGAGGAGTGGGGTCTGCATTCTGGTTTCGTTAAGGTCCTTCCCAATAGGATCACTAACCCCAACTACCTCCCTGATATTCAGAGGGCCAATAACCAGCGCGGGGGAGCCCAGATCCAGCTCGGCTCGGCCCCCCTCATTGTGCACAGTGTTGGTCTCCATATTTCTAACCACTTTGCTGCTTCCTCCGCTTTTTTATCCTCATTCATTTTTTTGTTCAAGATCCAGGAGTGCTGGGCTGCTATGGTCGCCACAATGTTCGTCCACAACTCTGTCATGAGAAGATTTTGCTCCATATCTCTATTTTCAAAATGTTTTACAGTGTATCTTCTCCCGATAGCCCAAGCTGTGTGTGCTCTTATCATATTCCATACCTCCTGATCATTTCTCGTTCCTCGAATTTGGTAAGGCCCTGCAGTTTCAACAAACTGAGGTGCATTGTTGCCTAACAACTGCCATGCAGGGATGTTTCCTGGGTATTGCATGTGATCCTCTTTCATGCCAGTTAGAACCATGTGCCAGGAGATGCTGCTGCTATGATTTGCAATGGTGAGTTCATTCCATATTCTCCAGGCTTTTCTCCATATATTTTGTGTATGCTCACATAGCCAGAATACATGTTTCTGGGATGCAGGCTCTCCACACCAGTTGCACTGAAAGAGAGATGGAGGTTGTCCCCTAATGTATTTCCTGGGGATGGCACTCTTGTTTGCCATGAGCCACAATAGGTATTTGACTTTTGCATGGCAGGCACTAGACCACATGAGTTTCAGTAGCCTTGTTCTTTGGAGGTCTCTCTCTATCCCCATTGAGAATGCTTTATGAAATAATTTTGAGTTCTGGTTATCTTCTACAGCCTGCATAATTCTTCCCATTTTTGGGGTGAAGCTGAAGAAATCAAACTGGCCTGCATCTCCATACTTCCAATACCACATGCGGGGGTCCCAATCCAGGTCTTCCGAGCTGCAGTTCCTGAAGATCATGATGTTGATGTGTTGGCCCTTTTCCACATCCGGGTCAGACACCATGTATTTGCCTTTCAAGTCTATTACTCTTATTTTTTTCCATTGTCTCTCAACTTGAAGGGGGATGTCTTGTATTTCTGAAACTGTTTTCTGCAGGATGGTGCCATTCTCATTTGCCAAGAATTTAAATCCTCTTTTGTCATTCTCTGAGGGCTGGTACCAGATTTCCTTTTCATTTCTCTGGCTTGCATGGGGGATCCAGTGCCACTTCTCCTGGAGGGGAACATTTTGGTGAGATAGTTCATCCCATGCTTCTTTTACTGCTTGCAGCAGGATCTCCACATCACTGATGATTCTTTTTCTTGGGCATGGCCCCAGGGTCTGGATTAACTTTTGTAAAGTGGCTTTTCTTGTTGGCATTATGATCTTATCAAGGTCCTCTACTGTCCCCCTTCATGTGCAGCCATCTCCACCCCAATCTATATGTGTCTTCCCCAAGTTGCTGGCCTTGGAATTTTATTCTGGGATTGTGGTAAAGTAGCTGCTTCTTGAACTGGTTGGGTGACACCTGGTCTATCTATAGCAGCATTGGTTTGAAGTGCTGCCATAGGTTAAAGAGGCCAGCTGAAAATCCCTGCAAACCCTTGGCCTTGAATGGACAGTTGGCAAAAGCCCAAAGGGGATCAAACTTCCATTTTGCCCCTTTTTTTCTATCAGGAGATGCTTTCAGCAACATGTGCCTGAAAAGCAGCTTCCATGGTTGCTGGCCAGGTGATATGGCTCTCACAAAGAGTTTGAATAACAGGGCCTTGGCCTGTTTGATTGGGTCAATCACCCCCAGGCCTCCCAAGTCTTTAGGTAAGATTATATTTTTCCATCCAACTTTGGATGCAGGATTTATTTCCCCCACCTGGCCCTTCCACAGATAGATTCTGATGCATTTGGTTATCTCCTCCAGATATTGCCTTTTGACTACCCATCCACTTGCGAGATACCAAAGTGATCCCAGAATAATACTGTTGATAACAGTTGCCCTGGCTGGTAAAGATAGCCCCTTGTTTGCCCATTTGGCCAAGTGGTTTTTTATTAAGGCTACCATGTGTATTTCCTGATCAGCTCTGTTTAAATCCGGTCCCACTTGGAAGCCCAAATATCTTGTTGTTTCATGCTGCTCCAGCCATTTGAAGCCCCTGTTGACTCCCAAGTTGGCCTTTGTTTATTGGATACCCATAATCCGAAAGATTTGCCCCAGTTGATTGCAGCCCCCGAGGCCAGGCAGAAGGTGGTTAGGCATTCCTCCATTTTTTCAAGATTTTCTTCTGTGCCTTTCATAAATAATGCAGTATCATCTGCAAATTCACAATCTCTCAAGTGCTCATCATGCTGAACCAAGTCTATTAAGCAATCTCTGTCATTGGGGAGTTGTAATCCTTGGGGTCCCTCATTACTTGCCAGATAGTATCCTAAAGCCTCTGCCAACAAAATGAAAAGGGCAGGTGCCAGTGGGCACCCCTGCCTGACAGATCTGTGCAGTTGTATTTGCTTGCCCAGGAACCCATTGATCATGGTTCTGCTAGTTGTACCCCTGTATAAAATGGAAGCAATCCTAATGTAATACCTGGAGATCCCTAGCTTTTCCATAACTTTCTCCATGAAAGTCCAATCTGCTCTGTCATAAGCTTTCTCGAAATCTAGCAGAATAATGGCCAGATCTTTATTGGATTCTATTGCCCATTCCTGAGCTAGCTTGAGGGTGGCTATGTTCTCAAATATTAGTCTCCCTTTAACAAATCCTGTTTGTGCATTTCTGATAACAGCTGGCAGGACATCCCTTACTCTCATTGATAGGGCCTTTGCAACTATTTTGTAAATAGTGCACATCATGGATATGGGTCTCCAGTTTTTGAGCTCAGTAAGATCTCCTTTTTTTGGGACGAGAGTGATGCACCCTTCCAGGAATTCCTGATCCCATTTCCCCTGGTCTATGGCCAAGTTCCAGGAGTGTAGAACAGCCGGGCCTATTAGGGTTCGATGTGGTGGGTAGAGTCATAAGCCAATCCCAGATAAATCCCTAGACCATGCTCCTAATTACCCAATCCCGTCGGGGGGTAGTGTAGTGACAATAAGTGGAAAGTACAATCTAAATCCCTTAACGAGGATCCATTGGAGGGCAAGTGCGGTTACCCGGCGGCAGCGGTAATTCAGCTCAATAGCGTATATTTAAGTTGTTGCGGTTAAAAGCTTCGTAGTTGGATCTCGGGGTGGGATGCGGTCCGCCCCTCGGGGTGTGCTGCTGGGCATTTCACCCTTCTAGTTGGCGGCGTTGTCCGGCCTTAATTGGCTGGGGCGCCGAGCAGCGGCTGATACTTTGAAAAAAATTAGAGTGCTCAAAGCAGGCCTATGCTCACGAATATGTTAGCATGGAATAGCGTGATAGGACCCGGTCCTTTTCCGTTGGTCTTGGGGGACGGGTAATGATTAATAGGGACGGTTTGGGGGCATTAAGTATTTCATTGTCGGAGGTGAAATTCTTGGATTTATGAAAGGCGAACTCTGAAAGCATTTGCCAAGGATGTTTTCATTAATCAAGAGCGAAAGTTGGGGGCTCGAAGGCGATCAGATACCGTCCTAGTCTCAACCATAAGCGATGCGACTAGGGATGCGGCGGATGTTACCGATGACTCCACCAGCACCTCATGAGAAATCAAAGTTTTTGGGTTCGGGAGTATGGTGCAAGGCTGAAACTTAAAGGAATTGGCGGAAGGGCACCACGGGGAGTGGAGCCTGCGGCTTAATTTGACTCAACACGGGAAACTTACCAGGTCCGGACATAGTAAGGATTGACGGATTGAGAGCTCTTTCTTGATTCTATGGGTGGTGGTGCATGGCCGTTCTTAGTTGGTGGAGTGATTTGTCTGGTTAATTCCGATAGCGAGCGAGACCTCGGCCTGCTAACTAGCTTCGAAGAAGGTCTTCCTTTGCGGCCTTCTTAGAGGGACTGATGGGGATAGATCATTGCAATTATTGATCTTCAGCGAGGAATTCCTAGTAAGCGCGAGTCATCGGCTCGGCGTTGACTACGTCCACGCCCTTTGTACACACGCGCGTCGCTCCTACCCGATTGAATGGTCGGTGAAGTGTTGGATTGCCTCGGCGGCTTGCGGTTCGGCTGCGGTGGCGAGGTGAGAAGTTCATTGAACCTTATCATTTAGAGGAAGGAGAAGTCGTAACAAGGTTTCCGTGGGTGAACCTGCGGAAGGATCATTGACACTGC
>JAJEKV010000037.1:14651866-14713235 GCA_021234155.1 Isoetes taiwanensis
GCTTGGTGGTGGTGTCGGTGGTTGCCCACCCGACTTCGGTGGTGTTTGGTTCGGTTGGTTGGCTGCCCACCCGACTTGGTGGCTCTGTCGGTTAGTTTGGCTACCCAACCGACTTGGTGGTGTTTGGCTCCCCACCGCGACTTGGTGGTGGTTGGCTCCCCCCGCGACTTCGGTGGTGGTTGGCTACCCATCCGACTTGGTGGTCTTTGGCCAAGCCGTCGTTGGCTTTCCCACCCGACTTGGTTGTGTTTGGCTGCCCACCCGACTCGGTGGTGTTTGGTTCGGTTTGTTGGCTGCCCACCCGACTTGGTGGCTCTGTCGGTTAGTTTGGCTACCCAACCGACTTGGTGGTGTTTGGCTCCCCCCCGACTTGGTGGTGGTTGGCTCCCCGCGACTTCGGTGGTGGTTGGCTACCCATCCGACTTGGTGGTCTTTGGCCAACCCGTCGTTGGCTTCCCACCCGACTTGGTTGTGTTTGGCTGCCCACCCTTCGGTGGTGTTTGGTTGGTGGTTGGCTGCCCACCGACTTGGTGGTGGTCTGGCCGGTTAGTTTGGCTACCCAACCGACTTGGTGGTGGTTGGCTCCCCACCCGACTTCGGTGGTGGTTGGCTACCCCATCCGACTTGGTGGGGTTCTTTGGCCAGCCGTCGTTGGCTTCCACCCGACTTGGTGGTGTTTGGCTGCCCACCCGACTTCGGTGGTGTTTGGTTCGGTGGTGGTTGGCTGCCCCCGACCCGGTGGTTGGTTTGGCTGGACTTGGTGGTGTTTGGCTGCCCACCCGACTTGGTGGTGGTGGTGCCGTTTTGGCTTCCCACCCGACTTGGTTGTGTTTGGCTGCCCACCCGACTTCGGTGGTGTTTGGTTGGTTAGTTGGCTGCCCACCCGACTTGGTGGTTGTTTGGCTACCCAACCCGACTTGGTGGTGTTTGGCTCCCCCCGCGACTGGTGGTGGTGGTGGTGGTTGCTCACCGCGACTTGGTGGTGTTTGGCTACCCATCCAACTTGGTGGTCTTTGGCCCGCCGTTGTTGGCCCGACTTGGTTGTGTTTGGCTCCCCACCTTTCATGGTGGTGTTTGGTTCGGTTAGTTGGCTGCCCACCCGACTTGGTGGTGTTTGGCTACCCAACCGACTTGGTGGTGTTTGGCCCCCCCGCGACTTGGTGGTGGTTGGCTGCCACCGCGGTGGCCCCTTTCGACTTGATGGCTATGTTGGCTACCCATCCGACTTGGCGAGGACTTGGATCCCGTTGTTGTCTCCCCACCCGACTTGGTGGGTAATCGTGTGGTCTAATCGATCAGCTTGGCTACCCACCCGACTTGGTGGTGTTTGGCTGGGTGGTTGGCTGCCCACCCGACTGGGTGGTGTTTGGTTCGGTTAGTTGGCTGCCCACCCGACTTGGTGGGTGTCGTGTGGTCGGATCGATCAGTTCTACCCACCGAGTTGGTGGTGTTTGGCTCCCCACTTTCGACTTGGTGGTGGTTGGCTGCCCACCCGACTTCGGTGGTGTTTTTGGTTGACTGGTTGGCTGCCCACTTTCGACTTGGTGGCTCTGTCGGTTAGTTTGGCTCCCCATTTGACTTGGTGGTGGTTGGCTGCCCACCCGACTTCGGTGGTGTTTGGCTGCCCACCCGACTTCGGTGGTGTTTGGTTCGGTTAGTTGGCTGCCCACCCGACTTGGATCGTCCTCCTTGGTCTCTCAACCGACTTGGTGGTGTTTGGCTCCGATGGTCGGCTACCCAACCGGCTGGGTGGTGGGTGTGCCCACCCGACTTCGGTGGTGTTTGGTTGGTTAGTTGGCTGCCCACCCGACTTGGATCGTCCTCCTTGGTCTCTCAACCGACTTGGTGACCTTTGGCTCCGCTGGTCGGCTGAATTGGGCCGGGTGGTGTCGTGTGCTTGGCTCTATGACATGGCTACCCACCGAACTGGTGGTGTCGTGGAGTCGCCCCCCCACCCAACTTGGTGGGTGTGTTTGGCTCGCCGTCGTTTGCCTCCACACGGACTTGGTGGTGGTTGCCTCGCCACTGGACTTCGGTGGTGTCACGGGATCGCCGTTGTCCCCAGCGCCTGTTCAATGTATGATCAAGTGGGATTAATTTGGAGCTTGGGTTACGGAAGTAGATGAACTTACATGAAATTTCGACATCATTTCGGTAGCCCGGCTTCTTCAGTTCTTCGGTTCTTTCGAGTTCTTCTGTTCTTCCAAGTTCTTTCGAGTTCGAATGACAAGAAAGGCTGGCGGCAAGATTAGTGGTAGTTTCAAATTATCCGTTAATTATCTTGCTTTTCTAACCCGTGAAGTGAAATCTAGTATGGGATTTGACAATGTCGGTGATTGTAGAAGCCATTTCTTGCTAAATGTCGGCGTCCCGTCCATTAGGCCCAATGTTAAGATTACTAACCGTCGATTAAAAGTCGATCGCGAAATTTAAATATCCGCTCCCTTCTATCGGATAGTCGATTAGAAGTCGATCATGATATTTTAATAACCGCTTCGCTTCTATCGGACCGTCGATGAAAAAAGTCGATCCGAATAAAACCGTCAATCGAAAGCCGACCTAATCGCCTTATGCAAATCTATATAAGTTTTGAATTCCATTTCTTGCTTTTTGATTGTCGACTTGCTCAGGCGGCTCAAAAAGAACTCCAGGAACTCAAAAACTTCAGAGTGGCTCAAGATCATCAGCGAAGATGCCGCCCAAAGGTGCTTTGCTCCAAACTTCGGGCAGGCCCGGGCAGATGCTCAAGGTCAGTATTGTCATCATTCGTGTGTCATTCATTCATTGTTCATTGCTCTGTATTTACTGTATTTACTCTGTATCTCTGTCTATTATTTACGTGGCGTTGACTTAAACACAAGGCACCCAAAATTAAAACCAATATGGGTTTTTACCCTAGTTATATATATAAAACAGCTTAATAAAACCAATACATCTTTGTGGGTTGATATCATTAAAACCTTATATGAATTTTTATATGAATTGTTCACCAAGGTGGTTTTCTAACATGTTTAAAGCAATAATTAAATATAATAGTAATGGTGCCCGGCGTTCTTTGAGTATAATTTGGAACTTTATTAGAAACACATATAGCCTTCTAGACCATTGTAACTAATTTGCATAGAATAACTTCTAGGCCATTTGGATCATTTTGAGAACATGTAGATTGCAAGTGACCATGTCTATGAGGTGTTGATATTGTAATACGGAATCTCATATAGTCACTCTTTTTCTTGTATATGAATGTGTGGATGTGTTGTGTTGTTTTCGGGGCAATACATGGGGCGATTTAGATGAGATCCTATTCTAATGGGGATTTGATCTTTCATTTACTCTGTGATCCGGGGTCCATTATGGATGTGTTGTGAACAACACCATACCTTTTGAAGGCATTGAATTCTATAGTGCGACCTTGTAGACAATTCTTTTAGTTTTGTGTATAGCACCTTATCTATAGCTACCTTTATAAGTTCTTTGCACCTATAATTAGAGCTACCTTAAAATCTACTTAGATATTATTAATGGGTGTGTGAATAAAATGTGAAAAATGTGTCATGACTCTACATATATTAGAGTAGGCATACATGGGATACATATATTCAACAAAATCACGAAAACATTGTTTTTGAACAATTAATAAGTATGTTGCAAAACAATGGTCTTGGGGGTATAAAGAAAAAAAGAGAATTTTATTAGACCTGTGGGCCAAGCCTGATAAAAAGTAAAGCAAGCCATTTTCCCAGCTTCCATTCCCATTCATAGTTACGAAGGGCCAAAGCGGTAAGGAGTGAGCAAGTCCTTATCCTACACTTCGTTTCATGTTTGTAATTCTGATTGAATTATTGTGCGGGCTTCCATTCATGTCTTAATTACAATGGTCCACTTTGTTTGTACATGTATGTGTGCTAAAGTATATGATCAACTCTTCTTTAGGAAGTCTCAAATCCACATATCTTCCTAGGCTCATAAGCTGGCTAAAATTTACTTGGTATTTAAAAGAAATTTTTATTTTAAAGCTTTGGACACATGGCATAGAAAAATGTCAGCGGATTTCCACATTAAATTATGTTCTCAAAAGACATTGCATGGAAGAATGTTAGGAGAATTTCAAGATCAAATTATGTTCTTAGGTTTGAGTGAACACAACCATCTCATCATAAACGGTACTTCCTTTTACATTAACCATATCATCATAACACAACACTTCCCTTTGCAATGTGTTTATATGCGTAGAAGCTGACGAGCTTCTGCTTCAAATTAGCATATATTGATGCAACAACAAATATATACAATGGTCGGCTTTTGCTATTCTGCAAAATTCGACCAACATTGGAGCATTAAGGAGAGAATGAAGCATTGTAATGGAACTTTTGTGCCCTTGCTAGCCCAACAACAGACACCAAGGGGGCTATTATAAGGATAGGCTTTGACACCTCCACGCACACTGAATTGAAACTTCAATTGAACTCTATAAGTGGGAAAGGCCTAGCGGTGTCTTTTACTTTGAAGACTTAAGAAATGGAATGAATATTTATAAATGCAAATTAGATTTCAGCTTGCATATGTTGTTTGTTCTTTTCCAATCACAAGAATCTCCCTTTCAAGCAACAACCACAATTTCTTTGATTGTCGAACAAATTTGCCAGGGCAAGCGGTGTTTTCTGTCTCAATCTCTTTTTGATAGACAAACTATATCTGAGAGGCAAAAGCTGTAATGGAATCTCCTGCTCTCCCCTTCTATCACTGTTTGCAACTCCCCTAGTCACCTCCTCGGTTGCTGGAGAATTTAAAAGCTGACTAGAAAAAGGTAGAAGCGGGGGGAACTCTTGAGATCAAAGCCAAAGGCGACAAATTCAGCAAATGTAGCAAACGAGAAATAATTCCATCATTCGTTGTCCCAAAATCAGTGAACCCTAATATGAAAATGATCTTCTAGCATAAAAAAGTGAATGCAGGGCTCGTTCTTATTTGATATCTACTATGCTACAAAACTTGTATGGCCAGCCAAGAAGTCATTTCCTTAGAAACCACTAAAGAAGCGGGGCTGAATAGATGACCCACCAATCTCCCAATATCCCAATCACCACCATGGTGCTGCGAAATCTTTTGCTCACTCACTGGTGTGCAAAAGAGTATATTGTCTTCAACTTCTACTTGGTTAAACTTATAGACTTGATTTAAGCGCACGGACACAATATCGCATTTAGGGTGATGTTGACTGATGGAATCGAGTATCAACCTACCTGAGCTTTCAAAATCAAAATCGGATCAAAACTTGCGGACTTGAGCTTACCGGACCTTACAATGGCGTCGACACAATCGAGGCCATGCCGTCAATAGCGGGATCATCGGTTTATAGCTCCTTCTCTAAAGCGGCGGCCCCAAGAATCACAACAATGGGAAGAAAAAGAATAGGTGACGACACTAAGCGAGAAAACCCCATACGTAGAGAGAAAATCCATCGAGCCCATAACCTAAACTCTAAAGATTCTTTGCATCAAATCTCAGCCGGTTTGTGCCGAATCTTGCGGAAACTCCACAGTTCCGATTTATGCCACAGCGAAGAAAAATCACATACAAACTATGAAGCAAACTCACGAAGAATGCAAACTACGGAAAGCAAAGTGCGCTACATGCTAGCGCCATGGCTGCTTCTCCATAATGAGACTCTGATTCGGGATTTGAGTGGATAATCGGGAATGCAAACTACGAACCATACAAAACCAACCCTAAATCTCAACCCTAAAATCTCAACCCTAAATCTCAGCCTTTGGATTTAGGGCTGGGTCCAACACTTACACCATAACATTATAATATAAGATGCTTTATATGCATGGTTCGTGAATGTGGTGTGGTATGGTGGTAATAAGGCGTGGTTTAATATATTATTTATATATACGTGGTTTTTAGAATGCTAAAATAGCATGACTTATTGATGGTAAATTTATATGGTTCTCCTTGTGTTTACATGCCATAGGTCATGATTGTTTAATGGTCAAAAAGCCTTGCATGTTTATGCATCAAACCCGTAATGCTTTTAGTATGGGGCGATGGTTTAGTAAGTTTTTATGGAGTGGTTAAAGGTCATAAATCACAAGTGTTTTGTTTTGAAATGATTAAGATACCTTATAACACCATATAATTTTATTTTCTTAACTTGTAGTGGTTTTCTTTGTTCAAACCCATCATAATTGGTGTGTTATCTAAAGCATATATCACTAGTCTTGTTTTCCAAAGCCTAGGTGTATATGACTAGTGGTTTCTAAAAGATAGTCCCAAATTCCATAAGCTTGCAAGATCAAAAAAATCAAATCAAAGCTATGAGGGATTTGAACCCCATTTTAACCATATATTGTGCATTATACCCAAAGTGGATACTTTAGTCATGCACTAAATCACTTTCTTTCGTATCGACTTATCCTCCACACATTTTGTTCAAAAAATGACCCTACAATAATTTATTAAATAAAAAACTACTTGTATATGTATACAAGGTAAGCATCTTTGAAACTTGCCATCAATTGCTCCCAAAACATTTTGCCCAGCTTGCCTTAAGCCAAAATCAACTTCTGATCGACAAACTCAATTTAGCAGGGCGAGAAGGAGGCGAGAAGGGCTGCTGCATAAAACCTAACAACATTACCTTATTGTGCCTCTTGCCCTCTTTACCTTGATAGATCTTCCCTCACCAGATGGGCATGCAGCCATTATCAAGCTGGTGAGATCTTTGGAGATGGTGCCCATTAAAGGCGCTTAAAAAGAACATGACATGTTATAATCATAAATGTGAACTAGAGCATAAATCACTTTTAAGGGACCACATGCCGGTGGTGGAACAAGTAACCCCTGCTGAAAAAATAAACTTGCTCATAATGGTGGAGCAAATTCGTATAATACTTGCGCAGCACAAAGGATGCATTTGTAGCAGTTGGGGGAAACTTCAATGCTTCCTTCACATCTTTCCACATTCTCTCTTTGATAACCTGAAGAACAAGAAATTAGATCTTTGTATTGCAAATACATACTTAGCAAAAATTAGGTAGTATTCAATTCATGCCAACAATCTATTGCTATGGGATGAGCATTGCAATAACTAAATCTTACTAAATACCCATGTATCGCAACATCATATGATTATGATCCTCTTGAAAATCATCTAATAGTCTAAAATAATTTAATTTTCACTCCATCATCATTACCCATCAGCTTATTCCTTTCGCCATATATCTTTATAATTGTGAATTCTATATATCCAACGGATTAGCTTCCTTCGTAATAGCATTTTCACAAAGAAAACGTTAAGTTAACCATAGTTAATAAAGAATAAAAGTAATTAGACCCTCAAAGCTGCTAAGCACTTAAATCATTATGAATATTGCGGATTAGATGAATTGCCAAATATAAAGAGAGAGCCACACATTTGCGAGGCCACCACGAAAAGTGACTTCCGCGATATAATATATGCAAATCAATGATGTACCTCCTATTCTTGGACTCATGTATGCGGATGTAAGGAAAAAACATTACCAAAAACCGAAGGTTAAGCTAAGATATTGCGTCATTTTCAGCCCCAAAGCGGCATGGAACTTGCCAAAGCGTGTCCATAAACAAATCCTTATCCTTTATCACTTCCTCATGTGTGGCAAGTGGCAAAGGATATGTTTGAAAATGTAGACTCTCGGGGATTAAATGGTGCAAGCTTACGCTTTCGGACTATTCTTTAAGACCGTCTTCCTTTAAAGCTAACTAAGCGGCTTTTTCACGGCATTCCGTCTTTGCCAATCATAGGGAATAGAAACTCCACATTACTTATCGTGGTTTCTCAATTTTATGCGGACTTTCTAAAACTTGGGCACAACATTAAGTTGCCCTTGGAAAGTGGTGCGGATTTCTCCTTTGTGTCAATAGAAGGCTCCAAGCGCAAATTCAATGCAAAGCGGAGGGAATGTGGGATGGGCACATTAAAGAAAGAACTGGAAAGAGCCTTCTTATTGAGAACCTTTCCGCGGTAATGGTTGTAGAATTTGGCATGTCTGTTATGCGGGCATAAGAGAGTGAAATTGCAAACAAGAGGGCAGGTCTGGACATGTTGAGCACCGTATTACAAACAGGTTACAGGGCAAACAACTCCTCAAGCCATATCTTTGTCACATCGAGTGGGTCAAAGCATGGTTACATGGTTTGCATCATATAGATTCTTAGTTGCATATTTGTGATTAGAACCTCCAACAACAAGCTGCTTCATCATCCACAAGATTCTTTTCCCCCAAAATTTGGAATCCGTGGAACTTCAGGAGGTCCGTTTGCGGTTTTATTTATCAAGGTCAAAGTGCAAATGCAAATCCTGGCATATGCCCATAGTTCAATGGATCCCACATTATCAAAAGGAAGATAAACATGTGTAGACTCGGCACTTTGATTGTCGACCCAAATGTCGATGGCGAAAAAATAGGTTCTGGCACTGAAAAGCATAAAAGCAGGCCTCAAAGCCCTCTGAGCTAGCTTGTCACTAAGGTGTGCAAAAGATATTTCTTCACATGCTTGCGGGTTTTGCACGACTAAGGTCTACAATTAAGCTCTCAGAAAAAACAACTTGAGGAATAACAAATATGAAATAAGCGAATGTAATTTAAATTCTCATTCAGAGAGTTGGTAGAAATACGTTTGAGAATCCCTACTCCAGGTAATGCATCCAAGAAAGTTTCAAAAGCACCGAACATCTATATGAAAAATCAACATGCAGAATATACTATTAGATGCAGCACTAGCATTTTAATAGGAATAATGCCAACCAATATCTGAGATGACTTACAATGATCGACTCTGACATTTCAAGGAAAAACACAAGCTGATGCTCACATCAACCCTTGGACCAACTGCTTTACGCCAATAAGATAATATTAACCACCACCACTTGACAAAGCGGTGAGCATGAGTAAATATAAATAACAAAGAATGCAGCCATGCAAAGGGGCTGGTAAATAAAAATAAAGCTGCTAAAGCGGGAAGTTTAAATAAGAAAATGAATCATCAAAGGAATCTCGAGTTTATATATGCCCATACAAAATAGCGTTCCAACATGAAGTGAGCGACATACTTATAAGCAATAAGTCACAATAGTGTAGAAGTTTCAAGTGCAAAGAATCCTCATGAATATCCATAAAATAAGTAATGGAGCAAATAAAGCAACAAATTACCGCAAATCAAATGGCTCTACATATTGGGACTGTTATATAAAAGTAGTGCAAAATTTGAAGGAGGATGCTTGGCGGCAACAATGCATGAAAGTCTAGCAAAAATGAAGTTGAACAAACCCACTATTGGGCCCAACTTTGATCTCAATATTACGCAACATAAATATAGCGGATTTACAAAATACATTACATCCTTACCCTGTTTCTTCTTGCAACACCATTAGCGGTAGTAAGCCCACCACCCGGTATGCAAAAGTAGAATGAATGGTGGTGGTGGTGGGCAATCTTTGCTCCATAGCTCCAGCCTCGAAAGTTCAATCTCTGCTTGGCATAAGCGAGGCCTATATACATTCTTTCCTCTGCCTATATATATTCTTTTCATCTGCACCAAAGCTGAAGCAGGCATCGGGAAGAAGCCTTGGAAGGTGAAAATGGAAAAAAGAATGGAAGGAGGAAGCTCTGCTGCATTTCGATGGAATGGGGTATTTGGAATGAGAGCGCCCGCTCTTCTTCGGTCGTTTGGCCCATTTAGGTCACGGAGGAAAGAATTAAAATTATTTTACGAATAAAAGCATTTTTAACATAATTATAAAAATAAGAGCTGACACCTACAGCATAATCGGTGAGCGGGTTCTTCATTACGATAATTTCTTGATCGCAGGGGATGCTTGTGGATTATGGTGATATCTTTGCATCACGGATTATGGTGATATCTTTGCTGCAATGCGGAACAAATAAAAATACTTGATAAAACTTGGACACCACAATCAACATTTTTCTTGCATAAAGCAAGGTTTATCAAGTGGTCAACACCATAAGATGTTCCAATATAATAGAGTATTCCATTATGGTCGCCATCACAAATATACATCAATTTCTTCAAAAACGATGATCTCCTAGAAAGTTGCAGAAAACTCTTATGAGGAGTCACAAGTCTCCCTTGAGCCCTCATGTGAAATCTTTCTATGTACAGAAGGCTGCTAAATGTTAACAAAATGAGCTGCCACTTGCATTATGAAAAGCCTTTCACCCCTTCCACAATATGATACCATATCTCTAAGATATTATGAAGCTCCTGAACATCCCCAAAACCGAGCATGCCAAAGCCGTTCCAGAAGATAAAGCAGCTGCAGGATCTCGCCTATACAAACCCTTATTTTTGAAGCCCGGCATTCAGTTTTGCAAACCTAGCCGCGATGCCCGTCTCTGGATCGGAACTAGGGTTAGGGCACCCTGATCGAGAAAACTTTCCTTGGTTCTCTAATAAAATTTTCAATAAAATGTTAACATATTCCTTAAATAAAATTTTAAGCTATGGCTCTAGTAAACCCAGGCTAAGATTGATCTCAACCGTTGGATCACTATAAACTTGAGGGGCTGTGTGTTAAGGTAATTTCAATGGAAAGGCGAGAGGCATTACAAATTCCACATCTCGCAGCGGTACCTCTCTCTTAACTAAACTTCGGCTCCCTTTTTTGGGGCTACAACTACGTGATTCCATTGTGGCTGATTACATTTGAAGCCAATTCAAAGTAGTTTAAGATCATATTATTGAGCAAATCTCACGGCAAAATTTGTGCGGCACTTTATTCAATTTTTAAAGATCAGGATGAACCACCGCCAATTAATCGAGGTTTTGGAGTTAAAGCGGTGGCGTTTTTTTGTTTTAGGAGGAGTATTTTGGTAATTGCTAAGCTGTTGCATGGAATTAGGCGGCAAGTGGTAGTGAATTCTGACGTGCTACTATAAAAATGGTTCCTCTCATCTAATTGATTAGAATCTGGCTCTAATGAGCTCATCTTGTTATGAGCAATAATAATCTTCTTTATATGATAGAATTTTAGCTTTCCTTTCTAGTGAGAAATAAAAGTATTAAACATATCTTTTAAAAAATTTCTATATCTAAACTTCTTCAAGCAAGCTGCCAAAGATAATGCCATGTACCTTTTCGATGCACTAGGAGTCATGCAGCTAGAAAATGTTGTAATATGGGGGGGGGAGGGAGGGCAGATGCATGTAGAAAATACTAGTCAACTTGCAATCCTCAAGCATAGAGAAGATAAGGAATGCAGTATGGGACCCAACAAGAGAACAAATGTGTTGAATCTTGTTCTAAGCATGAGCATCATCAAGATCAGATGTAAATACTTCATCTGTGTGTGTATCCCTGCCAAATATATTGTTCATCAGGTATGCCAAGTCCCTGGCTTTGCCTCTTTCATTCCCTGAGATAGATTGTCTTGCATGTTCAGTGTTAAGGCCATGGAAGGCACATTTGACTCAAGTATCCCGCCTCTGCATCTGTATCTGGCTTTTGGCTTGGAGTTTCAAATAAGTTTGTTAAAAAAAAAAAAAAAAAAAAAAAAAAAAAAAAAAAATTGACTCAAGTGTCTTGAACAAAATATTTCCACACTCAAAGTGGGACATTCATCCTTCAATATAATCATGAAACCTACCTTCAAACAGATGCTCAAAAAGGAATTCAATACTTGATCATATTTCCTCTTGCTTTAAAAAGCGGTACATGCTAAATGCTTCAAGTGCCAAATTAATAGAAATCTTCAGTAAATTCTAGTCCCTCTGCCATAATTACTATTTATCCAAGCTCATTCTTGTGTATATGAAATGTTGCTATGATGTCTAAACTGGATACAATTCTCTTGGGTTACAACGTTTGTTAGAACTGATGATCCAAATTAAAAAATCGTAAGCAATACTTTTTGCTCATGGATGATGATCAGTCTAAGTTGAAAGCTTTGAAGACTGTTGCAACTTCTGCGTCCTCTACATTTAAATCAGATATATGGTGTCTTTTGAGCTTTAACTACATTTTGCAAAAAAAAAAAGGTTCTATGGTCATAAAAGCGGGGATTCTAGCCAGCGCTGGAGCTCCACAACATTTGGGTGATCCCCATTAACAACTCAACATGAATTGGGAATCAAGAGAATGTTCTTAGCTCCCCCACACAACACCATCAAACAAGGGTTTGCCCTTTCGAGCAACCCAAAAATAATTATACCTATAGTGGTCTGGTAACGATTAGTTATAATAGCTATTTCCTTTGGACTCTTGTGTTAATAGCCATCATGAAATGACGGCCCTTTTGAGTGAAACTTATGAGTAACCACTAAATTGACCATAATCCAATTTTTAATAAATCAATGTTGTAATAGAAAAACCAACATGAATAATCACTATGAAATTTAAAATAGTATTAAAAACTCCCACAATTGAAACCAATGTGAATAACCATCATCACATTGAAAACAATATTGAAAAACTCTTACGACAAGCCACTACCAATTTGATAAACCATGGTATATTAAAAAACCATAATGAATTACCACTATTGCATTAAAAACCATATCAAAAACCATTATCAACTCAAATAAACCATGCTTCAATAAAAAACCAATATAATTAACTATGTACTAATTATAAAAACCACAATAATATGTGGTTTTTATTAAGGATAAAAAAATGTGCATAGAAAACCACACCAATAGTGGTTTTTTAGTGGTAAATTATAGTAGTTAATTTTTTGGGTGTCTTGTGAAATTTCTATAGCTGCTGACACTCCTGTCTATCATTTCTTTAGCTGCTCATTTCTGCTGTGACTTGTATTTGCATCTGCATAATAAATGTCCTTCCTGTGTTAACTTGTCCTGCTCGTGATTAACTGTTATGACTATAATTTGTAAAGTAGTGGCCTGCCTTCGACTGTGTAGTCGGCATCTTTGTAATTATGCTTATATATGAGTGCATATGCAGAAGGGGACTGTATGCCATTCGATTGCTTTAGCCTGGCGGAATTGATGACCACCGAAATCGGCTAAAGCGTGTGTATTGCCAAGTCGTTTGCGGGGAAGAAGAGACAAAACCGAATGACTGCTCCTACACCTCCTCCTAAGAAAGCAAGAGGTTTCGGAAGATACTCCAAATGGCTCAGCGACTCTGAAGAAGGAAAGCCCAATGAGGACAGCATTATCCTATGCATTGTCGATGGATGATAAGCGGATCCATTATCAGAAAGCGGAACCTGAGATCCTCCATGCCCCGAGGGAAGATGGATGACAGTCTGCCGAGTGGTATGTTGATGTAGGCAAAACAAATGGTAAGGTGGATCTTGTGTTACACTCGAGGAAAGAAAGAGGTAGATCTTATGAAGAAACAAAGGTATTCTTATCACTTGTGAGGAGCGGGATGACATCATTTGTCAACTTCTAGTGGAGGTTGTGAAGAACCACAAGAAAGATCTCGTCAGTTACACATGCGGTAAAGCGCTTTTTTTTCAAAGATGGTCCGATGAAGAAGGGCGTGAGTCTTTGAGTCATGTTTCAAATCTGGATGGCCTCAAAATATGCCCTCACTCCCGGTTTCTATTAGTAAAGAAGTGTGCGGTGAGGAGAGCTTTTTGAGGACCTTCTCCAAGTTACTACAGGAGGAGATGAAGCATCAAAATGATATGGGGATGTCACGAAGATTGCTGGACTTAGGAAAGGACATCCCCTGCAACTGATTGATGGCATTTTGGCAGAAAATGACTAAAAAAAAAATTGCGTTTGGAGGCAATGAGTAGGCTAGTCAAGTATCTGAGACAACTACCCACTTGGCCAATCTTTTACACATCCCATCCATGTTGACCATCCGGTGAGATCACATAAGTCAAGTCTTGTTAGCGGGAGGTATGACCCGAGCATGCAAGAGAAATATTGAGGGCGATGGTGAGGAATCGGGGGCCAAGTTCCTATGCGTGAGACGGTGCTTCCTTGGGATAAGAAGAAGGATGCTCCACTCCATGGACAACACTAGAAGAGCTAACCGTGGAGAACCCTAATGTATGCTTCCTTATTATTGGCGGACATCATTCTATTGAGGCTGCTTGATCCCTATCCAAAGGCTAAAGCAAACCGGACAAACAATGTATACGCTACATTACAACCCACGAGGAGGTGTCGGTTTTAAGCCCCATATACCCCCTGAGAGAGGACTGGCGAGATTAGTGCAACATTGAGCGAAATGAAGTCTTTCTTTATAAAAGATTAGTATATTTGGTGGAATAGAGTCAGATATATCAAGTAGCAATAACAGTAGTAGAATAGGTCCAGCGTTTGTCAAGGCGTGCCAATTCGCGCGGGCGTGAATTCATCTTTGCCAATTTCGCGCTGGCGTGTATTTGTCGCGAAATGTCGGGATGAATACCGCGCCCGGTATTTGGCAACGCCTGATCGAAATCTGCGGTGCATTGGCAATTCGGCGTCGCGGCGTGTATTCATCGACATTTCGCGGACAAATACCGCCCGGTAGCGAATTGGCGGCATGAATACTACGCCCAGTAATTGTGCTTACGGCTTCCTTTGACGTTTCCTGATTATCCTGTTTGCTTGATCTAAAAAGCGTTTTAGCTTTTGTATGCCCTGCTCATATTGGCTGACATGCTTTCCTTACACGTGCAACCCTTACGTGGAACAACTCCGTCATGCCCGCCAGCAATGGATAGAATATGGAAGACCCCTGCAAACAAAACAGGGAGGAACGAAGTCTGAGGAGTTTAAGGCATTGGAAAAGACCTTGGCTCAGACTATCATCCAAGATAGGAAACCAAGAGCCAAAAAAACAGGGAAAAAAGCTGGGGGAAGAAAAGCGAGGCGTCAGGCGGCTTCGAGGAGGTCCCACAGATGCCTACAAGATCGTCTTCGCTGGGGACGAAGTGCGCCAAGTGGAGCAGTTTTACAGGATGCTTATGCTTTCGAAATGACTACGGACCAAATGGGGCCGAGTGCCTCCTCAAGATACTTCAATATTTGATCTCAAGACTACCGAGATGAGGAAAGTACGGGGCCTTCAAGATGATGAAATCATTTTGGTTGTTAAATCAATGCATAAACAAAGAAGTTACGTACAAGAAGGGTTCTTGATTAAGGACAAAATGTCCTTCATTGATTATTGCACTCATATAAAGAACATCACGAGTTATGAAGGTAGCGATTGGTGAAGAACTTGAAGCTATCTGGTGATGTTACATTGTGCAAGTCGGGCTGCTAGACAAGTATGGCGTGTCTGCTGATGACACCAAGAAATCGTTTTTTGGTGAAGGAATTTCTGCAAAACAGAAATCAAAGAACCAATAAACACCTCAAAAGCTATCGATAAGGTGATGGCTGAAATTTTGAGAAGAAAGGTTGCGATCCGAAAGATGTTGGTGGTGACTTGCACTCCAATACCTGGTCTCTCACGGCTATAAAGGTCTCCTACCGATACAACAATAGGCCCTCGTAATATTTTCTGTTTTGTATTGGATAGCGGGACTGCAAAAAGGAGAGAAGGGGATGACTCAACAGAAGTCTGGCCGGTTTTAGTATTTGCATAGGCTTAACAACTCGAAACTCTTTACTATTGTCATCATATGCCCCAGGAGAGCCTCATATGCATGCTTTGGTGGCTTCATACGACTTGGAATGCCTAAAGGTCATTAGGGAAGGCTCTCTTCTCTTTGAGACAAAGGATACTGATTTGAGGATGCAGTATAAAAGGTGCCAGATGACGACTATGAGGTAGCTAAGAGCAAAGAGGCATCGGATAAAGGTGCATGGCGTTGTTTTTCTTTTGGATGAACCCAACTTGAAAAATGTCTTCTACAAAGCAGATGATGAGGATGAAGAAAATGAATCACGAGGAATTTGATGTTCCTAACCTCTACCGCCAAAGACATCACTCTGGGAATTCTTTGACAAAAGAAAAGGGACCTTGAATAAACATGGGTTTTGCAATCAATCGGCAGCAAGCTATCTTGTTGAGGCATTTGCACCACTTGATACCACTTGCGTGAATTGCATGTTGGAGGGTATATTGGTGGAGAGGCTACGAAGACATCAAGAAGATGTTTAAGTTTCGTCAACGATGACCAGTCCAGGGATTTCCTTGAAGTGTTTTTGAAAAGGTACTAGCCATGGCTGATTGGGGTCTGTCAAAGATAAAAACCCGTTGGCTTTGGTACCTTTACGAAGGGCGTAAGGAATACTAGTTCACAAAAAGCCTCAGGAGTGCAACTCGGAATGTTCAAAAAGCAATGCAACCCGAGGGAGAAGGCGAAATGCTAGAGCGGGAACGTGAGAGCATGGAGAAAAATTTGGCGTCCATGCTTGATAACATTCCAGGTCGTAATGTCCAAAGGGGTATGCGAGTGCGGCGATTCGATACCAACCGGGATGATCATGCAAGCTCGGATGCAACCAGGGGTTAGGAATCAAACCCCTGTGGTAGCTTTCATAGAAAGAACGTGTCCAGGAACTTAGCGGTGGCGTTCATGCTTGACGATAAGCATCCGGGAGTGAAGTAGGCGCTAAGACTGCTGCTGCGGATGCTGGCGGCGATGAAAGGTAATTCACGCCGGTAGCGATATGTAGCTTTTTATGAAGGATAAAACACGCTTGGCGTGTATTGCGAAACACTTTTGCATGGCTAACTCTTTGTTTTCCATGGTTGGGGCTCCCACCTTGTGACAAAATCATTGTCTTGATCTGAATGGTGTCTTTGTGTAAAGCGTTTCCTAAGAAGCTTATTAACAGTGATGACTTCGAGCAAGTCCCTCTAGAATCGAATACTAAGTGGATCTATTCTCGTCCACACTTAGAAGATATGATGAATGAGGCGTTCAGATTGTTTCGAGTTGCCATCTGGTCCTCAATGGCACGCAGAAATGTTGATGAAGTACTTAGGGTGTTACCAGGCATGAATCGAGACTTTGTGACGATTTGGGACCAAAGTAAAGTTTCCACATCCAAGAGATCCGGATGGCAAGCCGGTCTTCGTGAAACATCTTGGTACTATGATGGATCAGTTTGGCATTCAAAAGAAAGAGGACATCATAATAGTAGACTAGTAATGGTGCCCAGCGTTGCTGGGCAAATGTTGGGAACATTTGTGGATGGAAACCTATTTAGCTCAGACTCATTAACCAAGTTCATCATATCTAGGCTATAAGAGGTTTTTGTGCATTTGATAACCTTCCCTATCCTTTTTTCCTCATTTTCTTACACACTTTCTTTTTTCCCTTTTCTTATTTTTCCTGCACATTTACTTTTCTCCTTCTCTCTCTTTTTTTTTTCTTTTCTTTTTTACCCTCTTCTCCCTCCTCTTTTCCTTCCTTTTCTCCTTCTCATTTTTCCCTTTCCCTTTCCCTTTTTTGATGGCTTTTTTTCTTCCCTTTTCACCTTTCTCCACCCTTCCCATTTTTCTCATGCTCTTTTTTCCCTTTCCCTTTCCCTTTTTTGATGGCTTTTTTTCTTCCCTTTTCACCTTTCTCCACCCTTCCCATTTTTCTCATGCTCTTTTTTCCCTTTCCTTTTCCCATTCCTTTTGCTTTTCTCTTTTCCCTTCCCTTTTCTCATGCCCTTTTTGCATTCCCTTTTCCCCGCCTTTTTTTTATGTTTTTCTTCCTCTCCTCACCCTCTTCTTCTTTATCTCATGTCTCGTTTTTCCCATTTTCTTCTTCCTTTTTTCTCATGCCTTTTTTCCTTTCCTTCCCCCCTTTCCGCCTCCCTTTTTCTTTTTCCCTTTCCTTCTTTTTTCATCATTTCCCCACCCTTTTCCTTTTTCCCGTGCCCTTTTCCTCTTTCCTTCCCCCCTTCCTTTTCTCTTTCCCTTTCCCTTTCCCTTTCCTTTTTCCTTTTTCCTTTTTTCCATGTATTTTTCCATTCCCTTTTTTCCACTTTTTTTTACTTGCCTTTTCTTCCGCCTTTCCCTACCCTCTTCCCCTTTTTTCTTTTTCTTTTCCCTTTCCCTATGCTCTTTTTCCCTTTATTTTTACCCTTTCCTCACCCTTTCCCTCTTCCAGTTTTTTCTGTGCTCTTTTTCCCTTCCTCTTTTCCATTTTCCCTCCTTATTCCTCGTGTTCTTTTTTCTTTCCCCTTTCCCCTTTCGCCTCCCATTTCCTTTTTTTTTTTCATCTTTTTCCATGCCCTTTTCCTCTTTCCTTTCCACCCTTTTTTTTCCTTCTCTCTTTTCCTTTCCATTTTCCCACACCTTTTTCCATTCCATTTTTTCCACCTTTTTCACATGCCCTTTTTCCTCCTTTCCCCACCCTCTTCCCCTTTTCCCTTTTCCTATTCCATGTTTTCTGTTCTCTTTTTGCTTTTCGCTTTTCCCTTTTCTCTTTTTCCATCTCTTTTTCCCTTTCTTTTTTTCCTTTCCTCACCCTTTTCCTCTTCTCGTGCCACTTTCTCCTTCCTCTCTCATTTCCCTCTCCCTTTTCCTCATGCCCTTTTCCCTTTTTTGCCTCCTTTTTCCTTTTTCCTTCCCTTTCTATTTTTCCATGCCCTTTTTTCCTTCTCTCCATCATTCTTATCTTCCCCTTTTTCCCTTCCGTCACCCTTTCCGTCTTCACCTTTTTCCCGTTGCCTTATTTTTCTTCCTTTTCCTCCCTTCCCTTTTTCTTTTCCCTTATTCCTTTCCCCCTTTTCCTTTTCATAGTATCCTTTTTTCCTTCCTTTTTCTCCCTTTCTTTTTCTTTCCCTTTTTCGTGCTCTTTTCCCTTTCCTTTTCCCTTTTCCATCTTTCCCTTTTACCCGTGCCTTTTTGCCTCTCACTTTGCCCTTTTCTCTGCCATTTTCCCTTTCCTCTTAAGAGATCAGAGCATGGCCAATCACGGTAGTGAGAAGTTGTGCGATAAATCTCGGCCTTAGAATGCAATCAGACGATCTCAACTATCTAAATTAGGGTTTGATTGAAGACATACGCTAAAACTTTATAATATAAGATGATGATGCTCTTAAGTGCTTTTATAATCAAGGTCAGGCTCTAAATCCACCAACTTATACTCCACAAGATTACTCAACAGATGAGTTTCTAGTACTATTCATGTCCATCATGAGTGGCTTGGCTTCTGGTAAAACAGTATCAGATGTTGTCAAAACGCAGGAGATGGATCCCTATCTTGAGAGTTATTTGACAAAGAAAGGACTAGTCCCTACATGATGTAATCTTTATATCAAGTGAATACAATGTAAAAAGTGTTCTCTGTATATTGATGTGTTGTTATCTACAAATGCTAATCAAACACCACATTCTTCTCACTAAAACAAGAAAATGTTAAACCACCCACTACTACAATGCAAAAATTTGCAACAATGCAAAACAGCATGTCACACAACAAAACACTATATTGAGAAAAGGGTATAAGTCATATTTCATTAAAGTGGGACTCATTCCATTCCCATTTTTTTTCGGAACCTTGTTAATTTACATAAAAAGGAGCACCCCGACCCGAAAACTATCCTTAATTCGAATTTTTGAATAAAACTCTGCATCCAAGCTTTGCTGCAGTTTTCCCTGGTTAGCGAGTCGAGAACAAGAACAATGCAACTGAAACAAAGGAAATTCATTAAAGATTGAAACCAAAGATCTAGTTGAAAAAGAATTTTTATTAATAAATTGAACAGGTACAGTGTATTTTACATCGGACGCAGAGACCATGGTGGTCTTGCTGTCACTACAGTTACATCATCTTGGTAGGTGGTCCACCTTAGGGGATTAACTAGCGGCGCTTCTTCACGCCGACTGTAAGTCTTGGGGGCAACCTGAAGAGTGTGGAATGCCTCATGTGGAGGTGCCTCTGGAGCTACCGGCCGACCTGTCCACCCGACTTCTCCACTCGCCTCCCGCAGCCTTTCATCGAATATGCTCCTTCCCCAACCTCCGTGGATGTTATGCAATGCTTGCAAGATGCTTTGAGCTTCCTGGACTTTCTCTTTGTTCTTCGCCTGTTCTTTATCCCCAGGGTGTAGCGAGCAACCTCTGAATTCGCGAGCAACCTTATCCCAAAGGCCGGGCAAGAGTGTAGCGTGGCGGGATCATGTGCGAGCGGTATTTCTTCCGCCTTGGCCGGGATGCGTGCCGCTGGGCGGTCTACGTGATGCCCTGGCGGGATGCATGGCCGGTGTCGGATCTGTGCATGAACCACCTGGAGCAAGGAGAGTATGATTAACAATTACGGTGGCATTAGTCAACACGAAGAAAAGAATGTTGAAATCAAATTACAATGGAGAACATTCATTCCATACAACTGCATCCAATGACGTGGGAAGTAGTGTCTTTTCGACTTCATGAAGTCGCGAAAGGCCCATAAAAGTGAAAGTACAACCATTCTTGCTAGAATATGGTTGCATCCAATCACACACGGAAGCATACAAATGGTTTCGTCAACGAGACAACCAGTGCCTTTCTCGACTCGCGAGTCGAGAAAGGCCCAGAAACGCATAATGTACAAGCATTATCATAATAGATTGTGGCTGCATCCGGTCCTACGATCAAACATACAAATGGTCTCATCAGCGGGACAAGCATGCCTTTCTCGACTCGTGAGTCGAGAAAGGCATCAAAACTCAATATACAAGTATATTCATTACAAAATGTTCAATACATGTGTTCACGTTTCTTTACAATATTCACACAATTTGACTATCTGAAAGCAGAGGTCACTCTTCTTGTTCACCAAAATATTTGTCGTCCATAGCTTTCATGATCGCCTTGCTCTGCGGATCGGGTTCCGTGAGGCTCGGATAGTTCCTAAGCACATCGGGCGACAAGAATGGCAAGAGGGATTCCGCCAAGGCAGGACACAGTCCGAAGGACAACCACCTATCCGTCTCATATTCTTGGTCGATATGGCTTAGCAATGATTGTATTTTGGCGTTATGATAGCACTTGTGGTATGGAGTCGTCTATGATCAGCGTGTTGTGTTTGCCATAGTCCTGAATTGCTCATAAACCCCTGTCCGACCTTTTCACCATTATAGGCTTCCCTTTGTGATGGCTGGTTTCGACCCTTTCGTTTCCCCAAACGAACTTGAACTTCAAAACTGAAATGCCGAGAACACCAAGAACATTGACAATATTTTTTTTTTGCCATACAAGACCATATGCCCGCCGAATCCCGTTCCGGGCACCATTCAACAATTTCCTTAGCTCTAGGCCTCGGATACACTATTTTATGCTCCGTTTTGGTGGGATCTGCGAGGTGTTAATCTCGGGGCGTCTTTATCGTGGTATACCGCAGTTAATACTCCATTGGCGTCAAATATTACAAGCTTGGCGGGACCAGCTGGATCCCAGTTGGAGTTTGGCTCTGACCATATTTCCGGTTCATCGGGATCCAAATGCGGGATCATTATCTTTTCAGGTCCTTTAAATTGCGTGGCGGTGTCTTGCTTTGGATTGTCTTTGGGGAGTGCATTCTCCTCCTCGCGACGTGAACCGCCAGTATCCATTGACAATGATCCGGAGTCGTTGACATGGAAGTCCCTGAAATGATGACATCTGTCAGAAAGGAAACGAGTTTTTCGACTTCGTGAGTCGAATGAAAAGAAAAAGGTATTGAAAGGAAGCGAGTTTTCGGCTCATGGTCGAGAAACACCGATGGAGCAAAAGTAAACTCACCTCAATCTCAGATTCTCAAGAATGTGTTGGCAGACATCCTGGTCTAAACCTTCGACATTCTCGTCTACGTCAGCTTTGTCTCCCTCGTCCTCGTCGTCTTTACTGCTTCCATTTGTCTTCCTCCCCTTGAAATGCTCATGAAGCAGATCCAGGTATGACCGAATGGTTTCAACCATGTCCTTATTTCCAACCACGGATATAGGTTTCATTCCAAACAGCATAGCCCCCTGAGAGAACAGGCCATTCATGTACCACTCGCATACAATTTGATCTTCCTCGACCAAGCTGGTTATGAAGTACTTGATAACTCTTGGCCGGATAGGAATTCTATGTATAGGACCTGTCGCACCATCTTTGCTGACTTTGTCCATCGATGGAACATCCTCCATAAATCTGCCCTCCTTCCAGGGTTCCATCTGCTCTTGAGAGATCATGAACCTGTCGAGATAATGATGTTCGCTAGACCACCACTTATCCAGGTCTATAGCCGATCTTGAAATCAAAACCAAAACTATGTTGGCAAAGCTTGGTGCCTTCGGCAAGCCAAGTCTACACTCATGATCAAGTTCGTATATGGAGTACATGATCTTGTTGGTGAAGTTAATATCAGCTGCCCATTGGGAGACAGCAGTTGTCTGATTGCCCGGCATGCAAAAGACAAGGAAACTGAAAGTATCCAGGTCGGTCATGTCCAGACACGTCTTGTACCACTGCTCTATGTCAGCTTTGTCATAAAAAAGGGTGGGGTCTTCGATCATATTGATGACAAATAGTGCCACGGGTCCAGGTGCCAGTTCCAGACCACCAAATCCCTTGTGTCCCAAAGTTACCAGAAATGGGGGGGAGCTATCGTCGGCCTTAAATGGGACCACCCCGAATCCAAGCTTCCTCTTCAGAATTGCCATAGCACGTTCAGGGAAAGGAAGGGTTTTGACGTTACGCTTCAGCTTGGTGTTGATGTAGGGTTGATATAGACGGTTCAATTCCTTCATGTCTTCCTCATCAAGGGCAGCCTTTTCCTTGTAATAATCAAAATCATGGTATTCATTAGATGCAACATTGCAGAACTCCGTGATGCCTTCTTCTAACGCACGCTGTCTCTTTAGGACTGTGGCATAATCCTTTGCGTCCTGCATTTTAGAACTCCTAGTCTTCCTTAGCAGGATTGTTCCATCCAAGATTCTGCCTTGTAGGTCAAGCGTTTCTTTGTCCGTGAGGCCCTGTATCCTCTTCATGAACTGCTTGTCAAACAACTTGGGGTCCGGCCTGGATGGAAATTCTCCATTGTTGTCCTTCAGCTTGCCTCTTGTCCATTGAGCCCATATCTCAGTCCATTTCTCCCAGACCGCCTCAGTGCTAAGAATGAGGTCATATTGGTCTGAGAGAGACTCCCTGCCTTTCCTTGGTGTTCTCTTCTTCTTCTCCTCTCCCTCATCATCTTCCTCATCATCTTCCTCATCATCTTCCTGGCCCTCCAGCAGAACATATCTGCATAGTTTCTCAAAGGTCTTCCACTTATCCGAGGGAGCCCTGTTTCCTTTAGGACGCTGAGGACAACCCAATGCTTTCCACTGTTGCCTAGCGTGTATGATCTGGTCAGGATAAGGGCTGCATTCAGTCAATGTACCAATGTCAGAGCATGAAAGTATCTACAAACACCCGAAATAAACAGTAAATAGTAGCCCCGGGGTTTCTCGACTCGCGAGTCGAGAAAGTCCCTTGAATGTCTAATTTTCTTTTACTTCTCTGAAAAGCTCTGCATCCTTTGATTTTCTGTGAGTCGAGAAACCCCAGTGATAATCGGGAAATGTTAGGATGGTAGGGCTTTCTCGACTCGCGAGTCGAGAATGGAAAGAATCAGAGAGTTATTTACCTTCGTGGGCACTTTCCTTTGCTATTGTGTTACAGCGTTGGCTAATGCTCCAGTTCGGTTCTTTGGCATCTCCATTTGAAAAGAACTCGCACTCTCGCTTGGCATATCTATCCTTGATCCTTTGCGGCACCTCCTTCTTCGTCTCGCAATACTTGCGCCCTCACGAATGCTTGACCGTCCACTACCCGAACCGGGCGTCTTTTCCCTTGGTCTTCCTCGGACTTCCGGTGAACAACCGGACGGTCGATCGCTAAAAGGTATGACATCCGCGGGCATTGGATGCATAGCGGGATGTCGCACCATCGGAGTTGAGAATCTCCGGCATGTGTGCTGGATTAAATTCCACAATGGTTGAACAAGGCGGCATCTCCGTGCGGACCTTCAGGCGTCGATGTCCAAGAGCGACTTGTATTGCTATTCCCAACGCGGATATCTTGAGCCAGCCGCTCCATTTTCTGTGCCCCTCTCTGTGAAATCCTGATCTGCTCATCTGGATCCATTAGTTGGGATTCGACCATATATCTTCGTCTCCTTCATCGTCTGATTCCTCCCGTGTGGTATCATCTTCTCCATCTTTGGGCTTCTGCGGACTTTTTTCTGTATGAACCACAACTTCATTCCCCACTGCAGAGTGTTGTAGAGTCTTCAAGACAAGAGAAGTGAAGCTCCCGTATTGAGCATTTTTTCCCCTAACTCTGGAAATCTCCATTCCAAGCTCCCTGGATGTTAGGGTTCCGGCCTCCTTCATCCCTTCCAGATCCTTCCACCCAAGGTTCTGACAATTTAAAGGCGCCTGCCTTTTTTCGGTGCCCTTCGCCTTGCTCATGGAAGAGTGAGAATAATTTGAAACTGATAATTTTTTGGTGTGATAGAACTTACTCTTCTGGCAGTCCTCGACATGTAGTGTTAAATGCTTGAATGGGTAATCGGAGGCGGAGAGCACAACACCAATTTTCTTGTACTTGTCTCCGGAGCTCTTCTTGTCCCTTTGGTGGAGAAACAGATCTTTCTCCTTCCCACTTGTTGATACCTCGACATACCACCAAGAATCTGCTGGTGTGTCAAGAAGCTCTGTCTCCAGTCCCTCGATGACGAAGAATGGAGTTCGGCCAGTGATCACTAGTGAGTCCGCGGTGAATGCTGCAAGAAGAAAGGATGGATCAGTTAAGGTATTCCGACCAAAGAAAAACCTCAGAGCTCACCTGAGGAGCCTGTCTTTTTCTTCTTGCTGCCGCTAGAACCAGCATCCCCTCCGGCGCCTCGCTTCTTGGACGGAGTCGCCATGTCTGTATGCCCCCTCATCCTCTTCCTGATCGGACCCTTCTGTAAATTAAGTTTCCTCCGCGCGTTGTAAGTTTTAGGACTGCATGTAAAAAAGATCGGGCGTGTTCTTTAATTTGAATTTAAGGATTAATTTGCAATCATTTAAGAAAGAAAGCGGGCTAAGGACACAGCACGGTCGCCTTTATCCCGCCCAAACACTATTTCGAAATTGAATCACATCAAGGGACTTAGTGAGCGGAGCGTAGTTTATCTTCACTGCGGCATTGGCGACCTTGAGTTCGGAGGCGAGCATCGACTGTAAGCGACTTCCGGAATGGCGCCGCGACGCGGTAAGCTGCTAACAGCGCCTTGCTTTGTGTGTTTTTCCTGACCGCGCGTCCTATTGCAAGCAGTTGATTTGATCGATGAGCACGGAGCTAAGGTAGGAAGCGGAGAGGAGCTGCGGACACGGGGAACTCTACTTCTTTGCGCCATGGAGCGAGGGGATACTGAATCGCCGTGATACAAGTATTAGATGCGAATACACTCTTGATGAGACCGACAGAAGAAGCAAAGACTCTAGGTGAGGCTGCGGGATCCGTGATTCAGTGGCCCAAGGAATTACTGCGTGAAGAGGTGAGTTTCAGAGATGCCTATGTTATTTCGCTTGTGGAACATGCCGTCTGTGTTTAAATAATGGAACTGCTGATAAGCTCGATGGATTCATCGTTTCCTTATCCAGCATTTTTCAGCTTCGAAAGATGATTTACTCTCTGGGTTGAGAGATGCTCGGCAAGGAAACAATGGATCGGGGGTAAAGAATAGTTCCGTTTTAGGTGTATTTTTTCATGGAGTGTTTTCTTGGAATGTTGTACATGGATCAGGCTAGGTCTAAGACCCAGGAGATGCGGTTCAAATGCATTCTCTTGTAGTTAGTCGGAGGGGCTCCACCCAGTCGGAACCACTCCTCTTCGCAATATTCGAGGAAGATGGTTCGAAGGAGAGTGGCTCAGACAGGCTAGAGGCACTTGGGACTAAAAATAGGAGAATACAAAGTGCAGTAGTTGTAGAGAATGCAAGCCTTGGCTTGCTCTCTGTGGTTTCCCTGTGGTTAGTTGTAGAGGCCTCCACCTAGTCCGAGCCCCTCCCCTTCGCAATATTCGACGAAGATGGTTCGAAGGAGAGTGACTCTGACTGGGTCGAGGCCACTGCTACCATACACAGGAGAATTGGCTGGCTAAGGGATTCTCGACTTGCGAGTCGAGAATACGACTGTTGGCTTCCTGTCTACATTCTCGACTCGCAAGTCGAGAATGCCTTGGCCATCCAGAACTCCGGATAGTACACATGGAGTGGGTTGGTTAAGACATTCCCGACTCGCGAGCCGAGAATGCAGACAGCAAGCTCTGTGGTTTCTCTGTGGCTGGCTAGAGGATTCTCGACTAGCGAGTCGAGAATGCGACTGTTGGCTTCGTGTCTACATTCTCGACTCGCAAGTCGAGAATGCCTTAGCCATCGAGAACTCCGGATGGTACACATGGAGTGCCGGTTGGGTAAGGCATTCCTGACTCGCGAGACGAGAATGCATACAGCAAGCTCTGTGGTTTCCCTGTAGTTAGTTGTAGAGGCCTCCACCCAGTCAGAGCCCATCCCCTTCGCAATATTCGACGAAGATGGTTCGAAGGAGACGGTCTTTGATTGGGTAGAGGCCACTGCGACCACACACAGGAGAATTGGGTTGCTAAGAGTTGGCCTGCAGACAGTCAAAACCACTTCCCTTCACAATATCCGAGGAAGATAGAAGGAGAGTGGTTAAGACTGTCTGCAGGCCAGCTCTAGAGTGCACTAGAGCCTGCGTTTTCTCGACTCACGAGTCGAGAAAGCGGCCAGCACCTCTGTGGTTAGTCGCCGAGGCCTCCACCCAGTCGGAGCCAGTCCTCTTCGCAATATTCGATGAGCATGGTTCGAAGGAGAGTGACTCAGACTGGGTGGAGGCACCTGCGACTGAACAAAGGGCCATTGACATGGTATGACATTCTCGACTCACGAGTCGAGAAGGCTGCAGCAGGCTTAAAAAGAATGTGAAGACGTTGGGTAGCTGTGTGCAATCCCGAATCGCGAGTCGAGAATCCCTCAACCAGCCAACAGTCCAGAGTGTACACTCCCTCTTCTCGCCTCGCGAGTCGAGAAGTTCTCGACTCGCGAGTCGAGAAGAAGGCCTGTACTTCCTGGACTGTTGGCAAGCTGAGGTATTCTCAACTCGCCACTCCCTTCTGCATGTCTCCTGCAGTGGAGGATATGCTGTGAGTTAGAAATGCAGATTCTGTGAAGCAATTCCTATTCTTAGTTCTTAGTGGGAGAAAAACATTCCTAGTTATGTTCTGTTATGAAACATTCTTAGACAGTTTAGCTATATCTTTTGTGAATCTCTTCTGTTAATGCTCTGCAATATCTTACTTCCTAACACCTGTCTCTGATGATTTCTATCTCGGTTGCTTGCTACTACTCTTACCACTATTCTCACTTGTGCCTGTACAATGTATTCAATTCAACCACAAGCAAGAAAAAGATAACAAAAACAGAAAACAATACAAAAGGAAAACAGATAACAGAGAGATTAGTGAGATTAATGAGAAAACAGAGAACAGTGGAGACAAATGAGATTAATGAGAAAACAGAGAACAGTACAGAGAAATGAGATTAAAAAAGGGTATGATATTACAAAAACATACCTGGAAGATTTGCTGGATGAGGAGGAGGCTTCCGTGTTCGATTCCATGTGGGTATAGTCGTTCGCAAAGCGTGAATAAGGATTTGTCGGGCTGTAAATTGTATCAGGGATTAATAAGAGCCTCTAACAACAGAATATAAGTAAAAATGCAGTAAAGGACTTACAGAAAACTAAAAAGCAGCAGTAAAAAGGGCCTCACTTTCTTCTCAGGCAGTAACGCCCGCTCGAACACTCAATCTGCGCGAGAACTTCGGCGCTGGAAGCGTCCCGATCCGTCGACCAAGCTGCTGTCATAAGATGGCCTTGGAATGGCTCGGTTCGATCGATCGCCTGATCGGAAAAGCGGGCGCTTAAGGAAAATACAGAGCTCGAAGAGTGATCAAAGAAAACAGGGAAGGAAGAATGGTCGGGGGGGAGAGGAAGAGGGTGCAGTTAATTCTGGCTGCACCCTCGAACCTCGTAAAAGTGCAATAAACTTATGTCACGTGTGGGCCATGCCCTCCATGACGTGGCAGTGCGGATTGCTGACATGGCCACGCTTTCAGCCTCTGAGGAGGCGCCACGTGGCCATGACAAGATATTAAAGGTTAGGTTATATGTTTATATATGTTATCTTATATATTTAATATGGTTTCAATGGTTGAATAGTTTCAATGGTTATATATGGTTACAATGTTTACATATGGTTTACAATGAGTATGGTTGTATGGTTTAATATGGTTATATGATTTTAGTTAATATGGTTGTATGATTTAATATGGTTATATTTAATATGTTTGTATGGTTTTATATGGCTTATATGGTCATATTTGTGGTGTTTGGGACTATATGGTTTTAATGTGAGCTTTTTCATTCAGGGAGCATGTGAGATGAGTAAAATGGAGCCAAGGAAGTCCAGCAGAGGCCATTGCCCTAGGCTACAATGGAGGAAGATGGGTTGCCTTTTGTTGCACCCTTGCAACCAGACGGTATTTGCAGAGGGCATAATAACTGCAGTTGATCCATTTGATAGTGTGAATGATGAAAGGCTGGGAGATGAACATCTTGAAGTTGGTATTGTGAAGCTTCTTATCGAAGTTGATACAATCATGTCCCACGGAAGCTTTAGTGATTGCATTGTGTGCTCAGGGCTGCTGGAGTCCCAAGCTCAGTTGAGATGGCCAATTAGATATATTACACACAAGAATGGTGATACTCTAGAATGCCCTACTGAACTACACACCCCAAGGCCCACCCAAGGCCATGTGGAAGACTTGGTGGTCGATGAGCATCCTTTGATCACAAGGAAGAGACGCTATGTCTTTCATAAAAGGCAGCCAAGGGTGCCCAAGAGGCCTAGAAGTGACAAATATTTAGAAAGGATGGAAAGTATGGCACCAACCAGAGAAAACCTACAGGCAATTAGGGGACAAGAGTGTTGCAACCTAGATTGCACAAAGTCAAAGTACAATGTGGATGACCTCGTCTTGAGATAAGGTCCCAATACATTGGACAACTTCAAAAAGATAGGATTAATTTCATTTACTCCTTGTGTAGGAATTCCAGCTATGATGAAAAACAGGGACGGCTACTATATCAATTGAGGGGCATGAAGGTATGTATGAGAGCATTGAGATGGATTCTTGGGGTGAGCAAGTCTTCATTTTCTGTGATCTTTGGGAGCAGGTTAGAAAAGGGCACAGTTTGTTCCAACATGGTAATGCACTCACTTTGAAACCTAGAGCAAATACTCTCAAGGCCATTGCAGTCTTTGAGAGCTTTGTGAGATACATGTCTCAATCTATGCCCCACAAGTTGAAGGTGAACGAGCACGATGTGCGAGTGGTGCAAAGAGTGTTGCCACAACACTATATCCAAAAGGAGTGCCTTAAGGAGGTCAACTCCATCCTGGAAACTACTGGAGGTAGGCCTCTTTCTCAATCACATTTCAGCAAGTTATGGAGCACTCACTTCTCAGACGTGAGTGTCCTACAACACATGCCATTCTCAAAGTGCAACACTTGCATTCAACTCAAGGATACACTTGCATCAACTGTAATAGAGAAAGAAAGAATGGCAATTAGGGAGCAATTTGCAGATCACCAAAGGGACCAACTATCATGTAGACAGTTGTATTGGCAGTGGAGAACATTTTCTGAGATGCAGCCGGACAAATTTTTGTGTATAATTCATGATAAGATGGACCAACACAAGACTTTCTTGCCAAAGCTAGATCCTCTACCCAAGCGTTGTCAAAACGCTTTTCAGATGAAAGTAAGTCTGGCGGGTGTCTTAACACATGGTCATGGAACTGGAACATATGGTCATTTTGTGCTTGATCTATGGAGGGATGATCCAAACTTCCATGTGAGCTCTATTTTCAAATGCTTGAGAACATTAGAGAAAGGATCGATAGAAGGGAGGAGGTATTCCCCTTCAGCACCCATTTTTGAGGCTTTGATGGATGATCAACCGCTTTGTTACCAAAGGCAGATAAAACAGCTCACATCCAAGGTGTCTAGTGAATCAAGGAGGACTTGGGATGATTTCCCCTTACTTGAGAAGCCACTGCCTGAGGAGCTATGTGTTCAATTGGACAACTGTTGGAAAGAAAACAAGAATAGATGGATGTTTGGGGCAATAACATACCTGACAGCAGTGGGAGTATTCAAAGTTGTGAAAGTGGGATTCATGATGGTTGGGCATACGCATGATGATATAGATGGATTCTTTGGAACCCTTTTTTTTTTTTTTTTTTTTTTTTTGGATGCAAGATATTTTGATTTTATTAAACCCAAAAAAAAAAAGGGTTACAAGACCTTATTGGAGTGGCTCCACAATAGGCCAGATATAAACTTGAGTACAATGGTCTACCCATTAGTCCAAGACTAAAGATCCCAGGACAAATGCCATTCCTTTCAGCTGGAGGAAAGGAAAAGAATCCTGTATGGTTCGAAGTTAAAGCCATTTGAAGCTCCCAACCGCAAGAAGCAAGCACATGAAGAGCACCAAAGCGCAAATATCATCCTACGCGTTAACTAGGCATGGACAAGCATACTGCCTGGCTATACTATAAGTGATTCTCCCATTCCATTGCTGTACTATGGGATGTATCCACCATCTTCTAGCAAGGTAGCACATCACATACCTGCCCCAGAAGGGGTGTCCACTTACTTTCCAGTGCTGCTAAACGTGCATGCCTATACTTCAACTTCATGAGGCTCAGCTCACTTAAGGTTCCAAGTTCAGGTTCCCCTGGAACGCAAGAAACATGGTCCAAAAAGTGAGCACCTGTTAAGAAAGCCTGGCCTCCCATCCAAGACTTTCTCATTTAAACTCTTCCTTAGCCCGCACTGTCCAGTCACAAGAAGCGGAGGATGTTTAGGGCAGGAGCGGTTTAGGGCAGCCGCCTATGGCGGCTGTGACGTCCCCTACTCGTATACGGTGCACTCACCGTATACAACCAGGAGTTCATCCCCCATACCAGCTCCGTGCCAATACAGGGCCCTCCACATGACACTGCAACCGTAACGGGTTCCAGTGGGAAGAGTGGAAGGGTCATTGCACCCCGTCTCCCTCAGGGCCTACCTAGCTGCGGAAGCGTAAACATATATGTCAGTAGCACATACATCAACATCATATGACCATCGCGAAGGATGGTCCTCCACATATCTGCATAGACGAAGATCAGCACATCACATAGGGAATCCTACCCAAGGCTCAGACACAGGGATGGACTGACAAGCTTGGGTCTCCAGAGTTCATTGCAGACAGAATTCATGGCAATGGATTTGGCTGGCATAAGAACATGGCCTAGGGTTGTCCACTCCATCCGCCCCTCCTGTGCACACTTTGCAGAGTAGGCTGAAAAGTGTTGGGACCTGACTGTAGCCCGCCGGATGCATAGCCGAGGGGGCTATATCCTGGGTTACATCTCCCCAGTTCCGATGGGGCAGGTAGGGATCTCTCCCTCCAGAGATCTACAATGCTGACTCAAGGTGACTAGAGGGCCACTGCCCGTATTCGACTTGAACTCAATGGAAGGTCATATTCACCACCTCACGAGTGTCGAGCCCATGCCTTGCCCACACGCAGTGGCAAGCCATTAGACCTAGTCACAGTGACCCCCGGCAGTACTAACACACCATAGGGGTCGTTCAAGAGTCAGAACATGAACCTCCTTATAAGCCAGTCTGGCCCCTTCACCCACAACCAGGTGTGGCTCTTGTGCACAGGCCGCATCTACAGTGTGCTAGAGAGGCTACTCTAGGAGCATCATCTACAAGGCTTTAGGTCTCTACCCCCCTTCCCAATACAAGGAGTTCATAGAGATGCATCATCCATATACTTCACAGAGAACTAAAGAACTAGATCTAATCTACAACATAGAGTTAGGTTCTTTAGTTAGAATCTGCTATCTAAAGATCTAGAGGGCTGCTATGGGCAATCTAATAGGCTAAACCTACTGTTACAATGACTAAAATAGGGTTTAGACTATCTAATTGGCCAAATACCTGGTCCTTGAGAGGCTCCTCCTGACCTGAGCTCGACCATCCTGCTGAAACGCTCGAATCTAGAGAAACTAAGGTTGCAATTCTCCCAGTCAGAGTCTGGGATGCGGTTTTGGCTGTTGAGGCAGCCAAAACAGAGTTCTGAAGCCCTAAAATCGAAAATTGGGTTAGTTAGGGTTTCCAACCCTATATAGACAAGGGGGTTGGCTAGGGTTTCCAATTATCCCCTTTTGGCATGTGGGATAATTGGAAATGGGCCCACTTGCCCTTAAGGGCTAGGTGGCCAAATGTGCCCACATGGAAATGTGTGCACATTAATGAATGTGTACATTGGAAAATGTGCACATTAATTGCACCTATGGGTATGGCCCACTTGGCATCAAGTGGCCACATGGAATGTGTGCCCTCATTAATGTGTACATTGGAAAATGTGCACATTAATACTAATGCACATTCTTAGCAAGTTGCCCCCTAGGGGCTACCCACTTGGCTATACGTTGGCGTACACGTCAATCGGGGTGGCGTGTACGCGTGACGTGGCAGTACAATATACGTCCTGGGAGCGTATATTGTGCTGGAACGTCACATTCTCCCCACCTTGAAATGATGCTGTCCGCAGCATCGTGGTTCTCCCCACCTTGGAATCTTCCTAACCTGCAATCAACCTGATGCATACGATATCTACTATAATACTTACACATTTATTACGATTACCTTAAGGTAATACTTTTATCACATTATTATATTATAAAATCACTTATCAATTCACAACATTACTAACAGATTACTCCAACATTCCCTTAACATTACTATTAAGTTTATCAAAATTTAAAATTAACGTTCGAGGTACCCTTGATTCCTTGCAACACATTCCAACAAAATTTGTGTTGCAAGTCTTCGTAGCTCGACCTCCTTGCCCTCCGGAGCGCTCTACTGGCCTGCAGGTCGACACTACGTTAGTACCATTTAATTATTTAATTAAAATTTTTGGTTATATGGTGACCACCCCACCTATCTACATGGATGCATGGCTAATCTCCCGGCGTAGGAAGAGGGTGAATCTTCCATTATGGCCGCGGAGACAGCGCCTACATGCCTATATGCCGCTCATGCCTACACCTCTAGTTGCCCAGCGTGGAGGATATCCTTCTCGCGTGGGGGGCGCGAAGGATAGATTCCTCCTATCAAAGCATATATGGGGCTAAAGGTGCTTTTCCTATCAATGCATTCCTCAATGACCTCCTTTCTCTCGAGGTCGTCTACTTCGTGGGGACAGTAGACTTTCTAATCTACCTTCCACTTCCTAGCCGGAAACGCGGTCATGCCTACATTGACATTACACCACGCCCTAGAGATCACCGTAGTGGTCCCATCATCGGTAGCAACGCATGCGACCCATACCAAGCCTAGGTGGCATGCGTAGATTAATCTTACTACACAAGAATTAACCTACACAAATCGACATGCCTGAGCCGATTTCTTCGGAGATGACCTTGCCGTCCCATTGCTCCATAAACTATGGGTACTGCTTTACTAAATCTTTCTTAAGTACCCCGTGGCGTCTTCCTTTGGTAAGTGTTTCCACTTGACCAAATCTTTGGAGGAATTCGATCTCCTCGTTTTTCTTGAAAGCTTTATCAAGAATCAATGCGGAACTATTTCCAGTTGTTTCCTCTGTCATTTCCAACAACGTTGGCGAATCTAAGACTTAAATGCGGATTTGGGGTATGCTTCTTCAGCAAACTCACGTGGAAGACCTTGTGAATCTTTAGGTGTCTTTGGCAAGTCTAGCTTGTAGGCTTGATTGCCTAGTTTTCGACTATTCGAAAGGTCCAGCCCACCTTGGAGCAAGCTTCTTGCAATTGCCGATCCCGAGCCGCACCTTCACCTTAATCTTGAGCCAAACATCATCTCCAACTTTGAACTCTCTTCTTTGTTCGATGCTTGTCGGCGATGCTCTTTTGGCGACTTCTTGCTGCTAGCGAGATAGCCACGAACTTCCTCTACGAACTCTTTGCATATCGGCCAACATCTCGTCTGCGAAACTTCCACCTTTGACACGGGGTTGTGCCAAGTGTCTGGAGTTAGGCACTGATAGCCGTAATTGATCATAAACGGCGACATTTGGGATGATTCCTGCTTGGTGCTATTGTATGCAAACTCCACCAAGTGAATAAATTCTTCCCACATACTTTGCTTATTCCAGACATAGTTTCGTAGCATGTCCTCTAAAATCCTGTTGGTCCGCTCCGTCTGGCCATCCGTCTGAGGATGATATGCCGTGCTCATGGATAGCTTTGTCTGGATCGTCGCAAAGAGGTCTTGCCAAAAGGCGCTCATGAACTTCGGATCCCTGTCGGAAATGATCTCCCTTGGCATGCCATGAAGCCTGAAGATCTCTTTGGTGAAGAGCTTTGCTGTATCCATGGCTGTATCTGTGGTTCTGCAAGGCACAAAATGTGCCATCTTCGACAACTTGTCGACCACTACCATCAAGGCATCCTTGCCTCTCGCTGTTCTTGGGAGTCCTGTGATAAAATCCATGCTGATTACCTCCCACTTAGCGTTTGGCACCGCTAATGGCTCTAATGCCCCTGGAATTCGAAGCTGCTCCGCCTTTGTCTGCTGACATAGCTGGCATTCCTTGATGTAGCGAGCTACCTGCTTCTTCATTCCTGGCCAATAATAGCTGCTGCGTACTTTGAAATATGTTTTCATGAATCCCGCATGGCCAGCTATTGGGCTGTTGTGCGTGTCATGGAGGATCAACTTCCTTACACCTGATGATTCGGGTACGCACAACTTGTTCTTATGGTATAACAGGTTGCCTTCCTTCTTATAATGCTTGAAGGCCTCCCGCTCTTTATCTGTTCTAGCCTCCTTCGAAAGGCTTGCCCATACTTCCCTGAAATCCACATCCGTTGGCAAGGACTCTTCAATCCTTTTACCAAAGTCATTGGAGAGGCGTCGAAATTGCATTGCAATGCATTCTAGTTGTCGAGGGGGATGCCTTGAAAGCGCGATCTGCTACCACATTGAGCTTCCCGGCTTGTAGACTATATCAAAGTCATATTCTTGAGGAACTCCATCCATCTCCATTGCCTCAGTTAAGGTGTGGTTGCGTGAATACATATTGGAGGCTCTCGATGGTCGGTATATCAATTGGAACTTCCTTCCCAAGAGATAATGCCTCCATATTCTTAATGCCACGACAACCGCAAGCAACTCCTGATCGCGGCGTTGGGTAGCGCGTCTCGGCGTCGTTCATCTTCACGGAATCATACGCTACCACACGCTCTTCTTGCATAAGCACTTTTTGTAGCTATCTTTATCGCGATCTGTTGCTACAAGCTTATCTTTCTCCGGTCCGGGGGGTTAAGGCTGGGGCTGTTGTTAAAGCTTCCTTCAACAATTCAAACCCCTTTTGGGCTTTCTTGTGCCAATGCTCTACCCAATCTTTCACCTTCTCTGCCCTCGTCAGGTCTGTTAACGGGGCTGCTATCTTAGCAAAGTTCTTTACGAACTTCCTGTAGTACCCTGCTAGGCCGAGGAAACTTCTGACTTCATGCACGTTCTTCGGTGCCGGCCACTGAATGACGGCTTCAATCTTGGCGGGGTCTGTTGAGATGCCTTCTGCTGAGATCACATGACCTAGATACTCCACCTTTTCATTGCGAGCGGTGGCACCCGACAACTTGGCTGCATAACTGGTGCCTCTTCAACTTCTCTAGCACTCTTCTCAAGTGTTGTACGTGCTCTTCAAGGGATTTGCTATACACCAAAATGTCGTCAAAGAAAACAATCACAAAGGTGTCCAGGAACTCCCTGAAGATATCGTTCATGAGCCTCATGAACGTTGCGGGGGCATTTGATAAGCCGAAAGGCATTACTGTGAACTCATAATGCCCATACCGCGTTCTGAAGGCGGTCTTATGGATGTCTTCTTCCTTTATCCTGATCTGATGATAACCTGACCTTAAGTCGATTTTGGAGAAGATCTTTGCACCTTGGAGCTGATCCATCAAGTCGTCTGATCTTGGGAGCGCATACTTGTTCTTAATGGTGTGCTTATTCAACTGTCTATAGTCTATGCACATCCTCAAAGATCCATCCTTCTTCTTGACAAAAAGAATGGGTGCTCCAAACGGCGAGACACTAGGTCTAATGAACCCTAGGTCGAGCAGCTCCTGCAACTGCTTCTTCAGCTCCGACAACTCCTGTGTTGTCATTCTATATGGAGCCTTGCTTGTTGGCTTTGTTCCTGGTTCGAGTGCTATCTCGCACTCGACTCCCCTATAAGGAGGGAGCTGCTTGATCTCATCTGGAAAGAGATCATGGAACTCCGTGATCAGCTTAGCTACTTGCTTCGGCAACTTGCTGAGCACCTTGTCTTCTTTGCTTCCTTCCGATTCTGGCTCACTAATCTCAAGCTTAAAGATGTATGCCACTTGCTCACTCTTGATGCACTTGAACAGCCGTTTAGAAGACATACACTGCATGATGGGAACAACTTCGTTACCTGTTATCTCAATGATCTTGCCGTCGGGCGTTGGAAATGTCACTTTCCGCTTTCCACAGTCGATAATGGCCCCTGCTGGCCCAAGGTACTCCATTCCTATGATCAAGCCGTACTTTCCAATGCCCATTACTTCTGCTCCCATCTGGATATTAATCCCTGGCAAGTCGATGTCGGTTAATTCTCTTGCCGCCCGATGCGCGCCTTCTTGCACCACTTGCTAAAACAACGGGTCTTGGTTTTGACTTTAGCGGCTTCAACTTCAACATCTGAACCATTATGGGGGATGCAAAGTTATGGCTACTTCCTGAGTCTATCAAGACTATGAAGGACTTAGCTTTAGCCTTCCCTACTGTGGAAATTACCTTATCTTGGCTCTCTCGCTTTGCGTATCTATTGCGGCAAAGATATGACACTCACCCTGAATATAGTCGCGGGCCTCTTCGCCGGCCCGCCGTCCGAGGCCAGGCGTCCCAATCTCCCAACTCCGCTAGAGCTGCACTCATGGCGTGGGGCGGTTCTTTGTCCTATGGCTATTTGGGGCTGGAAGCACCTGACATTTGCTTTTCTATGCACTCCTGCCTCTTTTCCTTGGGCATCGCTTGCAAAAAGGATTGCACTGCTTTGGAGTAGTTTGACTTCTCCTGCTTGTCCTTGAAGGACACCTGCTTCTTCTCCTGCTGCTTCCCCTGGTTCCCACCATATTGGGTTCTAGCTGGACTTTAATTTGGCGCTCGCCGGGGCTGTAGCTTCACGTAAGCCTTGCCTTTCTCCCCGGGATACTGGCTTTGCTTGTGCCCTTTATTACGAGGTCCACGACCTTCGCAAGCTTATAGCCTTGGATTCGCTTACGATCGTCCTAGGATTTATTGCTCTCACAAGCTTGCGGATCTCCTCATTGACCCCTCAATATAGCTTTCTCGCATGCTTCTCTCCCAACCCGGCTTTTACATACGACCTTAGCCTCATGAATTCCTCTCGTATATTTCTGAACTGATTTGTTGCCTTGCTGCTTTAAAAAAGCTGGCTGCATCATCTTTGGACTTATGTTCCCTTGGAGCGTAATGGCTTTGAAGGCTTTAGCAAACTTTCGAACTTACAAGCATCCCCGCTTAAACCGGTGTGCCTTTGCATAACCCTTCCACCAAATCCGGCGGCTCCTTTCAAGTTGGCAATTTGCAACTCTGCCTTTGTCCTTATCCTTCATGCCATAAGCATTTCCGTGTATTTCGCTCATTTCGTCCAGCCATGCCTCTGCTTCCAAGCGACCTGTTCTCCCACGAGAGCTCGTTTCGATTCAGACCTTCCATACATTGCCGGTCGCGGAATCTACCTTCTTCCGGTAGTCGGAGGCCACGATATCTCTTTGTCGTCCCCTCGGGGTGTTCCTCGCCTTCTCTCGTTTGGTTTCTGAGGCTGCTCTTCCTCTTCCTCGAGTGGTTGCGAGTCTGAACTTGAGTGGAAGATTGGGGGACTGGGGATCTCCTTCTCTTGCTCCTCTTCTTGTCCCTTCCTTCCCTCCGAGCAACCGAGCATTGCCCACCAAGAACCCACTCACCTTGCTTGGACGGTAATGCCTTTATCTGCTCCAGTCTGTCCTCATCTGGCGCTATCTCCTCCTCTCGGGGTCATGGGTTCCCTATCTTCAAATAGGTTCCTTGCCGGGGTGGTGCAGGCGGGGTTTGCTCTTCTATGAGGTCTCGCAGATTTGTCGTTCCCCCGCGCTTTAGTCCTCTAGCTGCATCCACAAGTGATTAATGACTATATCGTTAGTTCCATTTGTTCTCTTGCATTGTTTATGTTTGTTGGTGCAATTGTGGGGCAAAATACATCAACAAAACATTTAAAGTCTTGGCAGAATTGTATTTATATATCATATAATATTTTAGATACAAAAGTCTCAGGGACCAAGAGTCTAACTAGTCTTGAAATCGCCGGTAAGCGGGTTGTCTTCAAGAAACTTCTTAACTTGGGCCGTCCCTACCGAAGGTGACCCAAGTTCGATGATACTATTTGGCGAGCCTCCTGGATGGCTCTCACCAGGTCTTCTACCCTGCGATTAGGATGTAAGGGGCATGATCCTTGCTAATAATCTCCCCGGCGTCGGTGGGGGTGGCGAAGTCAGAAGAGGTCAAGTGCCATTGCCCTCTTGACTAAGACTGACATAGTCGACATTCTTTGCTATTCGAGCATGCCGCGAAGCTTGAGTGCAATCAGCATAAACACTCCTTCTTAGCCTGCGGGACTGAACTTGCGGTGAATTACCGCTATTCTCCCATCCATCGGCGGTGGTAGTAGTACCTGGCGACTTTGTCGTTGTGTGTCTTGAAAGCTTCTCCGCTTGTTTGGCCTCCACTCTGTGCGCCCGTACTTCGTCGACCTCTGCGCCCAGTTGAGCTCCCTGTAGTCTTCAATTGTGCGGTCGAGCCTCGAGGTCGATTCCTTCTCCTTTGGCAAGGGTGATATTGAAGGACCCGGCATTGGGATACTCGTGGTCTTCCCACGGATCCCCATCTGCTCTTGGAGGCGAGGAACTCCTCCTCGTTTTTGGCGACTGGCTTCGTCCATCAATTGCCTTATCTTGCTGTAGGCACTGGATATCAGAGGTCGTCTCCCCATTGGCCCAGGTGTCCGGACTCCCCTCTTGGGGGAAGTCTGAGGCTCCGGGACGATGAAGTCGTCCATATCGGTCTGCCGCGGTTGGTGGAAGCGGTTAGTCCAGCACGAGCTCCCTCTCCCGCATTCGGGGAGGTTACGGATGTCGCTGAGGTAGATGCTCCTCTCCGTCGATGATGATAGGGGCTAGGCTTGTGATGCCCTAGCCCAAGTGGGGAGCAACTTCGATGCCCTGGCATGCTCTGCTTCGAAATTGATCAGCTCTGCTCTCCTTGGCGTGGTTCTTCCGTCCGAGTCGAGCTCAGGTGTATCCCGATCGTCGTCGACTCTTCTTCATCCTCTCTTGCTTCTGTTCTTGTTGATCTTGCAAAAGCATTTGCTCTTCCTCTTGCTCAGCTATGGGTCGCCTCCATCCGGAGGGATAGAGGTTGCCCCCATCCGGTTCTCGGCGGTGGGATAAGAAGATGGCTAGGGCGGCGGTGTAAAGAGAAGTACTTGGTCTGTTGGCTGTCGGGACCATGTAGTCAGGTAGTCTCTGCCTTTGTTAGTCAAGTATTTGGCGATGTTGGGGACATCGCCCAAAGGCCGCTTGAAGGGATTGGCGGGAACAAAGTATCCTATGCAAGGGGAACTTGAACAAGGGAGGGTCCTACCTAACTTGAAATTCTGCTAGCACTGCCTATAAGCCGGGTTGCATTTAGCGTAGCTTGGATGTCGATTTCTTTCACAAAGACTTGGAAGATGTCGTTGACATCTGCCTCGATCGGCATGGGCAGCGTATTTGTACCATGCGAGAAATCAGCAGTAGCCATTGATCTAGCAAGGAAGGGAGTATCGAACGGATGCAGAAGCGCCTCAGGGAGCTGAAAGATCGCCTAAGCAGTGGGGAGCAAATTTGCAGGGTGCCAATTGAGAAATGGGGAACTTATTTATAGAAAAGGGGAAAACCCTAATTTTTGGATGACCTAGATTTTACTGAGATTAGGCAATTCTGATCTATTAAGGGATGCAATTGCAAGTTTGAAGACTATTTCTAGAGTTTGAGCATGCTAAGGAGAGCTAATGAACCTATTGTGCAATTTGGAGATCATTAGGTGAAGAAATGGTACGGGGTCTCATACGTTATGCGTAACCCGATTTCTAAAATGTAGAAATCTGTCCTGGCGCGACGTGTGAGACATGGGTCCTAATTGGGCTAGGATTACTCAATTTAGGTGATCTAAGGCTGTAATTCCACTAAACTCATCGAGTTAGGCAGAATTGACCCCTTACTTGGTCGATTTGGAGCTGTTTTGGGCATTTTTGGGCATGGTCTCTGACGTTGCGCTTGACCGATTTCTAAAATGTAGAAATCGTCACGGCGCGACGATGTGAGACATCGTCTCAATTTTGCTCAAAACTCCAATTTAATTAAAACAAAAGCTAGGGGTCGATATCTTGACCTATTTAAACAAGGTTTGACACTTTATTTACACAAAATTTTCTTTATATTAACAAAATTTTCCAGTTATTTACAAAACTCAAGGTCGTTCACCCTTGATGTGCCTGGCAAGATACATATCCCGCCTCATGAGGGTAACCCTCTTGGCGTGCACCGTGCGGCCGTTGAATCTTCAAAATGTTTCACTAAGTGGGCTGGCCGCCTCTTGCAAACACAGCAACATCTCGTCATCGTCACGCAAGCATGTCCGTGTTGTATTCTTGGATGACTTGGCGGACCAGATTTGAAGCGGCCCGGGAATCAGAGTCCGTAACTCTTCCGGAAGTGGCGGATCTCCTTGGCGCTCTGTCTTCCTCCCTGTTTCTTCTTGCTCCTCTTCTTCCACGGTGCTCGTGGAGGCTTGGGCTTTGGTGGGGGCTTGGTGTATGGCTCTTTCCCGGGTGCCCGCCTTCAATCGTTCTCACCCGGTGCTCCTGGTAGTAGGTATTGTAGGCCTCCCACTTCGCCATATATGCGTTGTGCTCCTTGATCCTCTTCTGATAGACCTTTAAGGGGTCTATCACATAGGCTTCCCGTTGCGGCCGTGGGGCCTTGACTCTATCCCCGTTCGGAAATGGTGGGGCTTAGCCACACTGCCGGCCTCCTCGCTCTTGGGCAGATTCGCGGGTACCTCTTCCTCTGACCGGGGGCTTTGAAGAACTTGCCCCGTCGTACGTGACCGCGTAGTCTTGGTCGAATCGTCGGTAGTGGAGGGTCTCCTTTCCCGATGGCTCGTTGATGACAAGGTTCTCTGCCCTCTTCCCAACCTTGACCACCTTCCTCTTGCCTGCCTTTATGGCCTTGGCCCTCCTCTTCTTGGATCCGCCGGCGTCTTCCTGACTCTTTGTTCTCTGCTCCTCCCGTGGCTGGCAGCCGTATTTGTGGGCCGGCGTGCTAGGGTCGGCCCTCTTCGGGTTGAGTTCCGGCGACGCTGCTCTTCTCTTCCCGCCCCTCCCTGCAGGTGGGCCTCAGTGATGGGGTTGTTCTTGGGCTGTTGATGGGTCCTTTGTTCCCTGCACGCCTCCTCGTGGGTTGGCGTCCCCCGGTGTTGCTCCTGCTGCTCCCGCTTTCCTCCTCACGCGTGCAATTTCTTGAGGATCTCACTCATGACGTCGGCCCGTCGTCCTCCAAGATCTACTGTGTGGTCGCTCCGGTCTGACCCTGATTCCTCGCTTCGGCGAAGATCCATCGGCGTGGAAAGGCGTTCCCGAAGAATCCTATGAAAGAGGCGCGGCATTGGCTGGAGGATCGCTCCCTCTGAGGCTTCCTAGCAGGTCTGCTGTCGCGGGCCATCATCTTACGGTTATTTGATCCCGTTTTTCTGCCCTTGAAGATCGCCTTGACAATCTGAGGGGTTTCGGGAAGGGCGGAAAAATGGGAGGGTCTGGTTCTATTTATAGGGCCAAATTTAGGTCAACTTTTAAACTACCTTTTTGGGTTGTCTAAGGCATCTAAAACACCTAATTAAGCAAGGTCTCACACGTTGCGCCCAGCCCGATTCCTAGAATCTAGAAACACATCTGGCGCGACGTGTGAGACATGGTGGGGCCCACTATTAAATTAACATGTAACATGCTAAATCTACTAATTCTTAGCTTAAATTTAGAATTATCAGGATATTTTATTGTAATTTACAATTTTTTTGGTGTCAAAATTTGAATGTCTCGCGTTGCATGACCCGATTTCTAGAATGTAGAAATCTGTCGGCGTGACGTGTGAGACCACCACGGATGTTGGCTCATCAATTTTAGTCTTTTTACGTTTCTATTCATTTTAACTGTTACTAGCTTAGCATAAACTACAAAAATGAGAAAAAATTTTCTCATTTTTCGAGGTTTGAGGATCCTATCAAGTTAGTGCTACTGGGAACATGGCCAGTGCTTTGCTCTTGGTCTCCAAGAACATAGCTCGATACCATCGCGGACCCCTACTGCGTGATACGGTGCACTCACCGTATACAACCAGGAGTTCATCCCCCATACCAGCTCCGTGCCAATACAGGGCCCTCCACATGACACTGCAACCGTAACGGGTTCCAGTGGGAAGAGTGGAAGGGTCATTGCACCCCGTCTCCCTCAGGGCCTACCTAGGCTGCCGGGCGTAAACATATATGTCGGGTAAGCACATACATCAACATCATATGACCATCGCGAAGGATGGTCCTCCACATATCTGCATAGACGAAGATCAGCACATCACATATGGAATCCTACCCAAGGCTCAGACACCGGGATGGACTGACAAGCTTGGGTCTCCAGAGTTCATTGCGATGAAATTCATGGCAATGGATTTGGCTGGCATAAGAACATGGCCTAGGGTTGTCCCTCCATCCGCCCCTCCCGCACACTTTGCGGCAGTAGGCTGAAAAGTGTTGGGACTGGCCGTAGCCCGCCCGGATGCATAGCCCAGGGGCTATATCACGGTTACATCTCCCCGATTCCGATGGGGCGGGTAGGGATCTCTCCCTCCGAGATCTACAATGCGACTCAAGGTGACTAGGAGGGCCTTTGCCCGTATTCGGACTTGAACTCAATGGAAGGTCATATTCACCACCTCGACGGTGTCGGCCCATGCCTTGCCCAGCGGTGTAAAAGCCATGAACCTAGTCACGGTGACCCAAAGCATTACTAACACACCATAGGGGTCGCGTTCAGAGTCGAGAACATGAACCTCCTTATAAGCCCGGTCCCCCCCTTCACCCACAACCAAAGGTGTGGCTCTTGTGCCAGGCCGCATCTCACGGTGTGCTAGAGAGGCTACTCTAGGAGCATCATCTACAAGGCTTTAGGTCTCTACCCCCTTCCCAATACAAAGGAGTTCATAGAGATGCATCATCCATATACTTCCTGACAGAGAACTAAAGAACTAGATCTAATCTACAACATAGAGTTAGGTTCTTTGGTTAGAATCTGCTATCTAAAGATCTAGAGGGCTGCTATGGGCAATCTAATAGGCTAAACCCTTTGTTACAATGACTAAAATAGGGTTTGGACTATCTAATTGGCCAAATACCTGGTCCTGAGAGGCTCCTCCGACTGAGCTCACCATCCCTGCTAAAACGCCAATCTAGAGAAAAAAGGTTGCAATTCTCCCGATTAGAGTGTGGGATGCGGTTTTGGTTAGTTGAGGCAGCCAAAACAGAGTTCTGAAGCCCTAAAAATCAAAAATTGGGTTAGTTAGGGTTTCCAACCCTATATAGACAAGGGGTTGGCTAGGGTTCCAATTATCCCTTTGGCATGTGGGATAGTGGAAATGGGCCCACTTGCCCTTAAGGGCTAGGTGGCCAAAATGTGCCTACATGGGAAATGTGTGCACATTAATGAATGTACATTGGAAAATGTGCACATTAATTGCACCTATGGGTATGGCCCACTTGGCATCCAAGTGGCCACATGGAATGTGTGCCCTCATTAATGTGTACATTGGAAAATGTGCACATTAATACTAATGCACATTCTTAGCAAGTTGCCCCCTAGGGGCTACCCACTTGGCTATACGTTGGCATTACCGCGTCAATCGGGTGGCGTGTAATGGCGCGTGGCGTGGCGGTACAATATACGCCCCGGAGCGTATATCATGGCTGGAAACGTCCGGCAATGGCGGCAACCCGTTCCCTTGCGAATCACTCGGGTTTATTTGGAAGGGTCCGGATGGCGAACGCTACTAGATCACCTCCTGATTTGTTTTCCAGTCTTATAGTGTGGCAGGAGCTCAATACAGGGGCCTTTGATGGATCTGCAGAGAAACTACGCCTTTCCTTCTTTGAGAACCCAGACGTCATCTGTTGCTGGCTTATTTCTGGAAGTTCCTGAGGCCTAGCAGTGGGTCGCCTTGAAGGTAAGCTTGTCTTGTGTGTTTAGACTTTTGCAAAGGTTAAGATGGGTATAGCCAGGGCAGTTGATGCACTCCTTGCAGTAGGGGACGGCCTGCACTCACTGTGGGCTGCTTGCTTGCTTTAAGGGAAGCGGTCTGGCACTCCAGGTGCTCAGATTAGCTGATGTAGGCAGCTGGGTTGTTTGGGCCAGGCCTGTTCTTTGCATATCAGTCTGCTGACTGCTTGACAGATTTGCCTTTGGGGCATAAAGCAAGTCTTTCCTCTTTCCCAGCAAGAGGGAGATTAAGATCTTCTTTGGAACTTTCTCCACCAAGCTCAAGAGAGAAAACGTGACTAGTCTCCCTGAACTAATGGATGTGTTTGAGAGCTGCATTGAGCCCAACCCAATGGCTTTCTTGATGGATGAGGTTGCAGATTGGAAATCATTTGTAGAGGGATACTTGCTAGATGGTAAGGACCAGTTGACAGGACACACAAAGCCACTTCAGTTCAAGTTTTGGGTTAGGGATGAATACCAATCATGCAATATAAGTTGAGACCAGGTGACAAGTTGTGGATGCCTGTACAAGGAATCGAGTTGTGGCAAAGGGGTGCTGCTGGTGAAGTTCTCATTCCTAAAGGGCAGCCAAAACCACTACCTCCCTTCAAGGCCTTGCCAAAGACTCTAGCCAACTAGTGAAGGGCATCAAGGATTACATAACGACTGGGATGATGTTGAAATGGAAAGCACACCTCCACTCTCAAGAAAAATCAAATGGACTCCCTAATCAGAATGCTGGGAGAAAGTTGTGACATGCTTAGAAACAACCATGTGGGAGGAAGCTAAGAGGCGGGTTCTTGCCGAGTCAAGATGGGAGGGTTCTCAAAGGAGCAAGCACGTCTAAGAATGTTCACTTGGGTCCTAACAAGGGTTCCAAGTGGTTTGTGGGAAGTAAGGCCTCAAAGCCGAAGTGGTTTGATCTTCCCCTGGAGTGGGATCCCTTTGAGGACATCAAGGAAGGATACTTTGTGCTAGTAAGGCGATGATGAGGATTTGTCCAATATGGTTGGGGTGGCTCTCATGTAAACCACCACTATGCCTCGATGGAGAGGAGTTCGTCCCGGATTCCAAATTCAATATTGGGAGCCCATTGGGAGACACAAGAAGGGCAACTTGAAGGAGCAATACACCGACTGCTGGGAGAAGAAGTGGAGGGCAAATTATGCTGATCCTCAAAGGAGGGAATTGGTGGAGTGTGTGGTATGGTCATATCCAGGTTCTCACACTGCAAAGGACAACACACACAAGATCCCAAAAAAGGAGATGGACAAAGCCATGAGCAACCTCCATGCTATATCATTGTATGAGGGTAGATAATATTGAGAAGCTTGAAAACTTTCTCAACTAGTGGTTTGTAAAAATTATGAGGAAAACAAGTAACCCAATTCTTTGTGTGTGATCTGTAATTCTATTCAAGCAATCAATACAAAAAAAAAAATTTATGGGGTGTGAGTCCCATTTTCAGTCCGAGTCCCAAAATTCAAGATTTGTCCCACTTTAATTAAATACGACTTGTATGCAAAAGTGGCGTGCTTTTGGAACAGACATAAATCCAATTTAAATGAATGATGGTTCTCTGTCGTTCTAAGCACAGTTTCATTATTTATGGACTTTCCACAAGTCCATAAATATCTCAAATGCTTGAACTGTCGTAAGAATGTAGTATTTTTTGTCAAAAATAGTGACATGATTCTCTTCTGAGGTAAAAAAACAATTGGGTTCCGTGCAGGAACTTTATATGGCAGGGCATGGAAGCCAAGGCGGATTTTAATATTTTGTCATTTTTTCTTATTAAAATGGGCCACAATTTCGGGATTCGTGCTAGTAGGTGATATTGGAGGTCCCTTCATCCTGGTTTTTCATTCAATCTCTTTGTGCAAGCAGCTTCATTCAGTCGCTCAGATTCATCGCAGTTCAGAATGGCGGGTAGGAGGCGCAGACGTGGAACCACCATGACCGAAAGGGAGTTTTACATTAGTGAGCCACTTTTAGCGCAGGCGAATCAACTGCAGGTGGAGGTGCAAAACGAAATGAACCAGGAACGAACGAGAGAAGTTAGTGCCCAACTAACGAAGCTCCTCCAAGGGGATGGGTTGGTAAGGGATGGCAACGAGGTTGAACTCAGTAGGGTGATGCTGGAGTCATGCTTCGTTGCATTGAAACGCTGCATTTACAGGCTGAAGGCACTAAAAAGGCTGCTGAAAATGGAGAACGTTTGGATGAACAACTACTTCCACCATCTGTTTAAGAAGCTTTACAAGAAGCAAAGAAGACAATGTGATGCATTGGTAACCAAGGTCGTCGTCTGCAGTGGGATCTCTCTTGAAGACATGGATGACTATCTGGATCTGGTAAGTCGAAGTGAGATAGATGAGTTCGATGTGGGGGATCTTATTCAGGTTGAACTGGGCATTGATTGAAGCTTTGGTTATTTCTATTATATGTTGTCTATTATCTATTATCTTTGTGTTGAATTAGCCATGTCTGGTATTTTCTTTATCTAAAAGAATACCAAACTGTTGGTTAATTAATATTGGAAACACTGGAAGTAATACCAAAAATATTAGACATGTCTTTATTTTCTTGGATCATGTACATAAGTTATTTCACTTTTTGATTCTAAAAACATATACATTGACTTACAGAGGTTGCGAAATTGGGCGCCCGCCCAATTTGCACCCCCTGACTTGCAAAACATATCGTATGACAGCATAAATTGCTTAAGGGTCCACCCCTTCAGCTGACATATCGGTGTGACCAACTTCACTTTGTTCTCCCCCTCCCTGTGCCGCTTGCTTCAGGAGCTCCATCTGGGCCAGGAATTCTTCTGAGGTTAGTGTAGCGTCAACACCCTCATTCTCAACCTCATCGTCCATTTGATCCTCATCCCGCTTCTCAACTTCCTCGTCCTCAACCTCAGCCTCTTTCACAAGCTGAGGCTCATTTTCAACCTCGACCACAACCTCCTTTTCTGGCTCTGATGGTAGTGGATCCACAGGTTGAGCATCTTGTGTCTCCAATACAACATAAGGTTCTTGGTCCTTGAGGAGCAGCTCCGTAAACTTCGAGCTACCCTCCACCAGATCCTGGGTGGACACTAGTGCAGTGCCCGCCAAAGCATTAATGTTATCCTTCTTCTTTCTAAAGAAAGACATGTCCTTTGCTCCAAAACCTGCAAACTTTCTTAAATGGTCTGTGAGAGAATCCTTAGACATCCGAAGAGTGGATTGCAACTCTTGCACCGTTTGTGCAGGGAATGGACAAGGAGGTGGAGGAGTGGTCGCTATTGTACTTGCCTTGGAGCCGCTTGCTTTCTTTTTTCCCTCAGCTCTCTTTTGCAATGCACGCGCTCTCGATTTCTTTTCGTCCAGCATAACTTCGAGTTGATCAAATATCTGAACAAGTTTAAGCTGTATATTCTCATCAATTTCAAATGCAGTGGATTTATACCCTTCACACAACGGTACGGCTAAAGGATCCTCAGGAGAAGAAGTCAAGGACACCCCGCAACCCTCAAGCATAAATTTCCGCTTTTAGGTACATGCATGTCACGGAATCTAATTGATGTGGCAAAGAGCACCCCGCCTCCCGCCACACTCTTGTCACCCCAAGGCCGATACAACCAGTATGTTGAAGGAAAGTAGACAATCGTTATAGGTGGTATTGAAAAGAAATGAATAGAGACACAAGTTAAAATCATGTTACCTGCTACGCACTCATGGTCGGGGAGGTTCTTCTCTATGTCCTCCGCTTCTTTCAAGTGCTGCGGAAACTTCGAATACTCTTGAGGATGGTCCGTCGTTGAAGCATATATTCAGGTCATTCATAGCGGGGGGCACTGCTTGGTCTCCGCCACATACATTACCGGAACAAGAGTCCTCAGCCTTGAAACGAGAGGAAGGGTTTTTCTTTTTAGGATCCTGGTACGCTCCCACCCATACACGACTACCTCCGTCTATAGTCTTCATGGCGGACAAGCATTCACTCAAGCGATGCGGACCGATAAAGATCGTGATCCAATATAGTTCGATCCGTTAGCACACCGATCTGGTCCAAGAACACGGTAATCCTCCTTGCTCCATTTCACGATATTTCTGAAATCACATCCAGAAAACCGAAAGCAGAAGTATTGACCACATCAGCTCGACATCCCGGAGGACTGACCGCGATAGCATTTGAGCGATTTTAGATCCCTCTTCCGGTCGGTCAGCGGGATACTCATCAACCTTAAGGATAAGAGTCTTTTGCAAGGTTGAGCTTTGCCTCGCCTCCCTTAGGCTATCAACCCAATCACCTACACTATGCGAACATTAACATCAAATTTTCCGTGAATATGGGATGAATTTTCCTCAAATCGCCATCTTCTCAACTTTTGACCTTCTTTACATCTTTCGGGTACCTAAGGGTGCAGCTTTCGCCGATTGCCAATCTTCTTCAATTCTCCCAAGACGGATTTTCGCTTGACGCCTACCCGTGTAATTTTAGTAGTCTTGATATGCGTGGTGCTTTTTGTCATGATCTCGTCTTGATCTTTGCAAATCCTTTGGATGCATGGACTTTAAAGGTCTGCACTTGTTATTCGTGAACATTCTCGTACCGGTAACCAACTATCATCTCACCCAATTCATCTTTTAGTTGGTCTTCATAGAACAACTAAGCCACTTGTAGGCACATATTCCAAGTTTCGTCATCCAAGTACACTAAGTAATGTCGTAATCTCGCATGCTAAGTTTCTTCAATGTCTTGGCTATAGCGAAGCCAATCTCGCAAAAGATAGTAAACTTAGCATTTTTGAAATATATGCTCTCAAAATTGAGAAATGCACAAGCTAACATGAAATGCACATGGGGCCAAGGGGGTGCAATTTAACAGGGTGGAGGAGTGCACAGGAGGGCTGCCTCTCAAATTGGGCAGCCCAATTTGATGGGCCAAGGGGTGCAATTTAAGTAGGTGAGTGCACAAGAGCCTTCCCAAATTGGATAATGATGACCCCAATTTGATGGCCAAGGGGGTGCAATTTAAGTCCGGAGGTGAGTGCACAAGGAGGCTTCCCAAATTGGGCCACCCAATTTGATGGCCAAAGGGGTGCAATTTAACATGCATATACACATGAGGCGTCCCAAATTGGAAGCCCAATTTGATTGATGAGAAAAAATACTAGAAGAACAATTAGAATTGACTTCTTTGAATATCGCTATCTTGGGATAGTCCACGCTTTCCCTTCTTGACTTTCCATAGATTGCCCATTGATTCTTAATCAGCCTGCTATTTGCTCGAAGTAAACATCCCGATGGATGGTATTCTTTGTGCTATCGTTGCTCTCTGGCTAACCTTCACATATTCAGGAGGGAGTGAGGTTCCTGCCAAAGACGCGACATTTTCTTTTTAGCGTAGAAGAAAAGATAAGATCTTTCGGATGAGCCCCTTTCTTGTGGCCATTCAAGGGCTTGATTAACAAGAATTTGGGCAATGCGCAGTGGTGTGATTGCCATTTACAATCAGTGCATTTTCCAAATCGCCGCCTTCTTCCCACTTCGATTGCACGTCCGATTATGCGGATCAAAGGGTACAACATCCGCACAAGGTGGATGCATCGGACATTAACAAGCGATTCATAGAGTGTATCTACATGTTCGGGATGATGACCACGCAGGGTCATATTTGCAGGTGCTTGATGCATTTTAAATATATCCACCTCTATTTCGAAATCAATTCCAAGAGGATAGATCCTTTCCCTTGTGCTTAATGTTGATCAATGCACTTTGTGACAGCTCACGTCTGCTTTCCTAGGTCAAGCCCCCGGATGTCGAAAGCACTTGACAATTTGCACCATCATCTTCCCTCGAGCCTGTCCTGTCCGGAACTCCCCATCGGATCGTGGATGGAGGAGTCTCTTCTTTTCTTCGACGAGGAAGCTATAGCCTCGTGCCGACTTCGTTTTCTTACTTGCGTTTCTGGGGGGGGCTGCTCAGATACCTCCTGCGATGGAATGCTTGGGTCCGGGCTACGTGATGTTCTTCGCATACCACCAAGAATCAATTTGCTCGTTGTTGTTTCTGATCTTTTCTTTCTTTGAACATTTAATTTTTCTGAGGACACAACTGTTGGCTTCTCTGTGCCCTTCGGTCCGTCATTCTTCCTAGGAACTCCATAACGTGACCGCAACCACGGCGTGTCATAGACCTTTGGTTGGTTCTTCCCATGATATTCTGTGTAAAGGGCCTTTGATCGATTTTGTTTATGATCTAGTATGCACTGTCTAACTGTGTTAAACCCATCTATAATGTCTCCCCGTTTGGTGTCCAGATCTTTCAAGGCTTTCGTAAGAAGCGAGAACCCAGCCCTTGGACTGACACGAATGTGGAGCCTCAGTGATGCTTGCATGCATTAGCTGAGGATCGTAAGTCTCAAAGGGTAACCTGTATCCCTGAAATGACTTATCAAGCATGTCTTCCACGACAAGATCTATCTGTTCATTCCCAACCTCGATTGCTCACGGTCATGTCAATTCGCGTATACCATCATTCAGTGTCCTCCGAGTCCGAACCGGCTCAAAGTATAACCACGATCCTTGAGATGATTTGTGCTCGAGCAAGGTGGATTGGGCCTACCTCTATGCACCATGAAAACTTGTCGGCTACATTAGTCATTAGCTCTAGGACGACTTCAATACCATTGAACTGAATGCTCGAGTCTGTGTCCTTTGCTGCAGCAAATGCCTGTGCCAATGGAGGGCCAGCTCCAGGTACACATGCAGTTTGTTTAGTTCTGGCCATGGGTGCTGCATAACATCATTCATTAATCCCATTAGTAGTGTATGCAAGCATTGAAAGGGGGGGAAACAGAGGAGTTTTAAAAGCAAGGGGAGGCAAGAGGGTAAATTAGTTTTGCCAAGGAGGTTTGATGTAGGAACAGAGGAAAGAGGAGACCGTCAAGCCCCGCCCAATTTGGCACCCCTGCAGGAGGTTTGGATGGAGGGAAAGAGAAGACAAATTGGGCGCCAAAATTTGGTAGAAGAGAGGAGGTTAGCAAACCGACGGACGGGCGAGGGTCCCACCAATTTGGCACCCTGCACCCCAGGATTGGATGGAAATGAGGCAAGAGGAGACAAATTGGGTGCAGCCCAATTTGCAGGCGAAGGAGGTTAGTAAGCACAGAGGCGGGCGAGGGTCCCCAAATTGGGCGCGCCAGGATTTGGCACCCTGTGAGGGAGGTTTGGATGGAGCAACAGAGGCATGAGGAGACAATTTGGCCTTCAATTTGGTGAGAGTCGGAGGTTAGTAAGCACAGACGGGCGGAGGGTCCCAAATTGGGCCCGTGGATTTGAAAAGGTTCTGATGGAGGAACAGAGGCATGAGGGACAGGTTTGGGCATGAAGCAACGTGAGGAGGTTAGCAAGCACAGACGGGGCGGAGGGGTCCCAAATTGGGCGTCACCAATTTAGAAGGTTTGGATGGAGGAACAGAGGCATGAGGAGACACTGGGTGCCCGCCCCATTTGCCGGCACTGCAGGAGGTCTTAAAGCTGGGCGGGCGAGAGGTTCCAAATTGGGAGCCCCCATTTGGCACCCTGAAGAAGGTTTGGATGGAGGAACAGAGGCATGAGGAGACAATTTGAAGCCCACCAATTGCGAAGGAGGTTAGCAAGCACAGACCCGCCAGGCCAGAGCCGGACGGTTTGGAGACACCAGTAGGTTTACAAAGCATGGAAGCGGGGAGAGGGTGTGGATGTAGAGGTATTTAGTGCGAGGAAGGACGGTGGCACGCCTCGATGTACTAAGTCACAACAAGAGGCGAGGTGCTGGCGTTAGAGGTTTTACAAGCATAGAAACCAAAAGCCCGATGGATGTAGGATAGCTGAGAATTTCATTTTAATGGATTGCTTATGGCGATGGCTTATGCTACCGCATAATATAATAAACTAAGTTAAGCATAAAAGCAGTACCTTTTCCTTCCTTCAAGGGTTGTTTTCCATGAAACCGATTAGGGGCACGGAAGCTTCGGGGTCGGTAGCTTAGAAGAAACAAAACCTGGCATAATCACTTAAGCGGATGATAGGCCGCGGCGTGAACTGGCGCCAATCACTCTCAAAGTCGATAGGGGCAGCGCAAGAATCTCAAATGAATGAGCAAAGCGGTTAGGAATGGGTGATGAGATTGAGCAATTTGAATGACAAGTGGCGACCATGCGAATGAAGAGTCTTAAAATAGACCGTTTTAACTAAATATAGACCAAAAAAAATAACAATAAAATAGACTTTAAATGGCGGAAACATTAAATGCGATTTTAAAATTAATATGGATCGCCCCCACGGGCCCGCCCGCCTTAATTTGAATTTAAAATACGAGCCCCCTTACCTAATTTGAATTTCAAATCCGCAGGCCGCCATACAATTTGAATTTCAAATCAGACCCTTCCTAAATTGAATTTAAAAGATGCAGACCCGCCCGAATTTCAATCTGTCTTGCCCAATTTCAATTTGAATATATAATGCAGACCCACCGCCAATCAAACTTTAGTGGGAGAATTGAACTTTGAATTACTCTCACTGGGGCGGGCAGCTAAGTTTTTCGTTCCTACATTCTTGGGCGGCTACTTCTCCGTATGTATGGCGTATATTGGGATGAAAGCATGTTGTAGTGGAACAAAAAAGCGTGCATTTTAGCACCACATTTTGGGTGCTAAGTGGTGGTGGGAACTACCGAATTTGTAGTGGGAGAGGGAGTTATTTTTCAAAAAATTTCAAAATTTTGTCCTTTCGGTCTTTTGAGGTTTATTCAGTGTTACGCGATCATTTTCCCTCAAAAACTCGACACGCTCCCTTAATCCGGCAAGACCATTCTGATTCTGAATTTTCATTTTCCCTCAAAACTCTGATCACGCTCCCTTAATCCGGCAAGAAAGACCATTCGATTTCGGCAAGAAGATCGATCCGCGAAATGGCTCGATCATACCGGACTTGAACCCGCGGGATACACCTACAAGGAAAATGTGCGGGGCAAGAAAAGCATTACGCCCACACAAGAAGAAATCCAGTGCGTTTTGGGGACCGAAAGTATTAGGAAAATCCCTTACGGGTGGGTTGCATTCTAGATTCGGGGATGCCCAAGGATTCTCTGTTGTTTAGAATATTGTTTTGTTTCATCATGCAAAGGGTTGAAGAATCGGCAAGGAGGAGGTATAATGAATATATGTGCCTTTACAAAAATCCGCAGGAGGAAGTGTGCACAGGGAGGCATGGCCTCACGGACTATGGTTGTTGCATATTACCTTCACACAAAAAGGAAAAGAAATAAAACTGATTTGAGTTTCCGCCTTGATTATGAAAAAAGAGTCTCAAGCCTCCGGTCCCAACATAAGAGGAAGAATGCAAGCATTTCAAATAGTGAGGAAGCAGAGCAACATGCCACAGGATGATGCTTCCCTCTCTTGAAATGACTAGGCCACAATCAAGCCTCCTCAAAGTCGTAGAAGAAGAATCTCGGGGAGAAAATCAGCGAAAAAATAGGTACTTTTTCAACCCTCTTCTTCTTCTCGAAAACCACCATATGATGCAATTTAATATTGGAACCGTATTTTCCAGCAAAGGTCTAGCAAGCTTGAATAAATCGTGTACACCACTTACTTCTTCATTTGGGTGTATTTGTAAGTTATGTGTAGGAAATTTGTCTTTGCTTAGTTTAGAGTTGTGGTGGATAATTTCAGTTCCAAAGTAGTATGTAGCTCCAAATGTGTTCACAGTGATGTGATACCATATGGTGCCAATTATATGTTAATAATGTAGTTTGTAGCATATGTAGTGTCACATATAGTACCAAACGTGGTACCTTTTAGGAATAGTGAATTGGCTTCATATGTTTCTATACTTAGTGTCATATGTGATGTTAGATATGGTGATACTTGTGAATGGTGGATTGTCATACATATGTGGTGCCAATAACTCGGCGCGCCTAAATATTGCACCACGCCATCTGCGCCACATATATGGGGTGGTGGATGCCTGCGGATGTGGTGCCTTCATTGCATTGTGGTGCCATATGTGGTGTCTAATCGTGGCACCACTATGGATTCACATTTGCACCACATGTGGTGTCTTTGACGCCATTTGTGGTGCTGTAATAGCGGATTGCCATATGTGGTGCCTTGGGTGCATTGTGGTGCCCATATGGTAGGTGGCATGTGGCACCAGTTTGCGTACATACCACACCACATGTCTTGAATATGACTACATTGTGGTACAAAGTTTGTCATGATGGAATTTGGTGTGCGCAAGTGGTGCTGTTGTGTCATGTGGTACTAACCTTGGATTACTTTCCAGATGAATTCAACAGACCGGAGAATGGATCAACTCTACAAGATCGAAGTGATTCGGTTTAAGGCAAGGTTGCAAACTTGTGATCAAAGCTCCGCAGTGTTACAAATGAAGGTTCAAGAACTTGAGTTTCGGACGAAGATGAATAAAGATTTAAAAAAAAGTGGGAAGGAATGATTAAGGATAAACCAAGTCGTCTGTGTGACGGTGATTCCGGCCTATATGCCAAGATACAGAGAAATTTGGAAGGAACTATTACCGTAATCCCAGTGCATAAAAATCGAGGAGCTTAATCACATGGGCGAGGAAGTAGACACAAACATTGAAAGTGCTGGAACCAAGGTTAGAGAGGTTTCCTTGCAAGGACCGTCTTCCTTTATTTGTCTTGATCCACTACTTCCAGACCTTGATAAGGTCAAGATTATGGTAGTGGCTGTCCATTCCGTGGCAAGATCCTCCATTGGATGGGGAAACCACTACCAACTTTGATGATTGCTGAATGCAACCACCAATACCATCTTCCATGTCTGCTCAGCCAAATTTGAGGTACTTCATAACAAAATTCTGAAGTGCTTAGTATAATTGTATTCTCATTGACAAATTTATGCTTCACTTCGGCAGATTTGTAATCATCAGCATTGAGAATTCTTTGTCATGAATTTTCTACAAACATGGGTACAAGCCTTAGGTGTGAGTAGGAGGATCAAAAGCAACTTCAAGCTACTCGTGGGCTTGGCGGTGAGCACTTATAGGTAGCTCAAAAGAGAGTAAGCCTGGCTTAGTCTCCTTCGTTTTGCTTATTGTATCTAATTTGCCCCTAGGATGACATCAGCTCACCGGTGTATGTAATTAGATACATCAAGCAGGAAACTCGAAAGGAGTAAGCCCGGCTACAAAAACAAGATCCCCGGTGGCTTTAGTCTCTTTTTGCTTCTCCCTCGTTTTAGGTATCTAAAGTGCCCCCGGGATGAGATCGCCGCTCATTTTAGGGGACACTTTAGATATATAAAACAGAACATCGAAAGAGAGTAAAAAGTCCTGAGCTTAGTTAAAAACCAAAGCATAGTTACAACCAATTGTGATTCAATTCCTGTGTTTGCGTGAGCATGGTGTCAGGCATTAATTCAATTCCTAACTGTTCATACTCTTTGGTGGCAATGACTATGTGAGTCCATCTAGCACACCAAAAGGGAAATTATTTTCTACCCTCAAAGGTAACCAAGTCTGGTTTATGCAATTGGGATATGTAGCTTACTTCTTCATCCCTACTTTGTAGATATAGATGTACAATGTGGCCGGGCCGTTAGGGTACAAGACACTCACACCCCTTGAAAACATTAGACACTGTATAGAAACTCCTGCAAATCGGAAGATGCATCAAAGTTCAGCAGTTTCGGACAAACGGTAGATGTCAACAAATCAGTAGGTGCATCAAGTCAAGCCCAGTAGGTGCTCCAACTGACAACAATCGCGGATCAGATGCATTAAGTCATGCTCCACATCACCGCCAAATCAGCGGATGCATCGTGTTATGATCCTGAACAAATACGTTTGGGAATGTAAGTCACAAGGTAACTTCCAACCTTTTGTGCCATATTCTTTTTAATTTGACCCATATAGTTACCCGAATCTGGTTAAATTTTTACGGCTGGAAGTGTCTCAGAAAAGCAAGAGCGTAATTCCAAGCAAAAGACACCTCCCAAGACATTCTAAAGTTTCCAGCCACCGCGACCAAGAAAATGTCAAGGTTTTCCAGCGAGACCAACCATCCCGCCCATGGAAGACTACAGGTTAAGCCTAACTCGCTTGTTTTTACTACAATGGAGTTCGGGTAGAAGCTATGATAAGAGTGAGTTCATACCCCTTTGCCAAAGAAGATGATGTTAAGTTGATCACAACCCTAAGAACCAAGTGGGTAGTAACTAGACTAGGCTGGGCCGAGTTCATAGATTGGTGCAAATGTAATTTTCATATAGCACTTTGTCCAGCCTCGCGGCTCAAAACTTGAGAGTCATAGTTAGGAGCATTGATAAAACACAAAAAGGACAAATTCAAGTTCATATGGAGTCGATGGAGCAGTACCAACACAAATTTATTTAACAAGAAATAATTTTTTTTGAAGCACTGAAAAGGTCACTTTTAATTTCCGGGTTTCACAAAAGAGAACGTGGCTTCATTGATGACAATGCAGATACAAAGGGTACCTCAATGCGCTAAACACCATGATCTCTGTCCAAAAGCATTTTGGAGCCCCGACAGAGTAGATGGCAATTTCCTCATGAATGATCTAAAGGTTTGGCTTGTGGGTTCAAGGCAGGAATGTGCAAAGTTAAGTGTCGAAAGCAACAAAATGCTGGATATGTTTGACAATCGAGAGTCAAATTTGTATTAATATGATGACAAAAACATAGAACTAAAGCCAGAAATAGTATTATTGTGTATATGATGTAAACTCTCTTGACTTTTTAGTATAAAACAAAGTTTTACTTCAATTGTTCATTTCTTGGCTATTTCAATGTTCCCAAGGTTTTCAATGATCTTCCATTTCTTGTAATGTAAACTTACACCACCTTCTGACGCAGGGCTCGAAGTGTTAAGAGCGCACATCCACCGTAACACTTGCCACTTGAAGTGTTTAAAGGATGACGGGGAGCCTCTTTTTGGCTTTGATCAAGAGGCAATCGTAATATTGGAGAAAAGTAGGGATTGGTTGAAGGATGTGTAATAGTCCATTTCTTCATGAGGGTTAGTAATTTAATATAAACAACTCGACGAAGCTTACATTTGTTTCTAAATCATCTTGTTTTACCGGACCTTTGACTTTGGCGGGTGTATGCACCAATTCACGCATCAAGCATGACATGGAAGCAGAGAGGTTCCATTTATGGATCCGCCTATTTACACATTCTTGTGAACGAAAGCTTGCTTCAAAGGACAAAATCATTTAACTTTGTTTTGAATGTACCATTCGCCAAAGATATTATCAGCAAAGACCGGTGTATGTCATTGTAGGTCTTGGAGGTCGGCCTAGTTAAATGTCACCTGTGTGTGTACATACATTTTGACACTTAAAAAATGTACAAAGGGCTCCGGCCAAGTGAGTTTGTTGAGGATGCAAACACAAATTCCCCAAGCACCATAAAGAAGCACCATACAAAGAAAAATTACAAGTCTCCTACCAGGTGATTTAACGGGTCGTGGTGGTCCCGCTTATATGTGTCTTTGTTGAAAGAAAGTTGTGGCAGAATGTCACAGAGACTTGGACATACTATCCCAATGGAAGGTGAGTTCGTAATTTGAAGGTATTACTCATCCAATGTGAGGCCCAAGTGATATGTTTGTTGCAGGGGTGTACCAATTTCGAAGTTACGTTTGGACACTTGCTAATGATGATTGATGTTGTGAAGACCGGTTGTTTGTGACGGTCTGTGAATATATGCGCCTATAAATACGTATATTCCTCGATCACGTTACTATACAAGTCTATCTTCATAGCCTTGTATACCATAGATTGTGGCACTAGGGGGCATGGCAAGTTATTCTCATAACTTAGCCAACCATAGTGTTTAGGACCATTATCCACGTGGCCTTAACCTGTGGGAACCCGCCACACGTGACTCACCGATTGATGCCACGTGGAATCCTAGGTGGACCTAACTTATATAGGCCTAAACCCCAACCCTAGGCCTCTTTCCAGCCCCAGCGCACCCGAGAGACTTCCCCTGCCTGCGTCAAACCCCGTTTCAACATCGCTTGTGGGCATGGGCAGTGCAGCCCCTAGCCAGTGGTAGAGTCGATTCTTGGAGCAAGAGCAGCATCACGCGGGTCAAGACCATGGAGGCACGGATCTGGAGGAGAGCATCAGGAGCAGGTATGTAGGGTAGTAGTTGTGATAGCTCATCTGGAATTAGCATTCCGTATGTGCTAGTATCTTGTATCTAGAGTAGAGCCATCCATCCCAGAACCGTATTCAACATCTGAACCTAATCAATGAACCCCAAACCAGTTAGATTTGTATGATTAGGTTAAGATGTTCTTCTTATGATGATTCTCATGATATGATGATTATGGGATGTTGGTTGATCATGTTTTATCCTCTTGTATTGGGAAGGGGGGTAGGAGACCTAGAGGGCCATATGTAGTATGCTCCTAGAGTAGATCCCTAGTTCCTATTAGTTGGCTTTGTGCATAGGAGCCCACCAGGCTGGTCAGAGGCTTATGATGTGATTTCAAAGACTACACAACAGCTAGAGGGGATGTGGAGGGAGGATCCCTGCGGAAAGTGGGACTTGAGGGGATCACTTTGGCCTAGACTTATGGCCTGGCCGCCGTGTGGGCGAGGCATGGGTCCCGGCACCTCTCCGGGGCAATGGTGTCGCCGCTTCCCAGAGCTGCAAGTGTTGGCTTGGCTCGTTTTTGGGGTTAAGTGAATGCTGTCATTATGGAGTTCGCCACGATTCTCTCTAGCATACGGAACCTCTAGACCCCGGGAAGGGGGAGAGATGCAACCCTTCCCCGCCTCGTCCGGACGAGGAGATGCAACACGAGTAGTCCCGATGGGTGATGCCATGGGATTGTGTATCCCAAGGCTAGAGTGATGCCGTAGCCCCATTTAGCCCATCCGCAAAGTACATGCTGGGGAGGGGCGGGGATGGAGTGGTCAACCCCTAGCCATTGTTCTATGCCAGCCCCTCACCATTGTCACCAAGTGACTCGGTCTGCTCTATCCGGGAGGCCTACTTCCGGTGGTCATCCTCCATGAGTCCGAGGCGGGTAGGAGCTCTCATGTTTTTTACGGTTTGTTGTTTATCATCTTTGTATTGATATATGTGTGAGGCACTACCCTTCATTGGTAGCACTTATATGTGTTATACTAGTTCCGACGCGGTTATCGCCCACAATTATAGGAGCCCATAGGGGAAGGGTGGCTAAAGACACCTTCGTGTTCCCTCCCACACTAAAGGGTCACCTCAGAAAAGGGTAGATCAAGGCGAAGAACCCTTCTTGGATTCTGTTGAGCGGGGATTTTGCCGGGTATGCAGTGGGCGCCCATTATGTTTAGCGAGGGGCGTCATAATGGTATCAGAGCGGTGTTCTTGGCTGGACCAAGAACTAGCACTGGACCATAACCATGAAAGTAGCTCCATCAGGGCCTATAGGGGTGTTGAATAAACATTCCCACCATGGAACCCACAAAATAGGGGAAAAAATTTTTCTCCTAGGTAGTGGGTCGAGTTAGGTTTTAAGTGTTAGACGAAGGAATAAATGAGTCAAATTTGCAGCCTACTAGTAAAATTGAGGGAAATATGCACATCAAAATTTCACTTAAAATCGGTCGAAAAAGAATCATACCAAACTGGAGACCCGAAAGTGAAAAAATGGTGCAAATCCATAATTAACACCTCAAACCATTAGGAAATTTGAAAATTTAAAGGTATAATACGAATTTTAGTATATGTATTAAAAATTTAAATAATACATAAATGATAAGGGTACTATGGTGTAATTAATAAGGGGGCTAATAAGTAGGCCTATTAATGGTAGGGGAATATTCAGGGGACCCTCCTCTTTAAATATCCACGACACCTCATTTTCCCTCCAAACTTTCCTCCACCTTATCTCTCTCTTGATCAGCCTATAGTCACTGTTTTCTGAGCCGTTAAGTATGGCAAGAACAAGCGGAGCGGCCGAGGAAGCGGTGGCGACCTACACTCGATGGCACTTAGCGGCGGTACGCCCTGCGAAGAGGATTCGACATCTCAGGCCAAGGTAGGAGAAGAGACTTCACTCCCGGCGGCGGCGGCCGAAACCTACATGGCGCTGAGGAGGAAGCGCCCCGGCTGGCAGCTCTTAAAATTGGCCGGGCCGCCTTGAAGACAGCGAATCCGCCCTTAGCAGCCTCGGTCACGGAGTGGAAGCGAGGTAGAAGAGCAGCGAGAAGAAGCGAGGAGTAGAGGCGGGCGCCGGCGCCAAAGAAGAGGGTAAGGAGGAAGAAGGTTCTTGGAGTGGCCAGAAGAGGGCATGGGAAGAAAGAGGGAGAGAGGCGGGGAGTTGAGGGGAAGGGCCGAAGAAAGAGAGCGAAGCGGGCCTTGCGGAACCCGTCGTTATTGAAACAGCAGCCAGAAGGGAGGAGGAAAGAAGAGGGAGGTCGAGGAAGAGAGCGAAAGAGGGCGGCGGCAGAACCTTCAAACCCGGCCTTCGACCACCCCTTACCCAAAGTAGCCCAAGCCACCTAAGGTAGTCAAGAAGCGAGAAAATGGCCAGCTGACCCGTTCGCCACTGAAGGAAGGCGTCTCTTGAGCCAGCAGCCTAAAGCATACCAGGAATACACTCCGTCGATTGGGCGAGGTATAATGACTGGTATTGCAGCCCGAGCGTCGACCCGATGCGTGGAGGCGTCAATAAGAACCAACCCAAACGCCACCGCCACCACGGAGAAGCCCGCGAAGAAGGCCATCCGCGAGGCCCCTAGTGATACACTCCGTGTCTTAGGGAGATTAGACACTTTTCCAGCTTGTGCACTAATCTCCTGATTAGGAAGGCACCGTTCGAGCCCGGCTCATGCGGGAGTGATGTCGGAGTTC
>JAJEKV010000038.1:0-20000 GCA_021234155.1 Isoetes taiwanensis
TGTCAGGTAGGAATTTATGTGTCGTTGTATGCTAAGATCGGGATTTGGGGAATAATTCACATCGGATATTATGAAGTCGCATATCTACCTTTCCGGGCGACCGTCTCCGTTCCATGGTGAGCCGTCACATGCCTTTTCACTTTCGATTGTCGTGGTATTTCGCCCGGGGATGCCCTTTAGCACCATTGCTTTTCACAATTGTTGCAGAGGCTTTGTCACGGTTATTCACCATTGCAACGTGAGGGACTTTTTATGGTCTTGCAATGGAGGGCGGACACAAGAGCTTTGCAATCAATATCTGACGACACGTTCCTCTTTTAGTCGCTAATGATGAGAATCTTGCCTTTGCCAAAATGCTTTTTAGACACTTTTTCACCGGCTTCCGGTGTTCTTGTGGGGTGGCGAAGTGTGACTTTTACATTGGATAATCCGGCCCGGCATGTGTTCACGATTATCCGTGGAAATTACTTGGCGCATGGACAGGGCCATCAAGTTGTTGGGGATTCGGTTGGCATCCATGTTACTATATGGAGCTGCATGGGGGAGATCATTAGGGGTTTGGAGAAGCACTTGTTACGGTGGTCCACCGCTAAGTTGTCTCTTGCGTCGACATGGTGGCCAAGTCGGTCCTTAGTAGTACCCATGTTTATATGGCATCCTTATTACCGCACCACCAGTTAAAGTGCGTGAGCTCATTGCAATAGTTCGGAACTTTATTTGGGCAGGTAGGTCCTGAGGAAGGTGTTGTGGTTAAGGTGGCTTGGTCGAAGTGCATCCTTCCGAAATGGGCAGGTGGTCTGGGTATGATGGACTTCTTACCGCAGAGCAAAGTGCTTATTTCAAAGTTCATTTGGAGACTCCTGAATGGTGAGGATGACTCTCCTGGTTCACGCCTTCTTAGACAAGCTCTTGGTCAATGTATCCCTCTAGGCAAGAAGGCTGTCAAACCAGTCCTTCCTTGGGCTTTATTTCTCAGACTGACCTTTTCAAGCTTCTCCATTTTTGCGTGGCTTGTTGGCGGCATGGGAGGCGATCAGACATCTTTTTCGCCATGCCCCTCTATCCACACCCTATTGGAGACTCCATAGTGGTGGGCACCAGCGCCTCCGGACCCCTCGGCACCTCCATTGGCAGCCTCGGTTCATCCCCTTACGAGGCGATGGGTTCTTGCGGGTGTTGTTTCTATTCAAGTATGGTATGAGGAGGGTCGCCTACTATCTTGGCCTGAATTTCAGGCAAAGTTCCTGCTCTCTCGTTGGGATGTATCTCTATGGGAGAAGGTCGCAGAGAAAAAATTTGCCTCTCATAGTGCAAGTTGGTGTTCTTCGAAGGGTGCCATGGAATTTGTCATGAAAATATTCACAAAGGCAAGCAATTTGTCGGATCGGTATATCGCCTTCTTTTTAGCACCACAACCCCTCCGGTTGCCGGATGGGTGGCACCTACATGTTCCACAACCCACTTTGTGGCCATTACATGGCGATGGCTTTGGGATAGGTTGCTCCACCTAAAGTCTCTACGTCTTTGTGGTGGCGGGTTATCCACGATGCACAACGGGTTAATGCCTTTTCGACATCGCTATGATCCGTGCATATCGCGGTATGCCCGCTCACGCCTCTTTGGCCCGAGACTCTTGAGCATTGTCTCTTTGATTGTCCCGAGGTTCAACCGGGCGTGGTCACGGCTGCAAGGTTTGTTTAGCGGTACATTGGGTGTCGATGCATCCTTTGGCGTCCTATCCCAACATGGCCTCCAGCTAAACAAAGGGCATTTCATCTTGGTTCCGGCTGGCTCCTATGGTCGATATGGGAGCGTCGCAAACACCACATCTTTCAGGGCATTTATTCATACGCACCGCGGTGTTATTACGATGGCCCGAGGAAAAGATATTGGCTGACCTACGAGTGTTTGTTCTTCCCCTTTACTCGGAACGGTGGAGCATCACGGATTTAGTATCTTCGAATTGATTCTTATCATTAGTCTCCTATTATGGAGTAAGTACATTGTGCTCCAGGCTCGTGCTCCTGTGGCATCTCTGTGTGCTTACACAGTTAGATGAGACATGTAAATTTTGTACTTTTTCTCCGATTAATAAACTTTTTGGCTTTCGTCCTTCAAAAAAAAAAAAAAAAAAAGAAAGATTTGCCTACAAAGAGTATAATGGGGAGTTATAATATGGATAATTGCACATGTTTTTTCTTGCATCTGCATCACCTACTCCATTTTTCATTTAACCTCTCCAATCCTCCTCTTCTCTTCCATCCCCTAACGCCATCTGCCTCATGCCCCCCTTACTGCTACTTATTTATTTTTATTTTTTTTTAAAACCCCTTAGAAGGAATAAGTTAACCATGAACTGTTCTGGAGCCACTGGGTATAGCTAGTGACTCTTTTCTCACTATTCATGGCAAACACTTGATGGATCTTTTTTGCTTATACAATAACGTTAAATGCAGCATTTAAGTAAACTTATGGCATCTCGTGTTTTACTCATTGTTGCTTGATCCAAGAACTTGTATGATTTAGACTAGAAAATTAATAGTTGAGGGAAAAGTTGCAATCATAGCCAAATAAATTCAAATAAAGACAATTTGATGAGATCATATGATAGCTCCAAGGCAAAGGATGCTCTCTTGATAAAATAGATTTCGCTACTTCCTTTAAAAACATGGCCGAGCAAATGTAGAATGCGAAGAATAAGAAAGTGTTGCGCACGGAGGGTTGCCCTCCGGTCCCCCGAAGGTGTGCTTGCATATTTATTGTTTTGTTGTCTCATAAAAACAAATGTGAGGTTCAAACCCTTTGCCCCGGAGATTGTCTGTGGATTTAACTTTAAATATCTAGTCTGTACTAATACAACTATGTTATGACCTTAACAGTGTTGCATGAGTTGTGCCAGGCTAAGAATGGATTTCTTGTTTGCCTCCCACATAATAACTAAGGCATTTTGGAATTAGGCACTAGTTTACGCACAAATAGATTTTGCATGATAGCGTTATTGGTGCATCATGTGTTTAAAGTTTAAAACTTTCTCACTCACATGCTTGCTTAAACTAAAACCCCAAACAAAGGTACAGAGGATGGCCTTTAAGACCTGTAATTAATCCTTAGAATGTGAGGCCCTAAGATCAGGCATGGTGTAGATATGATTGTGCAAAAATAATTTATCCACTTGTCGTATGCAATAAGTGCTAAAGCTGAAGTCTAGAGACTAGAATAACTTCACTATGCATAAGTGCTCAAGTTGAAGCCTAGAGACTAGAATAACTTCACTGGCATCTAAATTACTCAAGCTGGGACTTCAAATCAAGACTGAAGTGACTTCACCTACACTATTGCGAAAGATCGGTTCGAGTAAAACAATCATTCAAATATTTCCTGCTTACACAATTGGAAAAAGTTGGTGCATGATATAAGATATTATGTTATGTTGTAAATATATCTGTAGTGCCATATTAGTCATTCAATAGGCATAGTTATAAATCAATGATGGTTGTTTTTTGAAAAAAATGGATACCAGCATTTGTAAAAATCAATTCTAAAAGAGCAGTCTATAATGATTTTGCATAGTCAACAATGGACCATAATGCTTTCACCATAGCCAAATAAAGCCCCCTTCCATGCCGCCAAATTGCAATTTGGACACATATCCGGATCTCTAGTTTGCAAAGTTACAAACAACTATTATTCAAATTAACTCTGGAACAAGCTTTTCATGTTCACTCAAGAAAATCACATGTAAGATGGACGTAGAAAATAAGACGGCGAAGGTTCACCTTTGACGACTGCAATAATATGCATTTAGACTTATCATTCAATGAGGTACTTACTTTACCTACAATTGAATCAAGAAATGCCCCAAATGCAGAATTTGAGCCCATCTCTGATTTAGAAATATCTTCTGCTTCAGACGAGACCATGCTAAACAGAAGTATAGCATACGAACATGCATTAGTTTACCTTCTGCCAAAAATCCTGGATGTGAACACGCAAATGGTTCTAAATTCAACCTTATTTGATTCTACACCATCCCAACACATTTGCCTATAGATCTAAAAGGCATTCATTTCATAGCCCTGCTTGGCATGAGCAAAAATACATGTGGTCCATGACCTTGCATCTCTCCGGCCATATTGCTAATGACATCACATATATCCTTCAAAGTTTACATTTACTATACATTTTTAGAAGCGCAATTCTCGCAACAACATCAGAGTTGAAGCTTTTTAATACTGCTACAATGAATAAGCTTGCTATATGCAAATGTTTTTATAACTGAACAAGCATTAAAAATAGTAGCAAAAATTGTTGCTTACCTTCTGATTGTATCTGCTCAAAAAGATGGCGTGCATCTTTCCATCTCCCCCATTACCCATAATCCTCATCGTACAAGGATTTCGTTGTATTGGATGGAAGCATGTCTGAATTAATACAATCTTTTTCGTATGGGGCTTATCAGGTACATTTGTTAACTTAATTGTCATATTGTATTGTGATAAAATCAGTTACGCACAAATATATGCGTCATTATCTTACATTTGACCATTCTTTTACAATGTATTTTTATTCCAGCTGGTTTAGCAACTAGAAATCAAAGTCTGCTTTAATTGTTGTTGCAAATCCTCATCATACCAGCTATTTTGTGTCATATAGTCTTTCCTTTTCTGCTGCTATTTAGCTTCCTTTTTCAATGTGTGGGAAACTATGGAACCAGGATACACACATTGCTTTACTTTGGATGGTGTCAAAGTATCTCATATGCTGTAGAAACGTTCAACAAAATGCCACAACATTCTCTATGCTCTCTTGGAACTCTTTCATTGGTGTACGTGCACAATATAGCTGTGGATAAGAAGCTAGAGGATGTTATGCCTTGTAATATCTATAACTTCATTTTGCTGTCACTCTAGCAGCCCACCACTTGTCTTTATGAGTCTAGAGTATCAAATTACAAGAACCTTGGAATATTACAACTCCACAGCTGACATTGGAAAAGCTGGACGGACAGTTGTAGTAGAGGTCTTGTTGAAGATTATTTTGCCTTCACCTGATATAACAACTTGGACTTCCTCGCTTAACAAATCTTGTTCAGTTAGTAATGTCATGTACACATGAAATTTTTTAACCCAGTTGTAATCCATAAAAACTTTCATAGACGCTAGCGCATCCAAAGGGACTAAATTTTTAATAAGCACGACAGCACTGACATGTTTAGGATTTAAAAAATCAAGAAAGCAAGGTACAGTAAAACTTGGACTTGCCAGGGGTATATTCTTATAAACATCTTCGAGAATAGTGATCAAAATGAATGATAAACTTTCTTATAAACGCCCTGAACCAAATGATGAGGGCATTGCACCTAGTACTCTGAGAGTTCATCAAGGAAGAGGCCATCCTCGTCACCTTAGCCTTCAAGCTTCATCACGTTGTTAAGAACTTGTACATCCTAATCTAGACCATCAATGGAAGAACATACGAAAGTACATGTCTATAGATGCCGCATACAAAAACAGAATATGCAATAATAAATGCATAATTTGCAAGACTCGGCTCGCATTGTTTGTCTTTGCTCTAGTGATCCTCCAAATGCTTCTTCTCATATCGGTTGAGCTGCTGCACCTAAGCTACTTGCACCCAAGCATTAACATCTGGTGTTTGAGAAGAGCTATAAACCATGTGCCAGGAGACAAGTATGAATGCAAGAAGTCATCTGCATGCATACGGGAACCACTGCAATTCATGTGTTTCAAGCCAACCACTTTGAACATGGACAACCCGATAAGCAGAAGCTAGAACATACATCATTTTAGTAATGATTAAACATATGCTGATTGATTGACGCAATACTAAAGCACCGAAATTAAAAACCTCAAAATGAGTAAGATAACCTTGCTTTAGCCCGTCGCATCTTGGACACATTTTCTCAGTTGTTAAATCGAATCTTTGCCCTTTGTTCTAGCAACATGTACTGAGAATGAATCCCAAAGGCTTTCAAAAAGGCGTTGCATCCTTTTCAAATCAAATTGAAGGTGCTAGTTGGTTTGCCAAAACAAAAACTCCTTGTAGAAATATGGATTTCTGATCTGCTAGTATTGGCATGAACTACAAAAACACACTATAAAACTCCAGCCAGAACCCTAGTTGCCCAGAGAAGGCCTCTCCGGTTAGCCGGTTTTGAGAGTGGCTGCCCAGCAACGGAAACGACCGACAGTTTATAGCCAATAATGGGTTTGGAGCAGTTAATGGCATATTCCAGGCATTACTAGCATATACCTGGAATATGCCACAAACCACACGTGAGGGTTTCAAAAAGACCTAAACCCTAAGCGACTACACGCCACACCGCCAGAAATTTTTTATCCCTTGCCGGATCTAAAATACAACGAAAACCTGCCGCTTTTCAATAAAAGGATATATCCATTTTGAATATGCGTTTGCAGCAATAAACCCTAAAACCCCTTCCTCTGGATTTTGGCGGAGATGGCTCGGACTCGCAGGGTATGTGCTTTCATTCTGTTTTCCATCCCAATGTAGTCTGATTTCAATCTTGCGCCTTTTCAACAGAAGAAGAAGCGTACTCAAAAATTGGACGCGAGCCATGAAGTGGGTGAAAAAGTTCCCAGAAGTTTTGTATTGGCTCGAGGAAAACTATCCCTCTTACTACGGCGTCTTCATTTGGATGTTCGGAAGCTCATGATGCCACATACAGCTTCTAAACTCAAGGTAGGCACGTCGCATTAGGTAGATGTCTTGCCAAACACAAGAAGAAAAAGGCGAAAAAGCAAAATTCAATTGTGATTTGCAGGTGATGCGCAGGAATTCCTTGAAGGACTATGTCCATGTAGCAGGTCCCTTGGGTATATCGCATTTTCTGATTATGTCTACCACAGCAACAGCACCTTATTTGAGAGTTGCAAGATGTCCACATGGGCCTACACTTACCTTCAAAATTCATGAGTATTCATTGGCAGCAGATGTTATTCGTGCCCAGACCCGGCCTAGGGAACCAGAGTCCATGTTTCGAAATTCTCCTTTGGTTAAGTTCTGACCTTGTCTGTGCAGATATTGTATAATGGTAAGTGCTTTCGTTCATTAGGACCTAATATGTTTTTTGGTGTTTAGGTTGTCATGAATGGCTTTGGATCAACAGAACAACATCTTAAACTGATTACGATCATGTTCCAGAATATATTTCCAACTATTGATGTTAACACTGTAAGCTTGTCCAACTGTTTTGCACCCCTGTTTGAGAAACTAGAATAAGGTGTGTCCGTTTTCAGACTAATCCTTTCTTACGAGGCAATTTGTTTGGCATGATCTTGTTGCAGGTGAAATTAGCATCATGTCAAAGAGTTCTGTTGTTAAATTATAATAAAGATACCAAATTAATCGATTTTCGCCACTATTCAATATCGGCACAACCCGTAGGTGCTTCTCGTGGTATTCGGAAGCTTGTGCAGCGAACGAAAATTCCTGACTTGCGAGCTTTAGATGACGTAAGCGAGTATATTACAAGGTATAACTCATTATTGCAATATGTTCCATAGTTCTTTTTGACTTTACATTTGTAAATAAGCTGCTAATAATATGCTAAAAGATTAGCCATAAAATCACTAGTGTCGTGACACAGATTGTGACAATCCTTGACACTTGAAAGGTGGGCTTGAAAATAACTTATCCGATTTGAGTGTGTTATTATAAGCTGACACTGCTCTTTGTATGCTTGTATCTTCTCTTTCTTGATTTACCATTTGTAGTAAGTATTGTACATTCAAAGGAGAACAGTGGCAAAAACAGCAATTTTTTTATCTTCATTGCTAGTTTGAAGATAGTTTTGAGGATTAGGGGAACTTTGTCTCTTCTAAGTATTAACCTTTGTTCCAGTGTGCTAAATTAAAGTTCTTTATAAATACATTGCTGTTTTCAAATGGTTAAACTTGATATGAGTTACATAATGCCATATGACATCTGAAGTCTTAAATATTGATACTCTTTTAAAACCCTTGGCTTTCACCTCTCCCTCTCTCCCTCTCAGTTTTTCTTTTTTCCATTTTTAAGCATTATCTCTAGGTGGCTGTAATGCGCCCCTAGCTGGACACGATTGGTGTATGCTTGGTCTCATAGACCCAAGTGGTCTCTCGTAGATGTTAATATAATCTTTCTTTTTTCTTTCTTTCTCTTAATTGCTTTTTTCAATAAGCTGACGAGATTAGAAAATGAACAGGGCAGGATATGGTTCAGAAAGCGAGGCAGAAAATGAAGCCTCAAAAGTCAATCTTGCACAGGATTTTGGAAAGGGAAATCTTGCATCGCATCAGAGTGCGATAAAGTTACACGAAGTAGGCCCAAGGATGACCTTACAGCTTGTTAAGGTTGAAGAAGGACTTTGCTCTGGTGCTATCATGTTCCATGAATATGGTATGTCTCAAACTATATATGACTGAAATGTTGCTTTCCTTGGCAATTTGTTGGATTCACAATGCAAAATTATTTGACTTTACTAAAAGTCATATATTAACTTTCACATTTTATAGTCAAAAAGTCAGCTGAGGAGATTGCAGCGTTAAAAGAATCTATTGAGAAACGTGAAGCACTGAGAAAGCAACGTAGAGCAGAGCAAGAGGCAAACGTAGAAAGGAAAAAAGGGTACATTCTTCAATTATCAATTCTTATAAGATGGAAAATCTGCCTTCAATCTCATGAGTTTTTCTTGATATAGACTGCGGAAAACTAAGCCTGAACATGTACCAAACGAGGATGATGATGGCACTGATACAGAAGCCCATATAAATGATGTGGAGGATTACGATGATGCAGAGTGGTACAGGCAGGAAGTTGGTGAGGAACCCGATGAAGGTAAGCATCATATGCTTAGTGGCAGGCATCCAAAGACATCTAATACACCTGTGTTTCACTGGTGCAGGATTTCTGAAAGTTCCGGCAAATTATCGAAATAGGAAAAGAAAAACAGTTGGCAAAGATGAGAAATATAGCAAAAGATATAAAAGAGATTCAAGGGGAGATACCGGCAGTGATGAGAAATCTGGCAGAAGATTTAAAAGAGACTCGAGGGGAGATGCTGGCGATGGATCTAAAAAGTCTTTTAAAGCCAGGAACAAGTTTAAGGATAGAAGTGAAAGTAAGAGATAAGTCCATGCCTGACAACTTGGGTTTACTATGAAGAGGTGAATGTTGGGGTCATACTGCAGACTCCGTCACATGTTCAATCTGCCACTTTTAATGTAGATCATTCAGGGATATCATTGCAGTCATTGAAGAAATGCAATGCGCTTTGCTTAAATTACACTATGATTGAACATCTGATGCAGCATTTTCAAGACATGCAAGTCAAAGTCATTGTTTTGAATATGCTGGTCTTATATACAGGACAACATTCTGTGGTCAATTGGAATTAAGCGCCCTTTGCTTTCTGGTTAACAAGAATATCATTGCACATTCTTGCTGAAAGTTGTGCTCAAGCTCTGACAGAGATTATACAACATAATAATCTAAACTAGGGAGAGTAAATTTCAGCAAATACCAGAGTCAGTATGCATTAGATGACCCGAAAATCTGTACTTGCCAAGTTTCTGGCATCATTGCAGTATAATCAACAATGTATGAGAAACCATAGTAATTTTTTTCGGCACACGGAAACCGACGATAACTGTTTACATTTTGCTACCTCAGTACCATATCAATAGTATAATAAGTTTAATTTTCAGCAGAGACCAACTGAATTATGAGGTGCACGCGCACCACACCCCAACATTAATTTGAAATTGATGTCATGTAAAAATACTATATTTTCTCTCTTACCACTTCCAATGGCGTTTAAAGATAGAAAGAGGCAAAAGGACAAACTAGTTCATCCATATACTATTCTTTTGCATTGTTATTGTACATTTTTTTAGGGAAGATTTTTGGATACCCTCTCGTTATTAACATTTGGTATTAAAGCCAAAGTTTAGTTCCTAGTGGCAACATTGGTGTGTTCCACATGCTTGAGGGCAAGCATCTCGAGAAAGGGAGGAACTGATATGGTCTATGGGGTATGGGATAAAGCTTGGAAAGGTTGGGGTCCATTAGAATAACAATTTCCTTGAAGGATTTGCCCTTTGGGGTGTTGTTAACACTAAGGGTGCTAGTTTTAACAATAGCAATCAACAAATATTTTTGTAAATCCACCATGACACTACAAAATAAACATCTAGTCAAGAAAATGAACAAAATAACAGCCAAGAACCTATGCAACCTATCGAAAACAAATTGCAGCCTTGCACATTTTCAACAAAGAGTATCACAAGAACATTCAGTCAACATCTGGCCTCACAACCCCAAAGCACATGCGTGGGCGCGCACACACACATCTCTAAGGTTACCATTGGGACAACCCAAAAACTGAAGTAACCCGACACTCCCTTATCTCTGTAAATGAATGCCACGCTGAACGGGGTGATTCCATTTCCAGATGCCTCGTACACTTTGGTTGTTGATGGCCAAGAGCATCCCTAGTGCTAAGAAACATAGCAGAGGGGGATTCTTCCAATCATTATCCAGCGAGGACCCCAGCATTATCCGGGGCTTTGATATCAAGGTTACATGTTTGGGGCATTATATATAAATATATATTGCATATACTAGGGAGCCCGGCCAGCACTGGCTGCTCCCTTTCACCGGCTGCGGCGACCTCCAGGCGGCCTTGGCCTCCGTTGGGGCCTGCATGGTGCCCTGTCTCCATCTCTCCTTTCTCTATTCTCTCTCTTCTCTTTCTTCTCTCTTCCATCCTTCTTCTCTCTCTTCTCTCTTCTCCCATGCTCCCTTCTCTCTCTCTCTCTCTCTCTATCTATCTCTCTCTCTCTCTCTCCCTCTTCCCTCTCTCTTCTCTCTCCTCTGTGCTCTTCTCTCTCTCCCCTCCCTCTCCTCTCTTCTCTCTCTCCTCCCTCTCCTCTCTCTCTCTCTTCCTCTCTCCTCTCTTCTCTCTCTCCTATCTCTACTGTCTCTATAACATATGTATAATGTCATATAATATATGCATATATATATATCTTCCCTGTCTCTTCTCTCTCTCCCTTTTCTCTCCTCTCTCTCTTTTTCTTCCCTCTCTCTCCCATCTCTCCTTTCCTCTCCTCTCCTCTCTCTTCCCTCTTTCTTCTCTATCTTCTCTCCTCCCTCTCCACCTATCTTTCTCTCTCCTCTCTCTTTGTTCTCTCTCTCTTCTCTCTCTCCCTTCTCCTCTCTATCCCCTCCTCTCTCTTCTTTCCTCTTTCCTTTCTCCTCTCTCTCCTCTCTCCTCTCCTATCTCTCTATCTCCTCTCTCTCTATTTCTCCCCTCTCTCTATCTCCTATCTCTCTCCTCTCTCTATCTCCTATTTCTCTATCTCTTATCCTTCTCTCCTCCTCTCTATTTCTCCTCTCTCTCTCTCCCTTTCTCTTCTTCTTTTCTATTTCTCTCTCTCCCTCTTCTCCCTCTTTCCTCTCTCTTCTCTCTCCTCTCTCCTCTCCTCTCTCTTCTCTCTCTAGCTTTTTTAGAACATTCTAGAAGGTTCTAGGATCATCTCTGAGAAGGGGAGAAAGGGATTGAGATGTTTACCCATGAGCATTTCCTTACTCCATAAAATTCTATTTTGAGCATTTGCAAAAGTTTCAAAAAAACTTTCTATTTTAGGACCTAAACTTTCTATTTTTAGCCTCTACTGCTTCTCTCTACCTTTTTCCTTTTCTCTTTCTCCCTCTTCTCCCTCCCTCTTTTTCTCTCTCCTCTCTCCCTCCTCTCTCTTCACTCTCTTTTTTTTTAAAACATTCTAGAAGGTTCTAGGATCATCGAGAAAGGGGAGAGGGATTGAGATGTTTACCCATGAGCATTTTGAACATTCGCCATAACATTCTATTTTTGAGCATTTGCAAAGTTTCAAAAAAACTTTCTCTTTTCTCTCCTCTGAAACTTTCTATTTTTAGGCGAGGTGTTTGCCCATGAGCACTGGAACATTCCACAACATTCTATTTTTGAGCATTTGCAAAGTTTCAAAAAACTTTCTATTTTAGACTGAAACTTTCTATTTTTAGATTTGAGGTGCTTGCCATGAGCACTCGGAACATTCCACAACATTCTATTTTGAGCATTTGCAAGTTTCAAAACTTCTATTTTAGACTGAAACTTTCTATTTTTAGTATGAGGTGCTTACCCATGAGCTTTGGGACATTCCACAACATTCTATTTTGAGCATTTGCAATGTTTCAAAAAACTTCTATTTTAAGAGACTTTCTAAGGCGAGGTGGTCATGAGTGGAATATTCTAGGACATTCCAAGAGGTTCTAGAACATTCTAGAACATCCTATGAAACTTTTAATTTTCAAAAGCATGGACTTTTTTATTTTGAAAAATTTTGGTTGGTCTAGTTTTAGGGGGTTTGGGGGTTTGGAGGCAATTACTTTCTAGGCACACCGGAACAACCAAACATTCTATTCTTTTGAGCACCAAAGTTTCAAGCAAATTTTCTATTTGTAGCTTTTGAGAATTTCTATTTTTATCATCCTTACCTTTAAGCGTTCTGCAGCATTCAGAACATTCTATTTTGAGCATTTGCAAAGTTTGCAAAAACTTTCTAGAACATTCTATTTTGAGTATTTGCAAAGTCATTACTTTCTATTTTTAGACTGAGGTGCTTACTCATGAGTACCTGCAAAGTATTATTCATGAGTAATATACTCACACATGCTCATGAGGCCACATCTACTACCTCTAGTACCAATTCTAAAGTATGTTAATTCTAAAGTATCATCCATGTGAAGCTTACACACACCCATTATACCCATCACACTTACTACCAATTCAATTGTTTTTAGACTACCGTACTTTCTATTTTTTGACTGAGATGCTTACCCTAGAGCATCTGGAACATTCTAGGACATTCTATTTGAGCTTTTACAAAGTTTAAGCAAACTTTCTATTTTTAGACTAAAACTTTCTATTTTTAGACTGAGGTGGACATTCTATTTGAGCTTTTACAAAGTTTAAGCAAACTTTCTATTTTTAGACTAAAACTTTCTATTTCTAGACTGAGGTGGACATTCTATTTGAGCTTTTACAAAGTTTAAGCAAACTTTCTATTTCTAGACTGAGGTGCTTGCCCATGAGCATCTGGAACATTCCACAACATTCTATTTTGAGCATTTGCAAAGTTTCAAAAAACTTTCTATTTTTAGACTGAAACTTTCTATCTTTAAAGGTGCTTGCCCATGAGCACCTGGAACATTCCACATTCCATTTTGAGCATTTGCAAAGTTTCAAAAAACCTTCTATTTTAAAAACTTTCTATTTTTTAGAAGGGTGGTTACCCATGAGCACGGAACATTCTAGAACATTCTACTTTGAGCATTTTGCAAAGTTTCAAAAAAACTTCTACTTTTTTTTCTGAGACTTTCTATTTTTAGGGGGTGCTTACTCATGAGCATGCAGTTTAAAAAAACATTCTAGGACATTCCAAAGATTCTAGAACATTCTAGAACATCCTAGAGTATCCTTGAATTAATTAGACCCCGGCCTTAACTATACATGGAGTTCCTATTTTTTAAGAAAGGTGGTTTTGGTCTAGTGGTAAGGTGGGGGTTTGGGGGCAATGTCGGTTGAGTCCGTGGTAAAGCAAAAATTTTGTCCACCAAACTTGGGGCTTTTGAGAGGCCAAGGCCATCGGACGGCGAGATCAAGCCCGCGTGGCGCATCCTCTACCGTCGGATGGGCGGATTTACTCACTCACTAACTAACTCACTCACTAGCGGACTGCTATTCTCTTCCCTCTCTTCTCTCTCCCCCCGCTCTCTCTCTCTTTTCTCTTCTCTCTATCCCTCTTTTGTCTCTCTCTCCTCTCCTCTCTCTTCTTTCTGTCTCCTCTCTTCTCTCTCTGTCCTCTCTCCTCTCTTTCTCCTTCCTCTCTCTTCTCTTCTCTTTGTCTTTACCCTCTCCCTCTCTCTCCTCTCTCTTCTTTCCCCTCTCTCTCCCATATCCTCTCTCTCTCTCTCTCTCTCTCTCTCTCTCTCTCTCTCTCTCTCTCTCTCTCTTTTTCTCTCTTTTCTATTCCTCTCTTTCTCTTCTCTTTCTTCTCTCCTCGATTTGGACCCCATTTACTTTTTGTGACCCCCTTCACTTTTGTAGCATCTCTTTCTCCTCTCTCTCCTCTTTCTGCTATCTCTCTCCTCTCTCCCCTCTGTATTCGTTCTCTCCTCTCTCCTCTCTCTATCTCCTGCGTCTCTCTATCATCTCTCTTCTCTCTCCTCTCTCTGTCCTCTTTCTTCTTCATCTCTCTCTCTCTCTCTCCCCCCCTCTCTCTCCCGTCTCTTCTCTCCCCCCTCTCTCTCTTCTCTCTCTCCTATGTCTTCTCTCTCCCCCTCCATCTCTTCTCCCTCTCTCTCTTCTCTCTCTCCTCTCTCTTCCCTCTTTCCTTTCTCTCTTTTCTCTCCTCTCTCTCTCTCTCTCTCTCTCTCTCTCTTCTTTCCTCTCTCTCTCTCTAAATATCTCTCTTCTCTCTTCTCTCTCTCTTCTCTATCTCTCTCTCTCTTCTCTCTCTCCTTTTTCCCTTCTCTCTCCTCCCTTTCCTCTCTCTTCTCTCTTTTCTCTCTTCTCTCTCCTCCCTCTCCCCTTCTCTCCCTACTCTCTATTCTCTCTTCTCTCTCTTCTCTATCTCCTCCTCCTCTCTCTCCTCTTCTCTCTCCCCAATATATAGTCAAGGTGATTTGGATGCAGAAGATCCTTTTCACTACTTAGAACAGCAGGCATTGGAGTTAATGGCTTTGGGAGAAGTTATTTTAGTAGGCGATTTTAATGGAAGGGTGGGCTCCAGACAAGCAAGTATCTTTTGTGAATCTAAAGATCCCATTTGGTTGGATACTTTAGGAAGGCTGATTTCTATGTGTTAGACTGCCCTGAATCCGATCACTTGCCGCTGGTTTTCCACCTTCAAATAAGCGCATCCTTACACGGTGGGCAGCAAGAGGTATGTGCAAAACGTATCCTTTTTAATTATCATAAAGCAACGCAATATGCCAACCTTTGTGAGGAAAAAATCAGTACGTCAACATGGCCAACCAAAGCAGTGGATTTAAGTAGCTGGCTTACCTCTTTATTGCTTGAAAGTGCAAATGAATGCTTTGTGTCAGCTAGAAAAGCCAAAGGCTTGCTATTTTTAAATGGTAACGATGATGAATGTTTCTCTTCTCTATACTGAAATATAAAGGGCCAATGTACATGAAAAAGGTAACATAATGAAAATCTATTTCCCCCCCCCCAATTCTCTCTCTCGTAAGTTTGAAGATGATAGACAGGTGGCTTTTGTTAGGGACTTGGTGGCTGCACCTCGGAAATTCTGGGGGCGCTTGAAAAACAAAGGGGATGGAAGGGCTCAGGTTGATGAGGAACGCCTTGTTGAACATCTCACTAAATTATACCATTGGCAGGGACAGGATGGGAAAATGCCAGGGGGAAGTGCTTATGTAGTTCTAACAGAAAAAGAGGTGGCAGAGGGCATTAGCCATCTATCCAATGGGAAGGCAGTAGATGCGGCAGGCCTATCGGCAGAAATGATTAAATGGGCTGGTCCACAAACGCTAAGAGTTATTACTCAAATGCTTAATACTGCAGTACAGGAAGGTTTTCCACCAGAATGGCAAGTTAACCGAGTTACACCAATCCATAAAGCTGGAGATGTGGCAGATCCGTGTAACTATAGAATGATAATGGTTGGGAGCCTGTTTGCAAAGCTTTTTGCTACTGTTTTAGAACGTAAAATCAGCTCGTGGACGGAGGGAAACAATGTAAGGTCAGCTATGCAGGCGGGCTTTAGGCCTGGGAAATCAACAATTGACCACCTGGTAACTTTCAGAGCAATCACAGATTCGATTAAGAAAACTAAGAAACCATTGTTTGCATTGTTTGTAGATTTTTCGAAGGCATTTGACACAGTAAGACGAGAGCACCTGTGGGCTAGAATGGAGAAAATCAATGTGCCAGTGGAGATTAGAAATGCAGTAGCTCTTCTTTATCAGAAAGTAGTTGTCAAATTATCTTTTCCGCTTTCGCAGCATTATGAGATTGACTCCAATATCGGGGTTAAACAAGGCTGCCCCTTGTCCCCTACTTTATTTGGTCTCTTTGTTGATCAATTAGACGACTGGATATCATCGTTTGGTGGAGATGGTACACTCTTACGAGATCATGTTATACGCTTACTAATTTATGCTGATGATGTAGTGATGTTCTCGAGAAGCGCCCATGATTTGCAGCGGCACCTTGAGGCGCTTAGCAGTTTTTGCGCATCAATGGACATGAGGGTAAACCTAGATAAGACAAAAGTAATGATATTTGGGCAGAAGAACACAGGCCATTATGTTTTTAAGTATGATGGAAATTTAGTGGAAGTAGTCTCTTCATATAAATACTTGGGCTTGATGGTACATAATGACTACAAATGGAACCTTGCAGTGGACCAGAGAGCAGATGGGGGGTTAAAGGCCCTATTTGATATGCAGAGACGATGTAAGAAAGTGGATCTTATTAAATTTGAGCTTAAGAAGATACTCTACACGGCATTGGTGCGCCCAGTTGTGCTATATGGCTGTGAAATCTGGGGGCCTGGCCTGGCCTTGGATAGATGGAAAAAGCTGGAAAAAATCCAAAAGAAGTTTATGCTTAATGAACTTGGTGTGAAGATGCAAACCCCAGTCGTCATGATGCTTGCTGAAACAGGGCTTATGCCACTTGAAATAGAAGCGTTATACCAAACAATTATGTATGTTAGGAAAGTATGGGCTTCCAAAAGAGATGGGTTACCAGGTTTAGCTATAGATTCTAGCGTACATAAAGGCTGGTACGCTGATTTCCTAAAATGGATAAGCAAATGGGGGATTGGCTTTGAGCATATTCCATCAGACCCTAAGCAGGTGAAGGGTTTTGTATATCAGAAAGCACGCGAAGTCATGTGGTGCAATGCAGGTTCCAAAGCTATGACTTACAAGACTTTGTTTAATCCCATGCTGCGAGAGGCATCCTACCTGAATCACGTGGGCTCTATCTTCAAAAGACAGGCTATCAGCAGGATGAGGCTTAGTTCACATCATCTAGGGATAGAAGTTGGGAGATGGGGGGACATTCCACGAGAATTAAGGCTGTGCAAAGCATGTGATGGAGAGATGGTGGAGGATGAGGAACATTTCTTAATACACTGTGAGGCATACCATGATCTTAGGGTCAAATATGGTCTGGAGGGTATAAACCTATGTGATCTTTTTGAAACAGTAAGCGCATCAGCAATAGGAAATTTTATTGTTGATGCCCTCTCGAGACGAGAGAACTTTGTAATGCATTATAAAACTCTTTTAGCTGACTATGAGCTTGGAACGAGAGAGACAGCTAATGATCCTCAATCAGATGAGGCCATTATTTTACCTTGATGATATACTCTTATGCTGTATTTGGGACGCGTCTCATGGACCTTGATGGTCTAGCAGACGGAATTAATAAAATCTCTTTCTTTCTTTCTTTCCTCTCTCTTTCTCCCCTCTCTCTTCTCCTCTCTCCTCTCTCTATTTGTTTCCTCTCTCTCTCATTTCTCTTCTCCCTCCTCCTCTCTCTCTTGTCTCTTCTTTCCCTCTCTCTCTTTCCAGCTCTCCTCTCTCTCTTCTCTCCTCTCTCTTCTTTTCCCTCCTCCCCCATGTCTCTTCTCTCTCTCTCTTCTCTCTCCCCCTCTGCTCTCCTCTCTCTCCTCCCTCCCTCTCTCCTCCCTCCTCTATTCCATTACCAACAAAAGTATAATTCATGAGTAGCATACTCACACATGCCCATGAATATTCTATTTTTGAGCATTTGCAAGATTTCAAGAAACTTTCTACTTTTTTTGAGGTGCTTCTAGAGCATGGGTGGTTGCCCTATAGCGTTTGGAATATTTTGTTTGAGTTTTTATAAAGTTTAAGAAATTTTTTTTTTATTTTTAAATTGAAACTTTCTATTTTTTCTCTCCGAGGTGCTTACCCTTGAGCATACGGAACATTTGAACAACATTCTCTATTTTGAGCATTTGCAAAGTTCCAAAAACTTTCTATGTTTTTGGTACTTACCCATGAGCATCTGGAACATTCCACCACATTCTATTTTTGAGCATTTGCAAAGCAAAAAAAACTTTCTATTTTTATCACGAAACTTTCTATTTTTAGGCCTTTCTGGGGTGCTTACCCATGAGGGCATCTGGAACATTCCACCACATTCTATTTTGAGCATTTGCAAAGTTTCAAAAACTTTTCTATTCTTTTTTAGACTGAAACTTTCTATTTTTTATTTCTTTGGGGTGCTTACCCATGAGCATCTGGAACATTCCACCACATTCTATTTTGAGCATTTGCAAAGTTTCAAAAAACTTTCTATTTTTAGATTTGAAACTTTCTATTTTTCCCCTGGGGTGCTTACCCATGAATATTCTAGAAGATTCTGGGACATTCTAGGACATCCCTAGAGAGGATTTATAGAAAATTCTAGAGCTATCGGAACACCCTAGAGCATCCATGAATTGTTTGCAAAAGTTTCACAAAATTTTCTATTTTTAGACATTGTAGAAGATTCGGGACATTCCATGATATTCTAGAAGTTTCTAGAAGATTCCACCTGTGAGAACATTACGGAACATCCTGGAACATCCTTGAATTATTTGGCCCTCACCCTTAACTATGTATGAACTTCCATTTTTTTCAAGAAACCAATGCTTGGTCTAGTGGTAAGGGTGGGGGGTTTGGGGGGCAATGTCCAGGGTTCAAGTCCGTGGTAAACCAAAAAAATTTTGTCCACCAAACTTGGGAGCTTTTGGGGGCCAAGGCCTGGGGCGGCCGAGATCATTCCCACGTGGCGCCTCCTTTACCGTCGATGGGGGTGGACTTACTCACTCACATGAGGACGCTATAAGTCGTGGTAAACCAAAAAAAATTTGTCCACCAAACTTGGGAGCTTTTGAGGGGCCAAGGCCCACGGACGGCCGAGATCAAGCCACGTGGCGCCTCCTTTACCGTCGATGGGGGTGGACTTACTCACTCACATACGGACGCTATTCTTTTATAATATTAGACTAGATAGAAGACTCTCCTCTCTCTCTCTCTATCTTTCTCTCTCTCTCTCTCTTCTCTCTTCCCTCTCCTCTTTCCCTCTTCTCTCTCATCTCTCTTCTCTCTCCCTCTCTTCTTTCCCTCTCTCTCTCCCCCCTCTCTCTCCTCTCTCCTCCCTTCCCTCTCTTCTCTCTCTCTCCTCTCTCCTCTCTCCTCTATCCTCTCTCCTCTCTCTCTCTCATCCTCCTCTGTCTCTCTTCCCTCTCTCCTCTCTCTCCTCTCTCTCCTCTCGCTCTGTCCCCTTTTTTTCCTTCTCTCTCTCCTATCTCTCTCCTCTCTCTCCATTTCTCCCCTCTCTCTCCATCTTTCTCTCTCTTTTCTATTCCTCTCTCCCCCCCTTCTCCCTCCTCTCTCTTCTCTTTCTAGAAGGTTGTAGGATCATCAAGGCTTCAATTAACCAAAGGAATTTCCATTGCCCCAGCCTTAACTAAGCATGGACTTTCTATTCTTTTAAGAAAAGACTGGTTGGTCTAGTGCTGGAACATTCCACCACATTCTATTTTGAGCATTTGCAAAGTTTCAAAAAACTTTCTATTTTTAGACTGAAACTTTCTATTTTTAGACTGAGGTGCTTACCCATGAGCATCTGGAACATTCCACAACATTCTATTTTAAGCATTTGCAAAGTTTCAAAAAAACTTCTATTTTTAGATTGAAACTTTCTATTTCTAGACTGAGGTCCTTACTCATGAGCATATGGAACATTCTAGGATATTCTAGAAGATTCTAGGACATTCCAAGACATTCTAGAAGATTATAGAACATTCTAGAGCTATTCAGAACATCCTAGAGCATCCTTAAATTGTTTGCAAAGTTTCACAAAACTTTCTATTTTTAGACATTGTAGAAGATTCCATGACATT
>JAJEKV010000038.1:22500-100326 GCA_021234155.1 Isoetes taiwanensis
GGGGGGCTAGTCTTGGGTTCGAATCCACCATGCAACATAAAATTTTAGATAGTGGTTGGAAAAAAGGGAGAGGTCCTAGGATCGCCGTGGCGGCGTGGAAGCAACGCGTTAGGACCGTCCGGATCGCGCCAAGTGGCTTCACGGAGGCCGTGGATGGGGGTGGAGTTACATTCGTTACAACGCGGTATTTTTTTATTATAATATAGAAGATAATATAGAAGATATGACTGACTGCAAAGTTACAATTAACCTACAATGGTTGCAGTCCAAGTAAATATATATTTTTTAGTCCCATATTCCAATTCGTAAGTTGCCTGAATAGGCTAGAGATACTATAGCGGCATGAATATCTACGACAGATAATTGAATTTGAGGCCTTTTTTAGCTAACAAAGATTCAATGCACAGAAGCTCCAGTTTCCGAGCTTCTTCCCTTGGAGGACTGTCTAGTATCCTTCTTCAGCTTCACACATCCACCATGCAATCCTGCAGTTGATAAGACTGTCTCCACTCGCTCAATAGCTTCTTTCCATTACAATTACTGAGCCCTCAGTAGTCATTATCTAAGCTTGTCTAGTATCATCATTACTGCAAAGGTTTTTCCCTTGAAAACCTTTTGAGGCAGGGGTTTTTTAATCCTAGTAGTAATGATTGTACTAGCCCATTGTATGGGTCCCATGACCTATTGGTCTTCGTGGACGTTAAAAAAACTATTCTATTCTATTCTATTCGTTGCTTCTTGTTCTTAGTGTTCCAAACAAAGCACTATGAAAGCCAAATCATCTTTTCTACTATCCTAACAAGAGCATGCAGCGTACAAATGTGAACTCTTTTCAAGCGAATAGGCAAAATTGGAATCAGATCTTTATCCTTCATGTGTTTATCAGGTTCTAAACTCTAGTTACATTTGAGAGTACTTTTCGAGGGGCCATCTTTTGTTTCTTTCAAAATTTCACAGCAATACAAGCACATTCTAGAAGTCTTTGCACCAGAAGAACTAATATTATACATGGATTTCTCAGTTTTCAAATCTGATGCCTAGTGGAAATTAATCAAAAAAGAACCAAACGCTTCAACACTAAGCTTCTTGCCTTTATTATAGCTGCTCACAAGCATAGGTATACCTGTCTGGTCAAAAACCCATTTCAGCACTTCATTATTCTCCTTTTGAACTTGGAAAGATCCTCGGATTGGTTGAAAACCACTAGGGGTCTCTATCTTTCCTCTTTAACATTCTTTACTGTTCATAATTTGCAGCAAATGCCCGATTCATGAGTGTCAAACACCCTTTCATACTTGATTTTATGGGTGAGTTCCATTTCATCAAGCTTCAAACACACCTCTATTTGGCTGTTGTGAATGCTATCTTCATGTATATTATAGAAGACAACTATGAATTTCAAAATGCTCTCGAGGTCAAACCACAAATTGTTTCTCTCATTGAGACTTATAATTTTGTTGTCATTGGACTTCTTACCTTTGTGGGATCTTTTGGCACTGATTTAGTAAATGGTGCTTCACACTTAATGGAGTGCATTCCTCCAAGGATCTCTTCAACCATGGTGTTTCTCCTTGCCCCGACAAGATTCACATGGTGTGGCCTTGGAACCATAATTTTATTTGTCCCAACCATGTTCAATGCATCCGAGAATTGCTTGAAGGGCAGCAACCTATAAGTTGTTGTACTAATTCCAACAGAATCACATACAATCTAAATTTTGTTTGCATCCATTTTAGAACTCACTTCATTAGGAAGCATGTCCATAACAGATTTTAACTGGTTTAGATATGTTATTCTATGAACCAGTGGCAAGGATAGGTTGAGCAATGCCATGCTTGTTTACTTTTATCATGGTACCGATTCAGGGAAAATTAATTTTGGGTCTACCTTTGAGAACCATTCAGCAATTTTGCAAGCAAGTAGATATATTTAGACTAATGCCTCCGTATTGTATACATCAAGATTTAATTGCCATGCCCTTTTGCGATCTCGGCTGCTCTGTTGTTTTATTGATTAGTGATAGTCAGAGGAACAATTTATTAGACTTGTTTTTATGCAGCAAATGGTGCAGTCCATGAATTCTCGTGTCATCTTGTCGTTTTCTTCAAGTTTTGGCTAAGTCAATTGCCATTTGGCCATGGATAACAATGAATGATTTTGGTCTTGTACTTCTAATGGTACAACATCCATCAAGCATCCATCATACAGGCAAGAATATGTGCACTCTTGTGTTTGGCTTTGGTCCGCATACAATAGAATAGAACCAATGGCTATTAACATCTTTTGTTGCATGTGGTTAGTGCTTTTTTGCACAAACACATTTGAGTGACTCTATTACAGGGGAAAAATGTCTTTGAGTGTGACGTTCCAGGGGAATATACGCTATAAATACGTATATTCCTGGACCCATCACCATACAAGTCTACCTAGGTAGCCTTGTATGCCTTAGAAAGTGGCAAGGGGTGCACATCTAAGTTAATTGTTTAACTTAGATAACCTTAGGATAAGGTCCATTTCCACATGGCCTTATCCTATTGAACAAACCGCCACGGCCTCGCCCTAGTGGTGCCACGTGGCATCCCATGTGGACCACACCTATATGAGCTCTAACCCTAACCCTAGACCCTTTTTCCACGACCTAGCACCCTGAACTCTCATCTCGTGCGTTCTAAAACCCCGTTTGAAAGCATGGATTAAATCATAACCTAGCTCCGGAGCAAAGAGCCCTCGGAAGGTGTGTATGATCGTTGAAGGAGCAAGCCTTCGACCCACGCCAAGGAGCATGGAGACGCCAGGGGATGGGAGGGAGCCGCCGGGAGGAGGTAGGTTGAGTAGAGTTCATGTTAATACATCGGAAGTTAGCACTCCAGATGGGTTAGTATTTCATGTCCAGAGTAGAGCCACCCTAGAACCTTTGTTGAACATCTTGAACCCTAATGAGGAACCCCAACTAATAGTTAGATATGTATGATTAGGTTAAGATGTTGTTACGATATGATGTTATGGGATGTTGGTTGATCATGTTTGCTCCTCTTGTATTGGGAAGGGGGGTAGAGACCTAGGGCCATATGTAGTATGCTCTAGTGTAGATCCCTTAGTTCCTACTATATGCGGCTTGTGCATAGGAAACCCAAGGGCTATGGAAGATATGATGTGACTCGGCCACTACACAACGGGGCTAGAGGCAAGATGGAGGGTGGATCCGCGCCAGGTGGGGGGCCGGAGGAGGATCCCATAGCGGGCTAGGCTTATGGTGGGTCACTTAGGTGTGGGCGGAGCATGGGTGGAAACACCTCTGGGGGCAATGGTGACCCATGCCTCTCAAGAGTTGCAAAAAGTGTCGGCTTGGCTCTTGTTTTGGGGTTCGATGCCGGTGCGAATCGTGTGTCCCTCTCGATTCTCTAGCAGCCGTGGAGCTTCTAGACGGGGAAGGGAGATGCAACCCTTCCTACCTCGTCGGACGGGGAGATGCAACACCGAGTAGTCCCAGATGGGTGATGCCATGGGATGCCGGATCCGGAAGGTTAGAGTCATGCCACAGCTTGATCTAGCCCATCGCAAAAGTATGCACGGGAGGGGCGGATGGAGTGGTCAACCCCAGCCATTGTCTCATGCCAGCCCGCCATTGTTATGACTTCGTCTGCTCTATCTTGAGGCCTATCCGGTCAATCGACTTCCTTATGTGTGGGAGCCATGGGTAGGAGCTCTCATGTTTTATGGCATATGATTATGTTCTTTGCACCTATGGATATGTGGATGGGCTACCCTTCGGGGTAGAGTGATATATTGTTATTGCTAGTTCTGACGATGTTTATGCTTCCGCTGTGATAGGAGCCCATAGGGGAAGGGCGCGCAAGACACCTTCATGTCCCCTTCCCGCACTACGGAGATCCCAGAGTGAGGGATAGACGGAGGGCCCGTGCGGTCGGAGGATCGGATGGGGGATTTCCTACGGAGTGTACGGCTGGGAGCCGTATATTTAGTAGGGAGCATCACATTGAGACATTGACAAGGTTGTTGTGGCCTACGCACCTCTGGGGCCTCTATGCATTTTCAAATGGACTGTTAACATCTTATCCTGGTGGAAATTCATGCCTAAGATTACATGATGAATAGCTCCTAAATTATTGGTTTGCATAAAGAGAGTTACCAGAAATGCTGGTGAACTTTCAGTGATGCAATGTTAGACTATAATCTTTGCTCAACCTATCCTTCCATGTTTATGATGCCATCATTTGCGAGGCAAAAAAGGGGAAATAAAAAAGGGTTAAGAACTAAAGATTTACCAAGAACTAGTTGATGATGATGCACCTGCTTTAATATCACATTTTCTATGTTCTTTAGCCTACATATTTTGAACTCTACTCGCAGCTGTAGAGCTAACCCAATTACCTATTAAATGCTTACAAAAAATGCTAATTTTGCTATTTTCCCTCTAAATGCTTACTATATTTGTTAACTTTGCCATTGCTTTATAGTTGTTAACTTTGCAGATGGGCCTCGAAGCCATGCTCACGTAACTCTCTGCCGGAGTTAACATCAAGATACAAAGATGACTCTGCATCTCGGATTCGGTTTGGTTCTCACAATGACGCCAGAGGTCATGAGCCCAAGCCTCAGACCAGCCAGGGATAGGTTCAATATTGTATATGTTTTATACTCAATACGTATTATTTGAACAATACGGCACAAATTTGAAGTATAATACGTCAAAAATACGGCAAAAATTACGGCATCGAAACTTTTCAAGATAAGCGACTTGGTTTCGCTTTACAGCCAAACTTTTTATCGCGCGGAAAAAATAAAAATAAAAATCGTATTTTTTTTGCGTGGCGATCTGAAACTATTCTGCATGATAGCGGAGGAGGGTTTCTGTGAAAAAAAATCCTTTTTTTAAATTTTTTGCGTAAGCAAAAATATTTGTTTAAACGCCATTGTTCACTGCTGCCGAAACTACTATTTTGCTTCTGCGAAAAATAAATTAATTTTTTTTTCCCTTTTAAAAACGGGTTCGAGTATGCATAAAATAGCTTTTAAATCACGGCACAAGCTTAAAACCCAGAAACCAAAACAATCGAACTTATAAAACACCATAAATCGACCTTACATAATGTCGCATTTCGGCGTAGCCCTCGATCAACGAGAGGCTAACTTCGCGCCGTTTCGCTACGCGATTATTCGCCGAATGAATCATGCCATCACATTCATCACCGCAGCGCATCTACGCACAAATGATTAGTGTGGCCGATGTCGATGCGTAAATCGCGGGGGTGATTTTACCATCCTTGCGCTTTCTCTAATCTCGAATATATGCTCTGTTTCTTCCCGCAAAGCACTACTTAAGATCCTTGAGCAAAAGATTAAGGGCTGTAATTAACGCATGTTGCATGTTGATTGATTACTTAAGTAGAGTCTACATGCAGGCCTGCAGGCTCACATGCCAACGTAACAATACAGTACGTATATGGATCCACACATATCTCTGTCGGTGTTTCATTTTACCATCCACTTGACTGTCCACTAAAATTTGAACATTGCAATGCCATTCAAGAGGCTTTTAGCCCTTCAAAGAACGGTGGTCTTTTTTTCAGCCATGCAAATGAACGGCAAGAGGAAAAAATTGTCATTCCACTTGAATGGTTTTGGCAAATGTCACCCTTCAATTGAATGGCAAGGTTAAAAAAAAAAATTTATTTTCCCATTGGAACAAAATATCATTATTAATTTATAATCAATGAGATACTATGAAATTAATACCAAAACAACCAACATTAAACATTTAAAAAAAAGGGGGGGGAATCTTGAAAAATTTGACAAACGAATTTCGAGTCTTGCCGGCGTTGCCCAAAGTCGCCCAAAGTCGGATCGGATCGGCCTGTGAACTCGAATTCTGAAATCAGTTTTGGAATTTGGATCAGACTTTAAGGAAAAGGTAATGATCAGACTATATTATTGCCATCAATTCTTCTTCATGTAAATGTATTACTGCCATTTGCCACCGATTCTTCTTCTTCCTATTTTGCAAACTCTAAACAATTTGCAGTAGAATAGAACGAATGCAACCGATTCTTCACTATCTTTTGGCTGACATCTTTTTTTTTTCCAAACGGTATAAATTGAATAAACGTATTGATTTTGTCAGACAATTTTGGGGAAGGGAAATATGCATTTCTTGATATTGAAAAGTGCAAAGGGCAAGCATATTCATTTGTAGTAAGATTACAAGTGCAACAAAGCCGTAAGAACATGAAGACTTTATGGGATGCTTGTAGACTGTGTGATTTCTATTTTGATGTCTATGATGACATGATGAAGCTATGGCAAGCAGTTATAGTTCTTCCAGCATCTTCTGTAGAATGTGAACGTGGATTCCGAAGGCAAAACTTGATAAAGGATGATGATCGAGAATCTTTGAATCTGAAAACTCTTGAAATGTTAATGTTCTTATCGTTATCATCACCTGACGTGAATCATAATAGGAAGGCCTTTAAGCTTTATGTGTGAATTATATATAATGAAGTGTTTTTGCTTTTATATGTGCTTGTTCATTGCAGCATTAATGAATGGCTAAGACAAAAATCAACCTTCAAATGAATGGCATCTTGACAAAATTGACATTCAACATGAATGGCCGCCTCTAAAAATTGCCCTTCAAAAAAATGGAGATACCACCATTCAATTTTAAGGCACTTGGGTGGTTAACCTTCCATTATCGTGGCTTTCTATCTGCCTGTTAGCGTAACTAGAAAATAAGAGCCCCCTACCGACCAAAAACCATAAAAGCCAATATTACCCAGTTGAAACCACAAACTCATGCTCCAAGACAAATTCTTATGTGTAGCCCAACCAATAGTTGCTGCTCCATGTGATATTGAGCACGGCTTCACTGCGGTTGCTGGGACTATATCTTTAAGAGGTCATGGATATGCGGGCTCAGCTGTGTCCTCGGACATTATCTTAATATGTGCCACAATATCTCAATCTCAAGATGTATATACAGTTTGTCAGTATTCTTATTACTGCCACAGTTTTTCCCTCGAAAACCCTTTGGGGCAGAGTTTTTTTAATCCGAACAATAATACGTTGTTTAGGGTCTGGGTTCGAGATCTCCTGTAAGACAGCCCTCGGTGAGGACCCTTGGATCAAATAAGATAATCCTAGCTGAGTGTCATGCGGGATTTTGCAAAGGAACAGAAAAGGAAAAGCAAGAAAGAACAACAACAAACGGTGAAGACAATGATGCTTCCTTGATATCACTGAGTGTACATGAGCTCTCGGAAACGAGAGAAAGACTGGAGACAAGGACTATAACTCATCTAGAAAACTGAGTTCTAACTCTACTCATATATATAGTACAATGGCCTTGGGCCCAAAATAGGTGTTTGGCAGATTTCGCTACCAATCCTTGATCAAAGCGATTTTTTGGAAATCTGGCGGTGCCTTACGCGTGCCTAGAATCACGCTAAGTCTTGTATATACGAGGTCGTCATTTATCTGTTCTCATTAAGCTTCTTTGGCGTGGTCTTCATCGTGGTCTTCGACATGGTCTTCGGAGGGGGTTTGCTATCTGATGCTTGACCTTGACCTGGCGTCTTATTCCTGCCTTGATCCGTGGTGTGCATGAATAGTCTTGTACGGGATATGCGGGACTAACACCCCCCCCCTCCCCACCAACACCAAAGCGACACTCAGTGGAGAGAAAAGGTGGAACAGATTCAGGAGGCGGAAATCCAGCAACTTCAAAATCATCTTCTCTGGTATGGGGGCGGTTGCCAAAATGATAGGCCGTGATAAGCTCATGCCTTTCCTTTAGAGCCTTAGGAGTATTGAGACCAATTGCGCGATGGGCATCAATGAGAAATCCAGACTGCACCGTGTCTTCAAGGGCACGGTGAGCCTCCGCTGGTACATATTGGCACTCCATCAGAAGACAGGTCTGAAGGCCAAAGGCACGGGCGCTTGCATTAGGGTTGCAATAATAAACAGGTCTCTTCCGTGCAAGAGAACACAGCAGAAGGCACTTCAGAGCAACACAAAAACCTGCTTGACGATGAACAGAAGGATCCAGGGAGGTGGCAGCACGCTCCAAGAACTGAGTGAGACCCCAGACAGCGTGAGTAAGGCATCTGTCAGCCTCTTTCATTGGGGATATAAATCCAATTGCTGATACATTCTAAGGTATCCCGTCGAGGCCGACAGGCGACAAAAAAACAGGGATCCCACCACGAGATTAGTGGAAATCGGCGAGGAGTCTAGTCGGGCGTGCCGTCCATGACCTTGGTCCAAAAAGGGGAGGGCATGACGGAAGGTGAGATAAGCGTCTTCGTGGTGGCGCCTCGAGAGATGCCATATGGATAATTTTACGGTTGGGACTGCATCGTGGGCTTCGAGCACGCTCCCTAAATTCTTGAAGCGATCCATCCAAAGTTTGACACCATTGTTCCCAATCTGAAGAAGGGAGCATACTATGTGGGGGAGAACCCCATTCATTGAGGGGGACCCGGTCGGGCTGTCCAAACACGAGAAGTGTTGTAGCCACCAAGATGTTGCAAATAGATTTGGGAAAAATTGAATACCCTAGATCCTCGGACAAATTCTTTACGGACTTGTTGCGGAGTCTCGCACTCCGAGAGGAAGATGAGTAGCAAGCTTCGAGGCATATGGGCTTGATTTGGATCTGTAAATATTTGTTCTCGTAGTAGACAACCATTGAGCTGTTCATTGCCACCGAATACCGATTGGGTCCATCATTGAACTTGTCCATAGTATCAGCCAGATAGAAATCATGAAGGACATAAGGCATGGGCTGGACCAGGCGGAAGATGAAGAATTCAGGATCTTCACAGGTGAGAAGACCATAGACCAAAAGAGCCGCAGAAGAGTCCTTTATCCTCAATGGAGAGAATCGGCCATATAGTGAAGATCAGTCTTTGGTGAGGGGCTCATGAATTTTGCCGTTCTGAGAATACCACTTGAGCGAAAAAAGATGGCGGCGTGAGACAACATAATCCAAATAAGCTGGATGGAGTGAAGTAATCAGGTGGAATTGTCATAGCGGTTTGCATGTAGATCTCGTGTTGTTCTGCGCTTTTCAGCGGTGGAGAGCTTGATTGAGTTGATGTTCAGTCCGCAGTTTTGTTATCTTTGTCCATGAGGAGGCGGGGACCGATCCACGAATCTGCGGTGTGAGTGCGTGGCGTAGAAGATGAAGAAGCCCGAGTAGAGAGCTGAAGTTGAAGACTTGCAATTTCGGTGTCATCAATCAACCGCGTTTTTGGGCTTCAACAATCGAAAGCTGTAAGGGCGTGAGCTAAGTTTGAAGTGTCGATATTTGGCCTTCGAAGAGATATCGCGGGCATCCAGAAGTTCAATGCATTTATGGACCGTTGAAAACCGTGGGAGAGATCGTGTACACGGTGCGGAGGTCGAAGAAGGAGCTTATCCTTATCCTTTTTTGGGCAAGAAGTTCTTAAATGGTGGTGCCCGGCGAGCACGCTGATCGACAAGTGGCCGATCCCGTTCCTCTTCTGCTTTGAGAGCCTCAGAGCCTGTAACAAGGCAGCGTGCTTATTTTGGAGACTTTCTTCAAGAGACTGAACTTGAGTTGTGGCAGCTTGAAGATCCGTTTAAACATTACGCGGGAATCCATGTTGTTGGATTCCATTCATAAACCGTTTTTGAGAGTCCTGAGTTTGAGCATACATTCTGGACATCCGGTGATATTGATAAAGGGCTGGCCGGGGAAAGTGGGGTTTGGAGGGGGTTGAAGAGGCAATGACTATTGTGGGCAGATAGAAGGGGTATGATCGAGAGACTTGTGGCGTGAACGGGAATGTTGGAGTGAGAGGATGGAACATGGATGATGGGTTCTCTTTGTTGCTGACGAGGAGGAGAAGAAGATGGTTGGGGGACGGGGAAAGTTCTTCTGGAGGTTTTTTGACAGAAATGATGTTAGAGGGGTTGATGAGTGGAGGGCCGAGAAGCGCGTGTCCGGATTAGTGGGAGAACCTTGGTAGGAATAGGAAGACAATGGTCAATGATGGCTTGCATGTGAGCACCCATAGCGCATTCTAAGCCGTGACCCTGGAGAATGGCAATTCTATCAATTTCATATACAATCGGTGGAACAAAATTTGAGGCCAATCAAGATGGTGGGGAGAGTGAATGGCCATGATAGCAATATGAAAGAAGCGCTTGTTGATGTGGGTGTTCTTGATGGAGTAACCAAAGAACTTCATACAAAACTTCACAAAGCCTTCATGTGGTTTGGCGATGTTGGTGAGCTTATGAGTGGTGGCCGCATAAGGAGTTTGGGCATACTTGGTAACATCGATCTGAGCAGCCCAAGTTAAAGAAGGGGTGCGGATGGGCAAATGAAATACCCGCCGAAAAGGGGAGTGAGGGGAGGATGCGAAGTTTGATCATAACTGCGTTGGTCTTGACGGATGAGCAACAAATTGTGCGAAGTTGGAGTGGATTTGGCGTAGGGAGTTCTTGCCAGAGAACTCAAATAATCACAATGGCGTTACGCAGCCGGCGGTTGGGACCTTCAAAGGATCTTTGAGAGTGGGAGTAGAAAAATCCAAACTCAAAAGAGAGCCGGATCCACAGGGGCTGTGACTTGAAAGTGGGGGGAACTTAAAGCGATTAGCAAAGAGAAAAGGAAGGCGGGAGGGCGAGAGCCAAAGACGGGAGGATGAAAGAGATGCGAAAAGGCTTAGGGCGCCGGGTGTTCCTGGAAAGGCTATTTGAGGAGGGAGACAGTGAGCCATTGATGGTGCCAGTGTGCCAGATCAAAAGAGGCGATTGGGAGGCAAAAAATTTGGTTAAGTCCCCAGCGGTAAAGGAAAAGCAAATGAACGGGAGATAAGCCGAATGAAACGGTAGGATGTGACGGCAGTGAAGGTAATGCAGTAATAATAGCGCAGGCATAGGATGAAGGAACCAACAATTAATGCGGACAACTCGAGAGGTGGACATCATAAAATGAATGGGCGTAAGGTACCTTGACTAGATTTGCGCGGGGATAAGGGAATCGAATTAGAAAGAAGTGCGAACCACGTTAGCATATTTGTGATTGGTCCTCATTTGCAATGACTTTTAGGGCGGTACGGCTATATAAAGTTTAACAAGCATGGCGAGAAAACATCGGTTGGCGAGGATGGACACGGAGTGTACTATGCGGCGCAATTACAGCGAATGGATCGGCAAAATGAATGCTCTTGATCTCTGGAAGCTCATAGCCGCGAATTCAGATGGATGGATGGGTGTCTTTGGGATAGGTGAGCATTTGACCCTCGACAAACCCAATGGAGGTGATTATCCACCCATTTGTGACCTGGCGGTGCCCCTACCACATTCTCAGGTGTGACCTGCGCTCCAAAACCTGGGAGTAGGGGTCCCCTTTTTAATGTAGGATTTTGTAAATAGGGCTCGACCCATAGCGAAGTATTTGGGCAATGCCCACATTTTGTTTTTCTTGACATATATAATATAAATATGCTTCTACTCACTGCATTCAGAGTCTGAATGTGTTTGTTTGTTGAAATTGTAGGTGGTTCATCACACAATTTATGCACAAAATGCACCATCAGTTCAAGGATTCATTTTAAGAGTGCATGTTCATTTGTACAGGGGTTACATTGGAGGACATTATCAGCTCAAGAATTCAATACTGAGATTGCACACATATCTGTACAGAGTTTATGCTTAAGTTCAACAGATAGTAGCATTGAGATGACCATCAGTGACAACAAGTTGATCCGTGGCCCAGTAATGAATACTTTTAGCCTGGCGGAGAAAGGGTCTGCCAACCAGCATTTCATAGTCACCCGGATCTTCTCCAGCTTTCCAAACACCAAAATCCAAGGGGAATTTGAGATCACCAATACTAATGTGAAGAAGAGGAGTGACGCCTTGAGGGCGCATAATATGGCCATTGGCCAACTTGATGTCATAGGGGGCACGGTAGAGTTGCTTGATGCCCAGTTGCTTCCGAAGTTTATCAGTAATGAGATTGACGGTACTTCCTCCATCAATTTGAACATGATTACACGGTTAGTTGCCCATCGCGGGCATGCACCCGTGGGTGTTGAAGTAGCCAATCGCTCCTACCGATGCGCATTGGGAAGGGGCAATTGGTCTTTGAGAGCAGGACAAAGGTTTAAAATAGTGGCAAGGCTCAAGGGGATCTTGATTTTTGCAAGCTCTTCTTGAAGTTCCAAGGGAACATGAGAAAAAGGGATGTGGGATCCAAAGGAGCAGGAGTCGGAGGCAAAAGAAGCGTAAAACCTCCTTGAGAAGCTCCACCCTCCGCAACAATATTGGGATCTGGCGAGAGCATGGACTCTTGGATGATGAAGGTGTCTCCCGACGCCGCCGGAAAGCATGCGTGGTGGCATGAACATTGGCAAGCGGCGCCTTCAAAGCCTTGCATGAGTTTGAGAATACTGTCTCACCTTTGGCATGACATGGGGCATGAGTTTATCCAAATCGGCGCCGGTAGACCTTTTTTTCATCTTCATGAGGGGACCGGTGTACGCAAAAGCTTGTTTCGTGGTCGTGAGGGATGATAGTCAAAGGGGCGTGAGGCCCCGTCTGCGGCGAAACCAAACCAACCCAATTTGGATTTGGATGGGAGGATTTAGAGCCCGGTAAATTTCTTCTTGAGCTTGTTGATCCAGAGGAGTGGAGGACGACGCTGCTTGCGGAGGTCGCCGTTGTTGAGGTGGCCGTGGTGGCTTCCTCAGAATAGGACGTAGGCCTTGTTTGCCATTAGCAACCCGTAAATGATAAGCCATAAAGTCGGTTGAAGCAGTTTGATTTGTTCCCGAAAGTTGAACTTGGACTTGAGGAAATTGAGGGCATGCCATGGTGGTATGACCCCATTCTTGGCAGTGATAACACTGAGCTTTAGAAGGATCAAAAGGTTGACGGGAGCCTTGACCCGAGATTCTTGAGGTTCTTTGAGACTGATGATATTGCCGAGGTTGCCGAAACTTTGTTGATATTGCTGAGGTGGGTACGAGGATTGCTGCTGTGGCGTGGTTTGCACCTGGAAAACCATTTTCTGTCGGAATGGTGTGGGATGAGAACGATTACACTCCTCCGTGGCATGATTGCACATTGTCAGGAACTTCATTTGGGGGGGAACAGAGGAGGGTGCTGCTGTCAAATCAGGTGGGAAAAGTGCATGTTGCCAAAGCATTTTGGCGGCCTTGGGATGATCAATTTTCTTTTCCAGAGCAAGGTGATGAGTTCTAAGTTTATTTGGATGGGAGACTGTACAATCTCTATTTCATTTTCACCATCTTGTGCACACTAGCACTACTGCAAGTTGTTGGACAGTGATCCTTTGGTATCTTCAGTCCACCCATTGACGCAACGTCGATGGAGATCAGCAGGTGTATGTCTGAAATCTGATTGGTATAATAATCAAAGGTAGTTGCTGACATGGGAAGAATTTAGAGCTAAGTTCCTCTTTTTAAGGTGGGATCGAGCTATTTGGCAGAAGGTGTCTTCAGTTCTTCCTCCAATAGCATAAGTGGATGACCCCCATCCTTGGGTAGTTCATGAGCGTGTCAAAGCAGATAAGTTAGTGAATTCCATATGTACAAGGTCTTGCTTGCTGCAGACGTTTTGCCTCCTTCATCCAAATGGCCTTTAGTCATTCCTAGGGACCGGCAGAAAGCAGTATGAAAATGGGTATGGGATAAACTACTCCATCCCAAAGTATCTGTTTTATGGTGGCAAGTCATTCATTGTTGTCTGCGTTTTAATATTCTGGTGCACAGATTTCGTCCAGAGTTATCTGCACTTTGTCCCTTATGTGCACAGAGTGGTTGTGGCTTCAAGGCCTCTTTCGTTGCAATTTGAATAGCCAGCAGGTGTTATTAGCAGTCTATCCAAGTGGATGGGAAAATTTGCCAAAAAGGGCATTTCATTTGGCTTCTGTATGGATCATCTGGTCCATTTGAAAAAGAAGGAATCTTCTCATATTCAAAGGTCTTGCTCGTCCAGATGCACAGGTCCTTCTTGATGTCCAACAACGAATTGTCAAAGCATTTAGGTGTTCATCAATTGCTAATGAGGCGAAGAGCCATATTTGGGAGCACTATCTTCAGATTCACACTTACTCATGATATTTTACTTCCCCCTCATACTATTTAGATGTTATATTTGAATGGAGTGGATTTGCTCTAGTGGACATTCTCTCCACTGAGTTTTTAGTCCCCCTTGTACTTTGTAACTTTCTCTTGATAATAAAGGCTCAAGTCCTTAAAAAAAAAAAAAAAAAAAACTAAACAATTACTTTTCCTTAGGTCATATTTAGTTCAAAATAGCTGACCAAGGTATTATTGTTTTATATAATCTACCTTGTTTTCTGGAGTTTCATAACTCAACCACTTAAATTAATCTCGCACTTCTATTTTATTCGGGTCGCAGGTCGTGTCCTGAAAGGATGCCCTAGACTCGATAGGTGCGGTGAGCCGACCTATGGATTTTGGGGGGTAAGTTGGGTACAGATGCATGGGCGCCAGTGTTGCCCCAATCCTGTAGCTACCCATAGAACCATTGTGCTCCAGGAGGGGATTCGTCCCTATCCCGCCTCAACGGACGGGGGAGATGCAACTTGGAGTAGTCTCATAGGGTGAATCCATGAGATTACGTCTCCGGAAGGCTATATTGAAGTCATAGCATGTTCCAGCTTATTTGCAAAATGTGCGCAGGAGGGGCGGATGGAGTGGACTACCCTAGCCATTGTTCTATGCTAACCAATGCAATCATGACTCAGTCTGTTGATATCCGGGCCCTGACCATCAGGTGACCCCTTGGAGTCTGAGCCCCCTGTAGAACCTCATTTATGATGCATTTCATATGTTTGATATTATGTTGATGTTGCCTTGACGATGGATGGGCCACCCTTCGAGGTGGTGTATTATTTATGTATATAGTTGCTAGGTGCTAAATGTGTGTATGCTTCCGCTATATAGGACTTTCCATAGAAGGCGTGGGATGAATGACACCTCCATGCCCTTCACCCGGACACTTGGCCATCATAAGTGAGGGCCTTTCTTGTGGTGATTGAGTTGCCATGGAAGGGGAATTTCCCGTATTTATATGATGGGAGCATTTTATAGGTTCGAAGAGCATCACACAAATCAATTCTATCTTAGGCATTATTTCAGCCTTTGCAGCCTTTTTCCAAATGTTTCTCCATTTCTGCATGGATTGTTGACAGCATGGGATGCAATCAAACATCTCTTCTGGCCATGTCCTTCCATCCACACCCTCTTAGAGACTCCATGGTGGTGGGCACCACTGCCTCCAACCCCCTTAGCACCTCCACTGGCTGCATCAATTAATCCCCTCACACGGAAACGATGGGTCTGGCAGGTGTTGTCTCTATTCAAGCATAGTATGAAGTCGGTCGCCTATTGTCTTCGTCTGAGTTTTAGGCAAAATTTCTACTCTTCTGTTGGGATGTATCTCTATGGGATAAGGTCACAGAAAATTTGCCTTTTATGGTGCAGGTTTCACAAAGGCAAGCACTTTGTCAAATCAGTATATAACGTCCTCTTAGCACCACAGCCCCTCCCATTGCCAGAAGGGTGGCGCCTACAAGTTCCAGAGCCCAATTTGAATCGTACATGGCGCTAGATTTGGGATAAGTAGCTCCATTCTAAAGTTTCTGTACTTTAGTGGCAGGTTATCCATAGGTGCAGCGTGTTAATGTCTTTCGACATTGTTATGATCTTCGCATATCTGCAATATGCCCGCTCTGTCTCTCAGACGTTGAGACTCTTGAGCATTGCTTTTTTTATTGTCCAGAGGTTCATCCGCGCGTGGTCCTAACTACAAGGTTTGTTTAACAATGCATTGGACTGCCGATGCATCCTCTCCCCAACTAAACAGCATTCCATCTTGGTTCTGATTGGCTCCTGTGAAGGATATGGGAGCGTCGCAGATGCCACATTTTTTAGGGCACTTACTCATCTGCACGTGGCTTTATTGCTGCGGCCCAGAAAAAGATACTGATGGCTTACAAGTGTTCCTTTCTTGAGTCAGAAGTGAGGGAACATATTTGGATCAATATTTTCAAATTCGTTCTTATCATTAGTCTCATTTTCTGAAGTAAGCACATTGTGCTTCATGCTCGTGCTCCTGTGGCATCTTCTTATGCTTACACAGTTAGATGAGACATGCAAATCCTATACTTTTCATATATGATTAATAAACTTTTATGCTTTCATCCTTCACAAAAATAGAATAGAATAGAATAGAAACAAAAAAGGCAGGAAAGGGGGAGAGGGGGGGAGCAATAGAGCAATTTCTTTCATCCATATCAAAAACTATTCTCACAATAAACCTCCCTGATGGGCTGTAACTGAGTTTGGCCTGCCACGGAGCTGGAAACAATGGTGGAGATTGATGGATGCATGCTGATTAATGATTTCTTGATGCCTCCTTCAAATCTCTACATTTAGCAACAAGGGTCTAACTATTAGAAGCTTTCAGAATACTAAAGAATGTGGCTTCTTCAGAAATATATGCATTAGCAGGTATAATCATCCATAGTTGACATGACCGAAGCAAGATGTTGGCAAAATTTGAGAAATTTTCTAATCCCTGTGCCCTTAGAATGCAAAAATATGAAATCCACATCATTTTTGGCATGGTGCAATAGTCAACAAGCTAAAATTGCAAGAATTGTTATGGTTGTTTCGGGGGTTGGGGGGAGGGGGGGAGGGAGGCAAGCCTGCAGATTAAGAACATGCAGATGTACAAAAGTCCGAGTCCAATTTGGTGCTTCAATCAGGCCCAAAACTTCAATAACCCATCCAAAGCAATGCCATTTAATAAAAAGCAACACTAGGCGGTGCTAATGCCTTGGATTTAACTAGCGTAAAGAACAAAAGTATTAAATTTGCTATTTGGACAAAAGCATAAAAAAGGTAATATACAAATAATAATTTTTACGTCAGATAGTGGAGGTCGAGTTTCAACAAAGTAACCAGTGACGTGGCTTAGGGCCCAGGTATGATGATGCAATCTTACTATTTACAAGATGGCTAACAGGACTGGATTCGCACGAGCTGTTAAAGGGAGATGCCGCGTGTCCTGCTAACTGGCACCCCTTAGCAAAGAGCATTGAATCTGTAAAACCTTGGTTAATTACTTTCATGCATCCTTGTGCCACGAATGCAGCGCAATGCTACCGCGGTGTCTATTGCACTAGTCTTATTTCAGGGATTTAGCTGGATCGATCAATACTTCTCTGTCGCAGTTTTGAGGGCTTTTTTCTGGGCCTGTAAGTAGTTATCATATCCTTGCTGCCTGTATCCTGAACTATTTTGCTCTTTTTGTTCATCTGGATCGGTCGCAGTTATCTCGAAAGGCATTTTTGGGGCACGCACTTTGTTTCTTCTAGAAGTATCGGGTGTTGTATAACCTTATCTGATTCGACATTGGTGTACCAAGAGTGAAATGATGGTTTTTGGTGGCGGTTCTAGGTCAAATTGTGTGTAAAATTTGGAAAAGATCATTTAGTTACGAGTTTTATTGCCAAAAGATCGTTAATTGCGCTGGCATAGATGGCACTTTCCCCTCTTTTGACGAAATTATGGTTTTCCAGGTTATATGGATGGCAAGCTTGTTTAAAACCAAGAGTTTGAAGGAGTCAATTATGGGTGACAATATATTGAAGGGTTTCTTTGGTGGGAACAAAGAACAGAAACAGCAGCCTCTGGAGCAGAAACAACAAGAGCATGGAGGATCTCCTAGACGGTGGATCAAAGAACTTTCACCACTTGCTAATATTGTTGTTACTAAATGTGCAAGGTATTTACATAGATTTATCACTTGCAATAGTGTAACAAAAATGTTCAAAGTGGCTTATAAATTTGTCCATGTTCCGTTGTTGTTGTGTTGTTTTGGTTCAATTTGCTCATTTCCATTATCCAAGTTTCGATTATTGCTTTATTAACACGATTAGTTCATAAGGTGCCACTTCATTATTTCCAATTATGAAGGTGCAGAAGAATATTTGTCTGTCGTTTGTACTCCATGTTCTGTGCAATGTTTTCTGCCTCCCCCAATATAGTAGTAGACTACTTAAATTTTACAATAAGCAAGGTATTGCCCAACAGTTCATCAGATTGTATTTGGCAGATCAGACTAATTAGAAAGACAAAATTAAGGAAATGTTCAAATTTAGAAAGAAATATTGGTAGGAGAATGTGAAGGCAAAGAAGTTATATAGGCTGCGCCTGTTTATTCATCAACGTCCAGCTGACACAGCTGATTTATAATAAGGAAATTTAATCGTATCCATCTGGGCTCATCTATTTATTCACAGATGTATTATGTTAAGACTTGAATAATATTCTTTTTTAGGTTGTAGTATTGGTAAGTTTAAGTTGCACGTTCACTAAGATTTGTGCTCAAGGAGAACATCAGTTGGGTGTTAAGTAATGCTTTGATTTACTAAATTTGAGTAGCTTTTTCTCTTCGTGAAAGATGAAACATGTTCTACCCTTATGGTTGCTTGACTGCTTGGATCTGTTTAGGCCTACTAATGGGTGATTTTATATCTTTGCCAATAGAATACTGCTACATGATCCTGAGGAGCTGAAAAAACATTTTGAGGAGGAGGCACCTGAATCTGCGAAGAAGCCTCCGAAGTATGCCCGGAATTTTCTGGAATACTGCTGTTTTCGTGCACTTTCTGTTGTTACTCAGACCTCAGATCACTTGAGTGACAAGGATTTTCGGCGCCTTACATTTGATATGATGCTTGCTTGGGAAACTCCTGGTGCGGCTAGCAAACCAGCTGTTAAGGTGAGGATAATGTAGGAAAGGTTTGTTGAGGGTTGCAGTTTTAGGCTTGAATCTGGGGGGCAGGAAGCGAGGTTGAAGTGAACTGCTTTTGTATTCCATCTTGATTTTAGTCACAGGTATGCATAATGCACTAGCTATTGCAGGTTATGGCCTTTCTAATTGTTCACTCTTAGAAAATTAGCACTCTTTAGGCTAATGTCTTATAGGACTGTTTGTCCCACTTAAAGACTTTTGGTATTTCAAGCACATTTGAGAATGGCAGTGGAAATAAGATATTAGTGTCACAAAGTTGTAAAGATGCACAGAGCCAGTCTATTCCTTTGCGGTCTCATATGGGGATAAAGATAGAATGAAGTGAACTCTGCTGAATGAACGTGTGAAATTTTTGCTAATTTTAAGCAAAATGCTCAAAAACCATTTGTTCGTGGGCCTTAAAGATAGATGGGCCTGTGATGGTAATGTTAGTTGGCCAACCTCTCATATTTTTGAGATGCATGCGAAGTTTTAGTAATTAACCATGTGAAGTTGGAGACTACTCTGGGTTAGCCTGCTGTATTAAAGATGAGCACCTACTACCATGTGGAAGATGAGTTCCTCTTTATTTAGCCCGGAGTCCAGATGAAAGAATTCATGTCGTAATCAATGTTCTGGAACTATTGAAATTAGTATAGGATACCTTTGAACAATCTGAATTGTCAGTAGTTCATAAGTTGCCCATTGAATTTATGCTATTTATTGTCTGCCCAAAAATGCAGTCATACCTATATAGTCCAGCTTGTCATTGAGGAGTGCAATTTTTGCAAGCAGAGAACAAACTGAGCTATGTCATCAACATAGCCGAGAGGGCATCTGTGTGTAACAGCAGGGGGAAGGCCCTATTTGAGTGTGCCTACACATTGGTCTACATGTCAAGATGGTAAATTACTTGTAAGATAAGGCTAGTTATCATATAATTAGTCTTGGCGGTATTATGGTTTAAATAGACTACGTTTTCCTTAATTCAGGATACTTGTTTTACGTTTTTTGTATGCACTAGTTAGTGGGTGCTTTACTTATGAAGAGATTTGATTGTGCTTTTTGAATACGGTTCCTTAAATGGGTGGATAATAAACATTTCAATGACAGCCTTAAAGTTTGCTAAGATTCTGCGCCTATTGCATTTGGAGGTTGCATGGGGGGTGGAGGCTATTAGTAATTCTGAATGTGATTGCTAATAACCTCACCCCCCTTTTGTTTATGACATGACAGACGGATGAGGATGAGGATAAAGGCCTCGGCGGAACCAGGGACCTCCGCGACAATGGAAGAAGATTCAGCACTATTCTATACTGATTTGATGCCTATGCTGGTCTATAACAAACCCCGTTACTCAACCTACTTGTTTTTGTTTTTGTAAAGATGATTGCTAGCTTAATATTCTAAGTGGGCATAAAGCTTTTCTTACTGTTGCTTCATGGTGGAACCTGTGATGCGTCAGTCATATGCATCTCAAACTGGTTGCAGGTTGATGTTGAGAGCACTGTTGGTCCAGATGCATTTTGTCGCATTGCTCCTGCTATACCTACCGTTACAGACATCATCACTGCTCATCCCCAGTTTGAGGCACTTACAGCAGGGACGGGAGGAAGGCTTCCATTCCCTGTCTTTGACAAATATCTTGGAGAGCTGGACAAGTAAGAAAGTAGAAGATTGGATGCATTATGAAGATCTGCTTTTTGACGAAATAGAATGGAAAGTTGTCTTCGCTAGGGTCATAGACTTTTGGCTAGTCATTGTTCACTGGTGACATACATGGGTCTAGTCATTGACATACATGGAAGTTAAAGTATTCTAGTGCTTTCTGCTCTCTTAAGTCAAATTTGTCTTGACGGTTACGTCTTTGGCCTTTTATTATTTACCAAGTACTACATCTTACTTTTTGATGCAGATGCATAAAGACCATGAGAAGTCTTGCCACACCTTCCCTTCTGTCTAATCTTCATTTAAATAAAAATGAAATGATTGTTGATGTTGATGGGACGGCAACAACACAGCCTGTACTTCAGCATGTTGGCGTATCCACTTGGCCTGGTTAGTGATTCTTCCTGCCTAAATTCGAAATAACCTTTGTGACAGTGATTGAGATATGGATTGGTTACTTCTTGAAGGGAGATTGACCCTGACAGATCGGGCATTATATTTTGAATCAACTGGGGTCGTATCTTATGATAAGCCCAAGAAGTACGATCTGTCAACTGATCTGCATCACGTTGTTAAGCCAGATTTAACTGGTCCTTGGGGTGCTCGTTTATTTGACAAGGCAGTCCACTACAAATCAGATGCTATGTAAGTATTATGTTAGTGAGCACTTTTTTCTGGACCTCTGCGTGGATCTCATGGGCAAATTCTACAGTGCAGAGCCTGTTATATTGGAGTTTCCTGAACTAACAGGGCATACTCGACGAGACTATTGGCTGGCAATTATTCAAGAGATTATTCGGGTGCACCAGTTTATAAAAAGCCATCAGCTTGAAGGTGTGGGACGTTCTGAGGCACGTGCAAAAGCAGTTTTAGGTATTGCTCGGCTCCGTGCAACCCGTGAAGCTTTCCATATGCTGCCACTGCGGCCAAGCTCTCTTCTTACTTTCTCTTTGGGAGAAGAAATACCTGGTGGTGATTTAGTTCTTGAGGCTTTAGCAGAAAGCTTGCGTTCAGCAGACTCTGAAGGTGCTGTCCTTGTGGGCAAGGATATTGGGGACAAACATGATGGTAATCGGGTGTATACTAGCCTAGCTGTGACAGCATTAAGTGCAGAAAGCGGAAAGGATGCTGGTATTCCAGTAGGAGAGAGATTAGTTGGTGAACTGACACCCTTGGAGCAAGCAGTACAGCAGTCAAGGAGTAGCTCCAAGAAGGTTGAACTTGCACAGACCACGATAGATGGAGTAAAAGTAGAAGGGATTGGTACAAATGTTGCTGTAATGAAGGTCTGATTAAGCTGGTTTCTATCGTTATGCATTTTAAATGGTTATTGTACACAGTCTCTCAAACCAGTGTGCGATGCAGGAGCTTATTGTCCCTTTTAATTCATTTGTAACATGGGTGGCTGGTGTAGCATCATGGCAAGAGCCCTTGAAAGCTGCAATGTTCTGCGTGATGTTTTCATACATTATATATAGGTAAGAACAGCAAATCTCGGAGTAATTTTAGGGCATTTGTTGTGCTGTGATGTTTGTATTAATGTTTGCATATGTTGCAGAGACTGGGTTAAGTATCTTGTTCCTATTACGATTGGCTTGTTTGTTGCATACATATTATGGCTGAGATATGCAATGAAAGGTAGGCGTGATCATGAGATAGTAGTTCCACCACCACCTGGACAGAGCACCTTGGAACAGCTGATGCAACTTCAGCAGGCAATATCACAAGTTGAGGGTATTATTCAAGCAGCTAACATTTGTCTGTTGAAAGTTCGAGCACTCATATTATCCCAGCTACCAGAGGTTGCCCTTCGTATTTTTTTCTAGTTGAATTTGTGGTTAAATATTGGATATTCTAATTCTGTTGTAACTTTGCAGGCCACGGATAGGGTACTCTTAATTCTGGGAGGAGTAGCAATAGTTCTAGCAGTTCTTCCACTCAGAATTATTGCATTGATATTATTTTTAGACATCTTTACGAGGCAAATGCATGTCAGACGTGAGAGCTCGGAGCGCTTTAATAGACGTCTTCGAGAATGGTGGTACAGCATACCTGTTGTGCCTGTTCGTGTTGGAACCCCTGAAGAGATGCATCAATAACGTGCACCATATTTGTATGCTGGCTCATGTTAGCGACATCAGTTAGTGTATAGAGATTTGATTTGTTGTTAAATAGGCAGTAGGCCATGTGTAAAAAGCAGTTGGAAATGAAATAGAATAAATCTGGATCTATATGATCTGTAATCCATGTTTTTGGGAGGCTTTGGCTGTTACCAGTGCACATTGTGGTCACCCATCTCCTAATTTACCCTATTGCACATTCTAAGGCATGGAAGATATTGATTTCCTTGAAATTTATCTGGTGACTTTGTCTCTTGTTTGGTAGTTGGTTGATTTCCATGAGAAGGGTTGTCTTGGAAGGGTTTATCTCTAATCTCTAATATATAATTGTAATATAGAGGATAAGGGGGCAGCTTAGAGGTACGTGGTATTGTTATAGGAAATATTTTTTTGTTTAGAGTTGGACACGTGTAAGCTTTTAAAATATTAAGGAGGGGATTAAACGTTTCAGAAATTGACAGCTGAGCCTAATAGTATCTTCAGAAGTCCCTGGAAAGCTTGAGTTTGAAGCTTGGTGCAGGTTCCGAAAGGGTCTATGCCTGTTGTTCGAGGAGCTTATGGATTGTCCAGAGTATACAATTAATGTTTTTAGAAAAATCCATTCGTAATTTAAAAATTACCAAAAAGCCATCGGTTCTATAAGTATTGCTAGTATAATTTAATCATCCTTTCTAATCTTTTGGCGCAAGGTTCTTCGAAAGCTAGCCCAGCCTACGGGGAACATCACTAATGAGCAGTGGGAATAATACCTGCACTAACTTTATGATCCTCAAGGGACACGAGCACTCATACCCCCACGTATCGGTCCGACATTAGAAATCACGAGGATGATGTTACCTAGGGTCCGGCAATGGGGAAAGCAACGGACCGGATAGTATGTGCAGAGTTGCTCAAGTGAGCAGGGGAGCCTATGGTACCAAATTCCCTAATGTTCAACAGAAGCGCTACAGAAGGATTCCCAAAGAAGTGGACCACAAGCGAGAGGTGTCCCCATTTACAAAGGCAAGGTGAGATCCACATAGTCCAACCAATCACCGAACAATCATGGTCGGGCTTTGGTGTTTGCCAAACCGCTAATGGGCATTATTGAGCGATTGACTGTGTGGGCGTAAAATGTATGCGAGCTCTCACATGCTGTGGTTCGCAGACCCAAGATTCAACCATTGATCATATCTTCACATTGAGGACTTTGGTTGAGGATAGCGTAAACCGCTTGGGACACAGATTGTTGCTTTGTTGACTTTTAAGGCTTTTGACACCGCAAGGGGAAAAGTTATATGGGGAAAGATTGCGGCAACTAGAGGTTCCCGTGGATATGCAAAATGCAAAGATACATGTGTTGTAACGAGTATGTACGCCGGATGCGGATGACCGGGACAACCATTCACTAGCAAGATTGGGGTCCGCCAGGATGTCCTCTTTCCCCAACATTGTTTGGTTCAGACATTGACCGGTTGGAACACCGGCTCATGGACAATGGGGTGGTGGGACCCAACTTTTGCATCGTCATCGACAACTCATCTATGCAGCGATGTTGACCTCTTAGCTCACACTCGAGAGGACATGCGCCTCACTTAGATGCTCGGATACATTCCCGCTGAGCCCACGTATTATGAACGTCAATCCGCCAAGACCAAGGCTCATCCTCGCGCCATCCAAGGCCCCTTCATTCACTTATCGAGGGCAAAGAAGTGGAAGTAACACCCACCTCACAAGTATTCGGGAGTGGAGTTTCCTTCTATCTTTGGGACACTTCCATAAGATTGCGTAGTAGCGGCCGGAAAACCACTCTAACCACAGCAGCGTAACTATATGATTGGGGCATCGGGCACATTTGTTCAGTGTGGTATTGGTAGAGCCCGTTCTTTGTATCCTCACCGACTTTTCATTAATGCTTTCAATAAGTTGCGCAAGACGCAAGACCGATTGATGAAGGCATACCTATGTTCTCAGCTTGCTCTTGAGAAAAAACGTTTGATTTTTGAGGAATATTTGGGTATCTTATCTCATGTATAGACAGGTGGCTGCACTTAGTGAATTATCTTTGTCTGCTGAGATTTTATTCCCCGTCTTGCATCTATGTCTGTATTTCTTCCGAATATTGAATAACAGTTTGTCGTCCTTCAAAAAAAAAAAAAAAAAAAAAAAAAGTTGCTATTTAAAGTGTTACATGTCCATGGAAGGGCTATGAGGTTGTATTTTGATAACATAGTGCAGGTGAGTGCTACCCTGCAAATTACATTGATTACTAGGAAAGTGCATGCTTTAGTTGCAAAGCACTCTTCTAAGCGTAAGCAAATAACAATTCCAAGACGTTGTGTGTACATTGAAGTGTGAATAACAAGTTAGACATATACAATTGTCTATGACCTAGAATGTGATTGAAAATGCTTTAATTTTAGATCAAGCACACAATCTGGATTACTTAACTAAAGCTTATACTCTAGAACCATTCACAAATGATGGAACCCAGACTATTGTTTCTAGCTTCGCTATGCCTAAAGATAAGCATCCATACCATATGAGTGTTAGGAGTGTTGTGAGGGATGTATATGACTTAAAAAGTACTGACTTATTGAATCAAAGATTTTTTTTTTGTTGAAAGATGCTATTGAATCAAAGATTTGATATTTGGGATATCAAATATTGTCCAAATAACCAACCCATTGTTTTTGTTTTTTTAGTATTTTCATAGACACAATATCTCCTTAACAAGCTTCCTTTTTCCAGCACACAGATATTTCAAGAGTCAGATCTGTCACCACAAGATACATCTGATATCAAGAAGATAAGGGCAAAATGAAGTAAATAATCTGTAAACTGATCTATGCTTTTCTGTACAATAGTAATGAAGAGGAATTCAATGGCCTCTGGACATACGAGTAAATTGATAATAAGCGCAAACAAATTCCTGAGCAATATATACAAAAACAGCAAACGAAATACCCATCAAAATCACGTCTCTGATATCCCCCTTATCTCTGGGAGCCATGAATTTAGATACTTCGTCTCGGATATTCAAAAATACTTGGCCAAGATCCGGTTTTGGAGATGATTTGGGGTTGTGTGTAGCAGGCTTTTTATCTTCCGGCGGATCTCCTCCGAACGAGAAAGCCCTCAATCTAATTCGCAATCTAATTGCATGCGAAATGGGGCCGGGAAAAACCCCCTTGGTGCTGGGCGCTTCAATTCGAGCCAATATGCTGCAGCGATGGAGCGGTAACGAGAAGCACGTCGAGGCAATCTCCATAGCTGCTGCTCTGTTTCAATTGGGAACTATCTTTTGAAAATATCCAATATAGCGAACAATTGCCAGTTGAATAATTCTTCTTCTTTCTTGTCCTTATTGTAAACCACATTTGGTTGAAATTCCTAGCTTTTTTGCAGGTTTTTTTTTCTTTGGGTAATTTTTGAGATGCTTAGAGCTCCAATGGATTCGACCAGACGGTAAATTGGTAGCGGTGCCACTACTAATGGCCCTAGGGTCACTGTCGGTGCTGGAGACCCAATAATCAAATATAATAAACTAGTAAATGCGTGTTGGGCATTGTCGCACTATAATCTGGCCGAAATCAGAAAGGGTACAAATATAACCTAAGATTTTGCATGGTTTTTGCTGGTATTCATATATGAATACCGTAAAAGGTGTTGCTGGCACCCTAGATTCCAAATAGAGGAATCCAAGGATTGAATGTGTTTGTCTGTTGGTCGGGAGGGTTGCACTTCACGTGGGCATGCCACAGATGGCGGTGCAGGTGTAGCTTGGGAATTCGTGTCTGCTTGCTTGCTTTCTTCCTAAGGTCATAGCAGGAAGAATTGAAATCAGGGTTCAGACAAGAGCTTTTGGAGCATAAACTGAACAAAAGAAACAGGGTTTTGATCAGAGGCCAGATCTTGTCGGAGTAGAGCGGCTTGCAGCAAATTGCTTGAATTGCTTTGAACTTGGATGGGCCCAAAATATAGGTACCTGTAAGTTTGCTATAACAGGCGCAATCTGTGGCTGTGGCGATGGAGGCTATGGCTTGTTTTAGATATGGGCTTTAGCAAAAACCATAGCAGGGCTCTGTTTCTAAAGATTTCGATGTTTGCATTGGGCTAGGCAGATGAGAGAGGTGAACCCAGGCTTGCTCTTGGACAACGAAATATTTCTTTTTAGTAATTTATCATTCACAATACAGGTCTTTTAATTCCAACCAAGCAACCGGTTTTTCTGCATTTTTGATGCATTTTTGTATCAGCTTCGAAGGGAGGGCGGAATTGCATGCTGGATGGATGGGCCTGGGAAAAGGAGCCGATTTGCCATAAGTATTTGCCATAAGTATAGACGATCCTGATTCAGTAGTTCAAGCACAGTAGTTCAAGAGTCTTATGCCTAAAAGATCCTTGTACAGTTTGGTTTTGGTTAATGTATAGGTGTATTGAAATTAAGTGGTGTTGGTTATATGCATGTGAACATGCTGCTCATCCGAATCATTTGTTATTGCTGTTCATCCGAATTCATTTGTTTTTTATGTGTTTGACAGGGGCACTAACTTGTTTGCTTTATTAGAGGGCTTCGGCCCCCAGGCATAGCAGCCATCCCGTGTATTGGAGCACTGTTATGCTTGGATGAGCATGGGAATCATGTAGGGGTTCAATTCCCCAGGCTCATAGGAATTTGATGCTCATATATGCTGTGGGAATATTCTATTGTGATACATATCGAACCATGGGATGGTTTTTTGTTGGAGGGGTAAGTCAAATAGGGTGGATTTGACCCCATCTTGACCTGCATTGAAGGGTTGAAAGGCTATGAGAGGGAATATCAGCTGTAATATACCCCAATCTAATGGTCACCAAAATTCGAGAGACACCCCAAACTACAATAATGCTATGTTTTTACTTGGCCTTTAACGTCCATATGTGCAACTTTCGACAATGGCAATTGATTGTTGCTTGCAAGAATGACATGATTTGCTTTTGTAGTTACTTTTGTTGTTGAAACTGTCTAATGACAGTATCATCAATGTATTAATTTTACGTTCAAAGGATGGATTTTATTAGAGAAAACAATGTTTACAATAATATCTCCAATAATAAGTTTCGATAAGTTTATAGCATCAATACTAAGAATACCTTTTCGGCAAAGTCAAAGATGACATGCATTTGTGAGAAGTCTATTACTCTGCATCGATACCCCCAGCTCAGAAATTTTTGTTTTGTGGTAAAGTATCTGATCAAAGCATCTCGCTTGAGAGATCAATATGACACATTTTTTGTCTTATATGTTGTAAGCTTAATTGCATCAAAACCAACACTTAACTGCATAAACTGCATGCAAGAATGCGACAACTTTTCGAGCTATGGATATTGTTAAGAACATAGTAGGCATCAGATAAAACTTTGGAGAGGTTAGAATCCAATAAAGATCCACCCTTTTGGCGTGTAAGGGGTTAGTGCTAACGTTGGTATGAGAGCAGAGGTTCGATTCCCCGTTTGGGCAACTATAGGGGTAGTTGGTGGGAATGATTCCCCGTTTGGGCAACTATAGGGGTAGTTGGTGGGAATGCCTGCTTCTTCTCGTGCTTGCTTGAGGGCAAGCATCCTCTGGGAGAGGGAGGAATGTTATGAACATAGCACGGCATGGGATAAAACCTTGGAGAGGTTAGAGCCCAATATGGATCCACCCTTTTGGCTTGCTGGTTGGCACTAGAGGGGCTAGTGTGTAACAAATATGAAAGAACAAATTAAACCAAACCTCTCATGTTTGAGCTAATCATTCTATAACTGATGCATCTTTAAATTTTCATACAAAGTTGAGAGCATTTATGCTAGAAACACGGAAGCGCAAACTAGACAATACGCTTGAGTTTTCACCATGTGAAGCTCTTTATAACTTGGCAAATACAATTCATTTCCATGAGCATTTCATTGTACCCTAAATTGAATCAAATATTGCTTTAATTTGCTGAATTTCAGAAGCGAGCGAGGAAAGAGGAATATTAGAAGCTACAAAATCTATAAGCAATTTTCTGAAGCTTTTACCTATACATAAACAATAATTTGAAACCCTAAATGATACATATGAGACAATGAAAAAGCACTTACCACATTCATTTGCCTATACATAAACAATAATTCGAAGTCCTAAATGATACATATTAGAAGATGAAAAAGCACTCACCCACATTCATTTCGTGCAATCGCCAGTGCAAGTTTCCTCTAGTGTGGGACATCTGTCCCTGCCAAAATTATTTATGAGATGCAAACTTTGAATTTGCTGTGTTACTTTCAAGGAGGACTGAACATGGCACTCTAGTGTGGGACATCTGTCCCTGCCAAAATTATTTTTGAGATGCAAACTTCGAATTTGCTGTGTTACTTTCAAGGAGGACTGGACATGGCAGAACAAAAACCCAACTTCCTTGGATAGGACCAAAGTACACAACCTAATGAGAATTTGATTCCAAAATCTGAAGCAATGAACCAAAGCTCAGCACAGGTGTCTCTAAGTCAAATCCATAACATTTCCTATTTTACATTTTCTTATGATGCCTTGCCTACTTCGATGGTTGTGGAGAAAAAAACTCAAGCACGTTATCCTCTCGTAAAGCGCACACATTTTGCTTCAGATTGTGTTGATTTGTTCATTACTATAATTTAAGGCTCATAATCCATTAATAATTACAAGAATTGATCCGCGGCCAAGGCCGCGAACATTTCTTTTTCAAAAACGTGCGCGCTTAGACCCCAGTTAACGTCCAACATTCTCTTCTGCAATGGCCAAGTGATTCTAGATTGATGTGAAGCAACTTCGTAAGATCTTACATTCTAACTCTAATTTAGAAATTACAAAGTACAATATTTAGTTTAGTCTTTTAAAAAGTTGGTCAATACTTTTTGTTATTGAAGGTTCATGTGTTCACAAACATCAAACATCAAGTAGAATTATCAATTTGCAGAAAATTACATCTAATTTGTAAGGGAGAATTTATGGTTACCTTAGGGGGCCAAATTTCCTCATAATGAGGAGGCCCAATGATGCTCGCAATGACACCTCTAGCAAAAGGCCAAAATTAATTTTGGGGAGCCTGTGGTATTGTTCAAGGTCACCCATGATAATCAATGTAGGGGCATACAAACCCTATGGCCTCAAAGTGTTGTGGCACAAAATGATATTATGGTAAACACTTGATCCTGGGCAATATCTCACATTTGAAAACACAAATGGCAGATTGAATTCCTTTATTGGTTCTAAACTACTATCTATCTATCTATCTATCTATAATAAACAAAAGGCATACCATGTGTATAAAAGTTAAAGATCTAAATGCTTTTATTATAGTGTTATGAATTTTTGGGACTTCGTTGAAAGAGACAAACACATTAATTTATATTGACGACCTTTGGATATATTATGGCACATGATAAGACGAAATGCATAATGAGCCTTTGGAAGGATATGGCAGATGTTGATCTCATGGAGTATAATAATATGAATCGTTGGCCTTAATGGAGCACCATCTGTGCATGACTTGGCATTATACATACTTGAGGTTCTAGATAAACGTCAGCAATTACTGAGCCCTCAGTAGTCATTATCTCCGCTTGTCTAGTATCATCATTACTGCAAAGGTTTTTCCCTTGAAAACCTTTCGAGGCAGGGGTTTTTTAATCCTAGTAGTAATGATTGTACTAGCCCATTGTATGGGTCCCATGACCTATTGGTCTCCGTGGACGTTTAAAAAAACTATTCTATTCTATTCTATTCTATTCCTTCTTCCTCTTTCTCTTCACTCTTCCTCTTCTACCATCATACCCTTTCCTTTATCTTCTTCTTTTTGCTGAATATAAAAAACATTTCTCATGAATTCATCTGCCCATTTGATAGCATTACCTTGCAATTTTCCCCCTTAAGCCTCTCATATTCCTTGTATGCCAACATGGCTATCATAAGGACTAGTATATGTGGGATCCTGCTTTCAATCTTGATCTCATTATCCTCGATCTATTCTTTCATTACTGCTTGACATATTACTTTAATACATTCTATGTCCTTTACAGCAGATAGAGCATATGAATAGGACATGTCGGAGAAGCAAATTGTTATGTAGTATAATGTATCTCTGTCGTAGTACCACCGCATTTATCGAAGGTGTTATACTCTTTCTGTGACCATCTTGTGCCTCTGCTATCCAGAACAAAAAGAATGATATGTTTTGCACCTTACTCGCATCTGATATTGCACGCTTATACCTAGTTGACACTTCATTGCAGGCTTCTTCAAACAATGTATTCTCCTTTGGAGCAGATGTTTTCTTATATAGAACTTCCTTTCTGATGCACATGTCCAGGACTGAAATCAATTCCTTCTTATCCAATCCTTGTGCCTTCCTCATCTCTACGAGCAGATCAAAGATGGGTGTACCTAAAGGAGGAAATCTACCACTAGAATCATGCCACTTCTTCTCCATATACGCATCGCAGAATTTATTCCACTTTTCTTAGAACTGGTCAGAAGAAATTATTATCTTGCAGGCGTCTTTTGGCACAATTTGTGTTTCTAAGGCATCTCCCTTTTCATCCCCTCCCCATTCTTTTTTTATCTGGTTCTCTTACTCATTTCCTGTATTATGGTTTGGCACAGAGTCCTTTCTAGCAATTTAAATTCAGCACTTTTGGATTAACCCTATCTTGTCGTCATTGGTCTTCTATACTCAATCCATTGGTACGAGGGTGCTGCAACTGCTTCGCATAAGGACTACAACGTACTTTACATGTTGGCTATGAATTGTTGCACATACTTGGTAATATACTTCTTTATACCTTGCCAAAAGCAACTTCTTCATATGCCCGTGTATGTTCGATCAAATCCTAGATGTCTTGTTGTTGGAGCATCGTGCAATTCATATAGGATTTGATCCTTAATATCCTTACATTGGATACACACAACCTACCCTTATACTGACGTGTTGCTCTACCTTAGCCAATTGCTAAGTTCTTTTGCGATTGTAGCATTTTGAGATTGTCATGCCAAGTCCTTTTGCAGTTGCAACACTTTGAGATTGCCATGAATTTTCTTAAGAATTTATCCTTTGTTGATCTTGATCTTGATGACAACCAAAGTGTCATTGAAGACCATCATCATGCTCCACTTGAAACTACGATTAGAAAATAAAATAGAATCGAATCAAATCTTCTTATATTATAACTAGCGTAGGCCCTTTTCTTTTAAGCTATTCCTCGGCTTGGCCTCGGACCTCGGCCTTGCCTCGGTTTGGAATCTTTTGCACTATTGCTCTAAGATATTTCTCGACTCGGCCTCGGCCTTCGGCTGAGGCCTCGCCTCAGTTTGGACAAAAGCCGTCGTACCCATGTACTCCTATAATTCCAAAGTATCACCACAGGTGGGCTCCGAGAGTCTCACATAGGCATATGGTAATACCTCATTTCGTGCAAAGGGTCACCAGAAAACCCCTGTGTATGACTTTTTAGAGGTGGAAAACCCCTACATATATAAATGGGAAAAGCCAATTTTCATGCCCCCGTCCGTAGATGTACTTATGGACTATCTTAATTTTTACATACCCCTACCCGATCTTGTACTCAAGTTTGTGCACCCTAGCCTTATTTAGAGAAAAAATGGTGTTTAAAGAAGGAAAAAAAATTCATATTATTTTAATAGACATATCTCGCATCTCTGTCTCGGTCTAAATTGTAGTAGCACACAATGTGCAAATCGAGCTCTCTTGTCATTTGCATGGCAAAAATTGAGAGAAGGAAGTATGGCAAAAATTGCTATGCATGTCCATGTCATTCACAATACAAAGCTTCTTCTTGATACTTTCTCTTTAGCATCTGGAGTTCTTGTTGGTTGGCCAAAGTGTTCTGCAGTATGGACGCTTGATGGTGTTGTGCCTCCTTGTGTTGTTGATTTTTCTTGGAAGGTGCTTCCTCATGGGAAGGCCACTAAACTTCTTGGTATTCCTCTGGGCATTCATATTTCTATCTCCGATGCTTGGGATATTATTATAGAAGGGCTGCGAAAGCATTTATTTTGGTGGAATATGGATAAGCTCTCTCTGCCAGCGCGAATAATTGTTGCTAAGCATGTTTTAAGTAATTCCTACATCCATATGGCCTCTGCCCTTCTGGCTTCTCAGTCTAAATTTCAGGTGATTGTTAGCATTGTCCGTAATTTTATTTGGGGTGGGAATGAGGAGCATGTTGTGGTCACGGTGGCAGGCCAAAATTTGCAGATGGTTTGGGTATGACAGACTTCCATCTGCAAAGTAAGATTCTGATTTCTAAGTTCATTTGGAGGATCCTTAAGGATATGGTTGATTCACCTGGAGTGCGGTTGGTGAAGAAGTCACTTGCACATTGTATTACTTTTGGGAAGGCTTCGTTACTCTTCTTCCTTGGGGTCTCTTTTATTAGCTATGCCCTTTTTCTAATGCCTCCCCTTTTTTGAAAGGCTTGTTGGAGTCTTAGAGACAGTATGGACCTTATTTCGTATCGATCTTGTTGCATGCCATCAGTTGAGTGGAAAATAATCTTCCACTTTGCGCCTCAGTTCATCCATTAACTCAACGGCATTGGAGGTTAGCAAGAATCTTGATAGTTGCGACATGGTATGATTCTAGCTAGTTAGCGACATGGCAAATCTTTCAAACAAAATTCTTATTGTCGATGGTACAGACCTATTTGGCAAACGGTTGCTAGTACTCCCCATTGGTTGCTCCACAGGCTATTGAAGGTTGCATGTGGATTTCCCACCAGAGTGTTCATGAGCATAGGCTTGTGAACTCTATGTATAGGCTGCTTGTCAATGGTGATATCCTCCCGCCATACACTAAGTGGTCCCTTCATCTTCCACCTCCTAGTTAGAGACGTATGTGGACTTGGGCTTGGGACAAACTACTTCATCCTAAGGTGGCTGTGCTTTGGTGGCAGATTCTTCACAGATGCCCTCGTGTGAATGTGCGTATCCACAGATTTGATCCTCGAGTGTCATCATTCTGCCCGTTGTGGAAGCAAAGGGACACGACTATTGAGCATTGTTTCTTTTTATGTGATCATCTTCAGTCTGTTTGGTCTTGGTTTCTTTCTCTTTTTCATGTGACATTGACAAGTCAGTACGTGCTCTTGGCTATTTATCCGGATAGTTGGAATAAGTTGCGAAGCCAAGCATTTCATTTAGCATCCGGATGGTTGTTGTGGTCCATCTGGAAGCGCAGGAGATTGTGTGTCTTTCAGAGTTTGAATATTCCTCCTGCAATTGTCCTTTAGGACGCACAAGCTAGAATTGCTAAGGCCTACCATTGTTCTTCGCTTGCTCCTGCCACGCGACAGTTGATATTTGAGTTCTATTTGAGTGTGTCGTCTTATGCATAGGCTGGTGGTTCTACTCAGTGGATCATGATTATCCTCTGAGATTTTATTCCTGCCTGTGCATTTGTACCTGCCTTTTGTCTTGGAGTTTCAATAAATTTCGTCGTCCATCACAAAAAAAAAAAAAAAGTCATTCACAATACATGATATATTTCGTTCGATTCTCATATTGGGGCCTATAGTTGAATTGATTAAGATGTTCTGATGTAGTTATTGCAACATTAATATACTTCATTAGGTTCTCATATGGAAGCCCATAATTGAATTGATTAAGATGTTCTTATAGAGTTATTACAACATTGTTGACAAGACAGTGACAAGATAACCACTGAAGTATGTAAGCGAAAATAGCTAGGCTAATAACATTGCATTTAGCCGCATAAACACATTTTCTTTTGTTTTCCCCACAAAAACATGGTGTAGCTCCTGAAAATCAACACAAGTACATCCATTAGAAGCATTTAGAAATGAATTCACTCTTGGAGATGCCATCATTGATGGCATACCCAATGCTCAAAAGAAATTGCGGTGAACCCAATGGCAGGCATCCTTCAATCTAAAAAATAAAAACCCAAAGAATTCCATTTCCTGCATTATATGTTCAGATAGATACAAAGGTTTCTCTTAAAAGAAACACAGTTGGCTAATGTCTGCAATACAAAAAAGTAGTTGAATTTAAGAACTCTAATGTACTATGTTCAAATAATATGTTACCTTAAATTTTTTTGGAGCATGAACATGATACAAAACGTGCCTTTTTTTTAAGGTTAGATGATTACAACTATCTAGTTTAGGGACTAGATTTTCAGCTACAAGCCAATCTGAAGTTCAGCTACCATCCACATAAAACACTGTATAATCATGATTTCATCCAAATATTTCCAGGTAGATGAGTACACAGGCACATCTTTCAAGGACTTTGATGCAAGACGTGATAAATGCTCAAAGTGAAGAAAATATCTCTGGTCTTCCCCCGACTACAGTAGGTCTGTCAAGTCTTCAAGCTTCTGTAGCTTTACATTTGGAGGGCTGATCCTCAGAGGGCCATTGCCTATTTCCTGCCATAAATAGATGTCAATAGAAAATTTGGTAAATTGATTGAAAAGTTGTATGACGTATACCTGAGAGATCAAGTAGTGACAAGACTTCATCTTTGCTAACTTCTTCAAAGCTGGGAATAGTTCCGTTGGTAATCCACCTATTGACGATAATTTCCAGTCTCACCTGACCAGCAATAGCAAGATTTAGTCATGCATAGTTTAGGAATTGAACTATTCTTAGCAAAATATGAACGTAGTTTGTTTAATGTTTGGAAGTGCACATATTGAAGCTTCTTGGAGATTAAAAGCAGTTCTGTGGTACACAAAAAATGTCAGTACCAGAAAAACTTCATATATCTCCTTCGCAGAAAATAGAAAGTCCATTGGAAATCTACAATTAAGATGGTAAATAATAAAATGGTATAGTTTGCACCTTCAATCATGTTTGCAAAGCAAACTAATGCAGATAGACATGGCTAGACCAACATTATATGCAGCAACAGCTTGTGCCTGACATAACAAGGAGCCATGAGAAGTATAAACTTTAAGCTCATAATAATAAAAGATGCCATCAGCATACTTTACCTGACTTTTAGTTGAAATCTCTGCTAAGTTAACCCCCAGAGCAAAACTTTTATAAATGGTGGACTGCAAGATAACAAAACCCTTAATGCTTAGGGTTCTTATATATCTTGCACTTAAATCTTGTAGTTACAACTTACAACTGTTGCCACATATTCAGCCAAGCTCATCGATTTCCCAATATTGGCAAGTGTGGCAAGGAGTAAAAAAACTTGAGGAAAAAATGGCGTCAGCATCTCCAGCCAAAGGCTCATGCTATATAGCAAGGACGTCAGGCTTCTTACTTTCTGTAGAGTTGGAAATACATGAACCAAGCTAGCATCAAATAAGATGTTAGCAATAAGAGTGCAGTCACATAATGTAAAGATAACCTCGAAAGGCAAGTATCAACATAACAACATAGGTTATTGCCTAGAGAGAAGACAGATGATGCTTACAAGATGGAGGCAGCAAAATTCAATTATGCAACAATAAAAGAGTAAAAAAAGAGGTTGTCTCTGATGTCCTTTTCTCTCTTACAGCATAACAACATATGTTAGTGGGTAGAGAGAAGACTGATGATCAATTATGTAATGTGATTTAACAAACTTTTGACAAAATCCATAACAATACCCAAGAATTAGATTTTGGATGCACTGGGAACTGTAAGATTTGTTTGTCATATATTGCATATAGTAACTTGTTTACATAAACGGTAATGGTTATGATTACATTGATTTTACATCCTTGACATCTAGGGATATTTCTCACCGCCATATTGTGTCATGAAGTCTTTGTTGAATTTCTCAAACGATGTCATAATTTTGGGCATATCCCATTCGTATAGCATGAGATCCCGTATAGCATGAGATCGACCCTTAGTAAAATAGATTGAAACTTATTAGTCTAAGAAGAACCTGAAAAACCAGATAATCATGCATACCCCTCTTGTTGCCAAATCCAAAATCTAGAATAGTTGAGATGCCAGTAGCTTCAACCAGTTTTAAACAATAGAAATAAATTTGGCAAGTCTTCAACTCTGATTCTGATCTTCTAAGCATAAAGCATTGCTTTGACTATAAGTGAGATTGTGAACCTTAAGGTCTGAATCAAATATATGACCAAATATGCTGCACATGTAAGCCTGCCAAGACGACCTAGTCCATCTTTGAGAACCTAATTTAAGGCTGCAGCAGATGGAAGAGAACGAACTGCTCCAAATCCCAAAGCATGCAACATTGCCTATCTCCATTTCCCACAACCTTTCCAGAATTAACATCATTAGATTGTCCAGGACTTCAATATGTCCTGTCAATAATGTGTTAAAAGGTATCTTATCAAGATGCTTTAATAAAACATTTATCACCCTTGCACCAGTACTAACATCACCATTGACAGAGCCAACAATACCAATATTTTCTTTTGCTTTTTCCCACAAACATGGTAGCTCCTGAAACTCAACACAAGTACATCCATTAGAAGCATTTAACTGGATACAGATTGGCTTTAACAAATGCCTCGGATCTTGAAGAGAAATGCATAATGTATGATACGGTTTCCTTATTCCCGCACATCTTCCCCTTCTCGACCACCTATGGCAAAATGGTGGTCGAGATGTATTTGCCTTCGTCCATATACGAAAAATTCTAACCAGTCATGGTATTGTATTATACGAGTGGAACATGGGGAAACCCCTGGGCCGGGCCCCTTTCTTTTAAGCTATTCCTCGGCTCGGCCAAGGCCTTACCTCGGTTTGGACATCTTTTGCACTATTGCGCTAAGATATTCCTGGGCTCGGCCTCGGCCTTTGGCTGAGGCCTCACCTCGGTTTGGACAAAAGCTGGCCTACTCGTGTACGCCTATAATTCCAAAATATCACCATTAGGAGCTTAACCTCGGCTCGGTCTCTACCCATTGAGAGCTTACTCACACCTACTATCAATTCCAAAGTCTCACCCATTAGAAGTTGACTCACACTTATTGTACTCAATATTCATTTGTCAATCTATGAGGAGGCTACTACCATTTACTGCTAATTTCAAAGTATCACCCATGAAGAGTTGACTCACACCTCCTGGCATTTGAAAGTATCATACACGAGGAGTTGGTTTATACCTGCTTCAATTTTAAAGTATCCCCTATGTAGAGCTTATACACATTTACAACCAACACCTATCAATTCTAAAGTATCATCCATTGGGAGCTTACTCACACCTATTGCCAATTCCAAAGTTGCACCCATTAGAAGCTGACTCACACCTACTAACAATCCCTCATGTTTACTCCCACCTACTACTATTTTCAAAGTATTGCATATTTTGAAAACTTTTTATTTTTGGACTGACCTTGCACACCTACTACCAATTCCAAAGCACCACACATGAGAAGCTAACTCATGCCTACTATCAATTCCAAAGCATCACACATGAGGAAAGCTTCATCCATATGGCTCAATGTCCATATTGATGTCACTGAACATCTATTTGACAATTTATGAAAAATTTACTGCCATGTACTACCAATTCTAAAGAATCACCTATTGAGGAGTCATACCTACTACCCATGAGGAGCTTACTCCCCACCTACTACCATTCATGATATATTCAACAAAATTTAGATGTATCTAGATTTAATAGATAGTACCTCAAGAACACCATTTCAAGAATATATATACATGTACTGTTTAATTCTTCTTGATTGTTATAATTTTTATAAGTTTTAATTATATAAGTTTATTTTTCAATTAAAACTATAATCATTATTAAAGAATAAACTTGATTTCCAAACTAATTTTCATTTGAATCTAATTTGTTGTGATTTATAGATTGCAATCATGATAATTAAATAAAATCTGTTGGTTTGATAAGTGATTGACTTAAAACTATTATAGAATTTCATAATTTACAAACTTTTACACTTTTAAAAATAGTTTAAGAATAGTTTTAGGTTGAAATTAATTAAATGATATAAATAAAGTTATTGGTTTAATAATAACTATTGAATAATTTATTATTGATGAAATAAAATATATTGACATTTAATCAATAATAAACTATTTATTTTTTATTGTACATAAATATAATCATTTAACTAATTTCAATCTAAAATTTTCTTTAAATATTTTGAAAAGAATAGCATTTTAATTATACAGAGTCATCTTAGATGAAAATTTAATTGTAAATAGATGAAACCGAGAACTAGTTTAGAAAGCAACTTTAAACTTTTGTAAGTATCATATTTTTGATCTAAAGATAAATTAAACAAATTCTTAAAATTAATAAGAGCTAAAAATGCATATAATATAATAATGGCATCCTTGAAGTATATTTATTAGATTTGAATAATTCTAAATTTTGTTAAATATATTATTAAAGAACAAGTAGAGTTGATGAGATTGTAACAATAACTTCTCATTGCCATTTGTAGAAGCGCATCAATTACATAACCAATGGCTTAGTATCTTTACTGTTTTTTAATTCCTTTTGCAACCTTTCTGCAGCGACATGGAGGCATTGAATATCAACATGGAGGCATTGAACCAGAAGGTAGACCTACTAAGAGAACAATTGAATTTGGTCGATACGGAGGTTAAATGGACCAAAGCCCAAATAGAGACATTACAGGATGAGGTCAATTTCTCCACCATGTGTTTTAGGAATAAAGAAAAAATTAGCTATTAATCCTTTGCTTTGCCATGTACAGTAATGACTATTCAGAATGGCAAGAAGAAGATCTAGGTGGTACCTTTGCTCCTTGTATGTCAATACAAGCGGATTCGGGGCATGAGGAGAACTTCTCCATCGAATCGAAGCATTGGAATTCCAAGTTTCAATCTTGGCTCAAGATGTAAGAAAATTCATTTGCTTGTTCATGTGATTTCTATAATTTACCAAGGTGATCACATTTACCTGGAGCTTTTACTCCCTCTGATTGCTATTCAACGATTAGCTTTTGATGTCCATTTGATATGCTTCCCAACTCTGGTCTGTTGCTACCAAAACTTCAGCCATCAAAGCATTAATATCCCTTTATGTCAGGGAATATTAGGGGCACTTTATGTTAAGTTAGTTTGCTTGACATTAGTGGCTCCTATATTTGCTCACTTTTTGTTTCGAGAAAAATGTGGAAAAAAAAAGATGCTAATGCATCAATGATATATTTAACAAAATTTAGAATTATTTAAACCTAATAAATGTACTTCAAGGATGCCATGAAAATATTATATGTATTTTTAGCTCTTATTGATTTTAATAATTTGTTCTGTTTATCTTTAGATCAAAAATATGATACTTACAAAAGTTTAAAGTTGCTTTCTAAACTAATTTTCCGTTTCATCTATTTACAATTAAATTTTCGTCTAAGATAACTCTGTATAATTAAAATGCTATTCTTTTCAAAATATTTAAAGAAAGTTTTTGATTGAAATTAATTAAATGATTACGTTTATGTATAGTAAAAATAAATAGTTTATTATTGATTAAATGTCAATATATTTTATTTCATCAATAATAAATTATTCAATAGTTATTATTAAACCAATAACTTTATATCATTTAATTAATTTCAACCTAGAACTTTTCTTAAACTATTTTTAAAAGTGTAAAAGTTTGTAAACTATGAAATTCTAATAATAGTTTTAAGTCAATCGCTTATTAAACCATCAGATATCATTTTATTATCATGATTGCTAAATTTTAAATCTGTTAAATCACTACAAATTGAAACTTTTATATTCTTGAAATGTCTAATTCGAAATACATTCAAATGATAAATTAGTTTGGAAATCAAGTTTATTTTTTAATAACGATTATAATTTTAAATGAAAAATAAACTTATATAATTAAAACTTATAAAAATTATAACAATCAAGAAGAAATTATAACAGTACATATATTCTTGAAATGGTGTTCTTAAAGTATTATCTATTAAATCTGGGTAAGTCCAAATTTTGTTGCATATTTTGAAAACTTTCTATTCTTTGACTGAGCTTGCACAAAGCATCACACATGAGGAAAGCATCATCCATGTGGCTCAACATCCAATACTACCAATTCTAAAGAATGACCTATTGAGGAGTCATATCCACTACCCATGAGCACCTTACTCCCATCTACTACCATTTCCAAAGCATTGCATATTTTGAAAACTTTCTATTCTTGGAATGAGCTTTCAAAGTTTCAAAACTTCCTCTTTTTAGACTGAGGCATCTACCCATAAGCGTCTAAAACACTCCAGAACATTCTATTTTGGCTTTTTGCAAAGTTTGAAAAAGGTTTCTATTTTTAGACTGAGGTGCTACATGCTCAGATGCTCATGAGCTGCTCTTATGAGCATCTGAGCATGTAGAACATTCTACTTTGCCTCTTCGAAATTTTTCAACAAACTTTCTATTTTTAGACTAAGGTGCTTATCCATGAGCATCTAGAATACTCTAGAACTATCTAGAATATCCTATCTTGATTTTTGCAAAGTTTCAAAAAAACTTTTTACTTTTTGTTGAGATGCCTACCCATGAGCATCTGGAACATTCCAGAACATTCTATTTTGATTGTATGAGAAGTTTCAGAAAGCATTCTATTTTTAGACTGAGGTGCTTATCTTGAGCATCTAAATTATTCCAGAACATTCTATTTTGGCTTCTTGCAAAGTTTCAGAAAAGGTTTCCATTTTTAGACTGAGGTACTCACCCTGAGTATATAGAACATTCTACTTTGGCTCCTTGCAAAGCTTCAAAAAAACTTTCTATTTTTTTATTAAGGTATTTGTCCATTATCATCTAGATCATTCCAGAATATTTTAGAAGATTCTAGAAGATTCTAGAGCTATTTAGAACATTCTAGAACATCATATGGCATTCTTGAATTAAATAAATCAATGCTTGAATTAGTAGTAAGTATGGAAAGTTTGGGAGGCGACGACCAGGTTTCGAATCCCCCACACTATGTGCAACTTTTAAAAGCTCCCCATTAAGTTAGAGGAGAATACGGAGAGCCGAGATTGCGCCATGTGGCGCCTCCTCGACCGTCGATGGCGCATGGAATACAGACAGACTCACAGACGCTATTTCTTTGTTATATTAGATGTTTTACCGTGTGTCTTCAATGGAGCCTTAGATCGGACGGTCGAGGATTTGATCGACCAACGGTGAAGATGATGTGTGCATGTCTTCAACCAAAATTTCATCTTGACCATTTTCAATAAAATTCACTCAATCTGATAGTCAAAGGGTGAAAGGGGAGAGGGAAAAGGGGAAGAGAAAAAGAGAGGGAAAATTAGACAAAAAGGAAATAGGAAAAGAGAAGGAGGAAGGGATAAAAGAAAAGAAAATAGCGAGGAAGAGGAAAAGGGGAAAAGGAAAGGTAACAAGACTGATGGCTGAAATTCACTCAATCTGATAGTCAAAAAAGGAAATGGAGGGGGGAGGAAAAAAGGAAAGATGGTTCAAAAAAAGGGTAAAGGGATAAAAAGGAAAGAATAGAATAGAATAGAATAGATTTTTTATTGTTCACGGAGACCAATTGGCCTATGGACCCAAATAAAAAGAGAACAGCAAGCGTATTAATGTCAGGATTAAAAAATCCACGCCCCAAAGGGTTTTCGAGGGAAAAACTTTAGCAATAATAAATATGCTGGTACATTGTACGATTATATAGGACAATTCAGTACTGTCCCGGAGGACACAACTGAGTCCTTATATCCATATCCTCCTGGAGGTATGACCCCGCAAGAGGAAATTATTAAAAAAAAGAATATAAAAAAGGAAAAATGGAAGGAAAAAAGGAAAAACAAAAAAGGAAAAAGAAAAAAGATAAAAGGCAAAAGGTCAAAAGAAAAGAAAGAAAGAAAGGAGGAGAAAAAGATAAAAAGGAAACAAAGGAAATAAAGAAAGGAAAGAAAGAAGTAAGTAAAAAGGGTAAAAAACAAAAAGAAACAAAAGGAAAAAAGGTAAAAGGAAAAAAATTAAAAGTTAAGAAGGAAAAAAGGGGAAAAAAGAAGAAGCCCTAACTCAGAATGTAACTTTATTTTGAATAGGTTTATCATTAGCCCCTTTTTTTGGTGCGTAACTCTTGCAACAAAGTTCAACATTCTTAGGTCATCATGAGACAATTATAATTGGCACTTTTGGTTCCCCCAGGATTGGAGCATCTGCATCTACTTGCTTTTACTCCATGAATTCTTAAAATGCATGTGTATAGATCCCAACTAGGGTTGGTGAAAGGGGGCACCCCATTTTCACCCCATGGCACCAATCAATTCCTTTCCCTTCCTTTCCATTCTTGTCTAAGCCCATGCACGCAATTGATTCCATTAGCTCTTTAGGTGTTTCATGTCTATCAATCTCTGTAGGAGCTTTTCCCTTTGAAATCCACAAAGCAACATATCCTTTGTTCTTGCTTGTTTTATTAGGATTCTAAATGTGATTAGGTAATCTGTTGTTGAGTGGTCTAGTCTGAAACCTGCTTGCCCTTGTGCCCTCAAGTGTTTAGCTTCTGCCCAATGTGAGCTTCTCAAACCATTTGGCAAATATTGAGCTCACCATGACGTCCTGTAGTTACCTGATTCCTCGCTGCTGCCCCCCTTTTTGTAAAGGTGTGACCTTGTAATACCTCTACATTTCTGGCATTCCTGTGTGTACTACGTTGTTGAAAATATCCATGATCATTGCTCCCATCACTATGCCCACACATTTCAGCATCTGTACTGGGAGGTCATATAGATTTGGTGCCTTATCATTGTACAGTTTCTGGAGTGCCATTATAACTTCTTGTTTAGTGAAGCAGGATGTGTATTTCTCTTCATATATTATGATTGGCGCTGCTTCTATCCTATATAATCTTTCCAGATATTGTTTCCAATTAATTCCTTGTCTTCTCCTAGGTTCTGTCCTAGGTTTTGATCCCCTTTCCTTCCTTTCATTTCCGTCCAAAACCCCTTAGGCTGCTTTTTCAGCATGATGGTCATATCCCATTGACGCGCCCAGGCGCTGCCTATGCGCACAGGCCCCGAAGACCTCCTCATGTGATTTCACGCAGGTGGGAGCATCAAGACAGCAAGCCTTAGCATAAGGATTCGACAGCAACATGACAGGATTCGGCAGCCAGATCCGACTCCGTAGCACGATTTTGCATCCTTGAAGGTGAGATTCAGCGGTACATCGCTAGCCTTGCTCGCCCTTTCAGCCATGCAGACCCCAGCTCGGTTTGGATTTGGTTTCGCCCTTGCCCAATAGCTCAATTTCTATAGGAACCAGCATCACGGTTTGCCAGGCATCGATTCAGCCCGCCTCTGGCCCCCTTTGTCATTCACAACCTACCTTGATTCCGGGCCGGGCTTCACCGTGTTTGGGATTGTGTTTTGCTTTGCTCTGGTTCATCCCTTGCCCGGCTATTGGCTTGGCTTTCTTTGTCTTTGCTCTTGGAGGTATTTCAAGCACGCAGCTGCTACACCCGATACCTCCACTGGGGTTAGCGTCGAGCATGTGGATGCTACGCCCCCGTAGATGATACCACACCTATGCCCACACGGCCGCCATCCAAGGATTGTTTGCCCACCGCGACGAGTCCCGCTTTGAAGCCCGCCCACGGCGCACCGTTAGCCCCGAACCTACGCATTGTGGGTTTGGAAAAAACAGCGACACTCCTGTGGATGGTGAGGTGACCCGTTCTTTCTTTGAGGTGATGCGTAAAGGCGGATGGCATTCTCGGCTTGTCGAGGTTGGAGACAACGATTTTGACCGCCTCGGGTCATTTGCGGTGGGTTCGGGGATGCCTACATCCTCGCCATGGCAATCACTTGCAAGGGACCTCCTTCTCCTCATTCAGAAGACCTTACCCAGCCGCTACGCCACCGGAAGGATGAATTATGTCGAAGTCCGCGAGGCTCGCCTGCAAGCCCAAAGTGGGTCGTGTATAGAGGAGGCCAGGCTATCATTGGGATTACGGCCACTTGATCCATGGGCAATGTGCGTGTAGTTGGTTTGATTCCGAGCTCTGCTTGGGCTTAGGCCCTTTTGTTTTATTCTAGCATTGTGATTTGCTCACGGGGCATAGTCCCGAAGTTTCAGGTCTTGGGGCTAGTCCCCACGTTTGATTTTGGCCGGCCTTTTGGTTTGCTCACGGGGGCTTGATCCCCGAGTTTTCATCTGGGCTTTTTGCCCTATCTTCTGTATTAGGTCCCATAACCCGATTGGGTTTCGTGGACGTTAAAATTTCCTTCCTTCCTTCCTTCCTTCCTTTTTTATTTCATCATATTCAAATATTTTTGTCTTTCCCCGAAATGTTTATGTTCCTCTGGCATGTCTCATCTTCCTTCTCTGCTCTCTGCGTTCCTTGTCATACCATACAATGCATTGAACCCCAACTTTTTTTCTCTTCTACTCCACTCTCCAAATCCATCTGTCTCTTCTGAACTTCTGGTTATCTCAATTTGATTCTCTACCTCCTCTCAGACCCTGATCAGAAATTGTTCGGACTATTTGGCTTTGAAACAAATTGTTGTTTTTTTGCATTTTGCATTTTGCATTTTGCTTATGTACCCCTCCCCCGTGATTCCGTCATATTCATATTCATTTGATTTGATTCATTTTAAACATATTATATAGTATCGAATACTAATGTCACTATGATTCTCAGTAGGCCAATAACAATGGACTTCTTGCCTGTAGGTTTCACTGTGGTCCACTAAGGACCGGTGACTTCTATTTTTATAAACATGCTAAATGTGCTATATTTTGTGTGAAAGAGTTATGTCGAAATAATGATCATGTTTGATCTATATACAACTTTATTTCATGTCAAAGTATTTTTCATGTTATATTAAATTGTCTCTTAATGGTCTGGCATTAGAACTCACAGAGACGATGTCATTCAAGGTCTACAACGTTTGGTCAATAGGAAAGCAGCAGACCTGGATGGTATACAAGCAGAGTTGCGCATGTGGTTAGGGCAGTCTATAGTAGCGGTCCTAAGTTCCTTGTTCAACATGGCGCTACAGGAAGGTTTTTCCAGCAGTTGACCACAAGCAAGATTGTTTTCGTTTATAAGACAGAAGATCCACACTGCCCAGCCTATTACTGGACAATTATGATCAGTTCAGTGTTTGCAAAACTGTTAGCTGACATTCTAGAGCAACAATTGACCAAATGGACAGAGGCAGAAGATGTGCGAGTCCTAATTAGACCCCGACACTGAAACATTGATCATATTTTCACATTGAGAAACCATTGGCAAGACCTGTATCGTTGCTTCATTGACTTCGCAAAGGCTTTTGACACTGTGCTTCGGCAAAAGCTGTGGGCAAGATTGCGACAAGTGGGGTTCCCTATGGATATGCAGAATGCGGTGTACAAAGTCTCTGAGCACTGTTCAGGCTGAATGCAGCCGATAGGACAACCATTCACTAGCAGTATTTGGGTCCACTAGAGATTCTCTCTATCTCCACCAACACTGTTTGGTCTCTACATTGACCAGTTGGAAAGCTGGCTCGTTGACAATAGGGGTGGCGGGACTCAACTTTTACATCAAATCATTAGGCAGCTCATATATGCGGATGATATCGATCTTCTAGCTCACACTTCAGATGATATGCAGTCTCACCTAGATGCCCTGGATGCATTGTGCCAGACCACAAACATGCGCGTCAATCTGACTAAGATGGTTCTCATCTCATCTTCACGCTACCCAAGGCCCCCTCATTCACTTAGAGGGGGGAAATGTGGAGGTGACACCCACCTATAAGTGTTTGGGAGTGGAGTTTCCTTCGACACTATGTTGGAATACTTCCATCTGATTGTGTGTGATAGCAGGTTAAAATGTGCTTTATGCAATGCGGAACAACAGCCATAGGGTAGAACTCTATAATTGGGACCATCAGTCACATCTGTGCAGGGTATTGATCCTGTTTTTCTACACGGGATCGAGGTCTGGAGCCCGATAGTGTCCCTTGCTACTTGGAACTACTTAGAGCAGGTGCACAAAGCTTTCTTAGCATGGGCACTTGGAGTGAAATCCACGGTCCCATATCAAATCCTACTGCAAGAGACATGATTCTTACCTCTTCAAAAGGCAGCCCTTGATCTGAGATCATCTATTTCGAACCCGGCCTATACCGCGTGGCAATGGGACCGCAGATGTCTCAAGGTTTGTTGGAAGGGACAAAGAGAACTTAGTGGCTATCCGGATGGAATGTGCGAGGCATCTGAGGTGCATCTGGTGGAAACAGGGGTAGGTCACACCAGTCTAAGGCATTATTTTGACACTTGTTTCCTTAATAAGCTTTAGGACCTTAGGGATTTGGAGCAGGTCAAAACGACACATTACAAACAGCAGATAAATCCCACGGTGGAACGAGGCCCACAAGACTACATACATTCACATCTGCCCATGAAAAAGTGCAGGCTCATCGCTTTCATGTGCACAGGTACCCACCATCTCTAAATTGAGACATGCAGATGGATTGAGGAGCCCCGCCAGGACAAGCTTTGTCGGTCTTTGCGGATAGAGCCATTGAGGATAAAATATCACACTTTGAAAAGAGCCATTTTTGACTTCGCTATGCTCACGTTGGTCGGACTTCGACGCAGCTACACATACACATGAAATCGAAATGCGATCACCGCGATCACCAGGATCATACATTCAGAAGGTAAGTATGAGGGCTCTGATATGCCCTCCCCGGGCAACCACTTGACATGGATATATACTTCATCATGTACACTTGTACAAGTTATCTGCAAATGATTATTGCCATGGTTTTTCCCTTGAAGACCCTTTGGGGCATCGTTTTTAATGGGTAGTATACACCTTTTAGCTTTTTGTATTGGATCTCATAGTGGATTGATCTCCATGGATGATAAAAACATTCAATTCAATTCAATTCTTAAATTGAGATACCCATGTTTCAATGCTGAGGACAACATTAATTCAAGGGGGGAAGAATACAAAGTTCCAGTACTTTATATGCCATTTGTACAAATACGTGACTGTCCACGGGCATAAACATGTTACATGTGTTCATTTTGGAACCTGTCAAAGTACCTACATTGTGTACTTCTAGAATGGGTACTATTTTTCTTGTCACTGAACGCCCGATAGGCGTAGCCTCATTCCGCCACACCATCATCACGCGATCGCCACCGCCCCCTCACTCTGGACGCCGAAGTCCTGCGGAGCCTTGACGGAGCCACAACGGTAGTTCGGGCCTGTTGAAGAGTGGGAGAGAATCTCACCGGAAGATACACACATGGATCCTTGATGCATGATGTTTCGGTCGGGACTGCTCAGTTACGCCGACCAGGCTGGCATGGGGTCCAGTGCCGTGCCCCAACCGAAGTCGTGGTGTTCACGGTTCGCGGGATGCACAAGTTCGAGAGGCCATACCGCGGCGGGGCAAAGTACCAAGGAACATCTCCTCAGATATGAGTCCGGGATCTTACTCCAAAGGTAACGGGGAGGCCCACAGCGCGGGAGTTCGCCCGGTCGATGCCGGGCCGTCGACCAAATCTTGCCGTTTTGCTCGGCCAAATGCTACCCCCCCGCCTCTGCTCCCCGCTCCTCCGCAATCGCCTCTACAACTCGGTCTGCTCTCACTCAGCCAAATGCTGCCCCGCTTGCCCGCTTTTGCTTGTCCGAAGTCCGCCCAAGCCTTCCGGTCTACTCCGGGCCTTTGGTCCATACGTGACACACCTTTGCACAAGCATCTCCGATCGCTCAATAGGAATTGTGCCCGGGTGGTGGTGCGAGGCTGTCGGGATTTCGTGGGCGAAAGGGCGATAGCCTCAATTCGATGGTTGTGGACATGGACCTCATCTTCCTCATGGAGACATGGGGAACACCCTGCCACGAGGCCCGTCTGCTAAGGGTACCGGCATTTTTCGGTGTTCAATGGTTGTGCGGGGAGGCGTGGGCGGTGGGGTTGCCTGCTACTACCGGGTAGCCTTGGCACATTTGGTTTCCCTCCGAAGACCGACAACCATAACCGCTACTTATGGGTCCGGGTGCACCACCACGGCGCGATCCTCTTCCTAGGCTGCTATTTTCCCCATGCGAGAGTTCCTTCTATCACTCCACCCGAGGTGGGACGGGATGGACCCGTATGTCGATCTATCACGATGACATCACAAGAGCACAAGCGGATGGGCGAGTCATGCTCCTTGGAGACTTCAATGCGAGGGACATGGGTGGAAGCGGCCATGCTTGGTTTGGACCCTCAGCGGATGGCGTCTTTGCAGCTTTGCGCCCCAGCGAGCGGCTTGCCCACGACACTCGGATGGCGATCAGGTCACCGGCCCGACGCATACAATTGCTCGATGTGTGGTATCTTTGACCGCTCATATGCAATGGCCTACGACAATGGCCCTCTTCTCCGCGGGTACACTTGCGGGCCGTGACAATCGGGCGCGGAACTAGTATCGTGGATTATGTCATAGTGGCCGCACGGGATGTACACCTTGTCAGCCATTTTCACGTGGGCATGGATCGGTCGGGGCCGAGGAGGCCGACTCGGATCACCTCCCACTCTATCGAGGCCCGGCCTGGCCAGTTGCTATAGCCCCTCGATGGCGGCACCTTGCCGACCTCGAGTGGGCGCTTGGATTATGGCAGGCCCGGAGGGTTCGTGACATGCTCGTAAAAAGCCCTCCCGGAGCAGGTTATAGCGGGCCCACACCGGAGCGTTAAACCGGATCAAGCTGGTTGAGCTCCCTCGAGCAGGGGAACATATCGCTGGAGAGACCTCCCCGCTAGAATCGAGAGGCCGCGAACCTTTAACAGAGCGGATGGTTTGATGTCGAGTGTAAAGGCATAACGCCAAGCCTCCATCTCATCGTGGATCGGGACTGCTTGAGCTCGCCACCAGCCATTAAAGCGCCTTCCGGGCACCAAAGAAATGTTCGCCTACTAGACACCCACCCGAGAACTTTCTGGCGGAGGTACTCAAAAGCTTCACGACCCTCACGGGGCACATCACGGCGAGAACAATGGGGCGTGATACGCAGCAACTTTATGATCCCCGAAACCGCGGACCGATGTGCCCCAGAACATGGGCCAATCCCGGTGATCGAAGATGTCGAAGAGGGCTGCAGCTCGGCTAATGGAAAGGCAGCAGACTTAGACGGCCTGCAAGAGGAGTTGCTCAAGTGGGCGAGGACAGCCCATGGTGCGTCCCTGCCGCATCGCTTGTTCCAACAGGAACCTTTGCAAAGAGTTTTTTCAGTCATGGACCACGAAGGCGTGGTTGTTCGATCTACAAGGGCCGGCGATCCACACCGGTCCGCCAATTACCGAACCATCATGGTCAGCTCAGTGTTTGCCAAGCTGTTGGCGGGCATTCTCGAACATCAGGTAACCAGCTGGGCAGAGGCAGCCGAAATCATGGCACTTACCAGGCGGGGCTTCCGACCTCGACGATTCGACCATTGATCACATCTTCACACTCGGAGTCGACAGTGAGGGAACTGGCGTCGGGAGGACTATCTTTGCTGTTTTGTGGACTTTGCAAAAGCTTCGACTACCGGTACCCCGAAAAAGTTGTGGGCTAGATTGCACCATCACAGGGCTCCACGTGGATTTGCGTTAAGGGATGTCATCGGTATTTTGTAGAGTCGCCAGCCGCATGCAATCGGAAGGACGATCATTTACCCGGCAACATTGGAGTTAGGGCAAGGTTGTCTCTCTCACCCACACTCTTGGACTTTACATTGACCGGTTGAAGCCTGGCTTCTTTGCCAATGGGGGGACTGATATATAGCTTTGCACCAAAGTCATCCGCAACTCATCTATGCGGATGATGTGGACCTCTTGGCCCATACACCAAAAGGGCATGGGCACATGTAGATGCCACTGGACACATTTTGCCAGGCATGGACATGCGTGTCAACCTGGCCAAGACTAAAGTGGTCCTCATATCCCTTCTCCGCCATCCAAAGCACCTCCGGCCACTTATCGTGGGCGATGGTAGAGGTCACTTTCGGCTACAAGCACCGGGGGTGGAATTTCCGCCCCTCATGTATTGGGATGCATCCATTCGCCTTCGGTGACCGCAGATTGGAAGGTGCTGTATGCGGCAAAACAATAGTCATGTGGCAGAGCCTGAGGACTGGGGCCACCAGCCACATTTGTTCCGGGCACCTGGTGGAGCCAGTTCTTCTCAGATGGGGTCGAGGTGTGGGGGCCCAATGGTGTCTTTTGGTGACTTGGAACGACTTGGAGCAGGTCCAGAAGGCATTTTTGACGCGGGCATTTGGGGTCAAGCCCTCGGTTCCATATCGGATCTTGTTGCGGAGACGGGATTCATGCCCCGGCATGCCCCCTCAATAGACACATTGTTTATTTCGAGGAAGGTGGCAAGATGGGCGATATTAGGTGGCAATGAGCCCGAAGCGACTCGGGGCTTGTTGGAAGGACAAGAGAGCCCAATGGCGGGCGCTATTTGAATGTAGAGGCACATAGGTCGCCCAGGTGCACAGGGCAGCAGGTAGGGATAGGCTTAGGGGTACTTGGACTCTTGTTTCACGGGAAGCTCGGGACCCACGGTGCTGCTCGAAAGGGTAATGATGGCACACTACAAACGGCACATAAACCCCACCACGGTTCGAGGCCCACAGCTCTACCTGCGTTCTCGGTTGCCCATGAAGAAGCGCGGATCATGTCGCGATCCATTGAGCGGGGGCCCACCATCTTCGGCTTGAGGCGGGCCGGTGGATTGGAGAGCAGCGCCGGGGCAGACTTTGTCGGTGTTACTGCTGGGGTTGTTGAGGATGAAAGCCATGCCTTCGAGTTGTCCAGCCTATAGTCGATTACGGGCTCGCTCGCCCTCTTGGTGCGACACAGTACGCCTTTGACGAGCTACTCAGTATGCCGTCGGATTCGATCCCTTGGCTCCTACCTCCAAGAGGTTTTGGATCTGCGGACTCACTGCAAGCCCTCCGCGTGCCTACGAGGTGCCGGAATTCATGTGTATATGTATATTTGTACAATTTTGCCCAAAGAAGTTTGTTTTGCGACGGTTTTCCCTCGTAAGGGGGTTTTTTAATCCGGGTAGCAACGGGCTTGCTGCACCCGTGTAATTTGGGTCCCATAGGCCGATTGGCCTCCGCGGACGATAAAAGAACCTTCCTTTCTTCCTTCCTTCCTATTGAAACTAATTCAAAAGTTCAAAATAAAAGTTAAAAGGATGTTAATATTCAAGGTCAAGATAAAGACAGTACTATTGGAGGTGAAAATGAATGAATCAAATTTAATGCTTAATTAGTTCTCAGGACATCATATAAGTACCCAGTGTTGGGTACTATTTTAGGTAGATTTATAATCCCTAAACATACTTTTTAAGATACATTGTAGCATGCTTATGTCCTTACCATGAATCTTATATTATAATGTTATTGTGTAAGTGTTGGACCCAGCCCTAATTTGGGCGGCCCAGATTTGATCAAGCCAATGGAGGAGATAATGCCACGTCGCCTCTCTTTACATGGTTTTTTTTTTTTTGCCTAGGGTTTGCGAAGGCGGCAACTTGGTTTTTTCTTTTGCCTAGGGTTCGCGAAGGCGTCTATGGCATCGCGGGCTCCTCCTTGAAGGTTCTTATGGTTAATGGATGAAGATGAAGATTTATTATGGTTATTTGCAATAGACACTGCTATCATATTAGGGTTCTTGCAAAGGGATGCTTCGTGAGCTTTGATTGCAAAGGTATGCTTTGGTTACAAGGACGTATTAACCGATATCAATTTGCGATTTGCCGCAAAACAAAGCCATTGGGCAGCAAAGATCATTGGGCAAAGAAAGATTGGGGCTAGGATCAAGCCTTGCCGCATAGGGTTCTTCATACCCTCCAACCGGGAAGCAATGCGGCCTCTTTTACATGACGGAAAAGTCGAATGCCGCCTTCTTGACGGAGTTGATTTAGAGGTAAGTGTGCTACAATATCTCTTGTTGAATTCAGCAAGGCCTTAATGTCGGGCCTGGTTACGCTTAGCCTTATAGATCGCTGAACAAGCTAGCCATGAATTTTGCATTTCCCTTGGCTTCGTGGTGTCTCGGGCATTTTCCTTCCAAGAAGCCTATGCGGTAATTCTCGATGGTGTTGTTACCTTAGTTCGCCCCGGAGCGACAAGAGCATAATGGTTATCTTAGTTCTTTGTGGGAATATGAGTTAATCGGTTCTTAGTATCTCTTGGTGAGGTTATGAAGACAAAGCCATAGGAAGATTTTGTTCTTCTCAAGTAACATATCGCACAATAATTTTGTTCTTTCTATTTCTGCAAATTTAGCAAGACATTAGCTTTTCTTGGTGGACTATTTCGAGCAACAACCGCATTACGCATGATATCTCTCCTTTCCTATGTCATGCTTGAATGCACAATGTAACAAACAAACAAAAACAGACGTATCAATGTACCTTCGGTTACTCTTTTTTCTAAATCCCGGCATTATGTGGACCCCAACAAATGCGTGGTCATTTCTCCGTGAACGAGGAAGCAAAAATTGTTCTTGCAAAGGTCGTTGTAAAGAGAAGACGGATGTACAAGTGAGTAGTCTTATGTTACGCTTTGTCATTTTGCCTTCCATCCATATACTTATTCCCGGTTGGTAAATCTTTCCAGCCATGTCAAATATTGGCGTGTCCAATCACGCCTGCATCTCGCTAGATATTGTCTCTGGCCGGGTCACGGAATCACCACTAGCCGATCTATGTAGATTCGCTTTTAATTTAGGGAATCTTCTTTGGATCGAAGTCGATCATGAACAAGCATCGCTTGATAAGGGAAGCTTGTTTGCATCTTCAACTTTGCCACATGGATAAATGGTACTTTGTTCATGCGCCCAAAATAGAGCTTCCAATATTAGTTTAACCAATTTTCTGTTGTGTCGCTACATAAAGTTTGCTTTCTTCCGAAAATAAAGTTGCAAAATTCTATGTTTTGTCCGTGGTGCATTCCTTTCACTGTGTCTTGAAGACAGCCTTTTAAGACCTATAGAAGCATATTTGCGCACCTAAGCACTAAAAAGTCACGGTTCTGCCGGTTGTCGGAGAAGATGGAATAGCTCCTTTTGCAAGCTACAAACACCATATCAAGGTTTGATCCACTAAGTCCTGGAAAATGGCAACATATGCATTATTAAATTTCGATGGGATACAGACGTCTGGTTTGGAAGATTAGTTTTTATTGCTGAATTGTCATATTCAAAATAAAGCTACAAAGCTTAAATGAAAAGTTGTTCTTTTGGGCTCTATATCAAGTATAAAAATGTTTGAGTGTTTGTTTTATCTACCTTCAAGTTTAGAATTTTGTTCAACAACTTGCACGTTGTGGCACCCAAGAACTTTTAGACCTACTTCAACATCTTGAGTTTTAAATTCTTATTTGGTTCCACTTGAATCCCAATCTTCTTGGTCTACTTCCAACATTTGCAACATATATAATAATAGCAAAAGGCATGCCCTATTAGCAGCTTCTAATTCAATGTGATTTGATTCTTAAATTCTTATTTGGTTTCATTTGAATTCCAATCTTCTTGGCACTCTAGAAAGCGAAAAAAAAAACAACCTACTCTCAATTTCACGTAGGAACATGGATATCTTAAAGAAATCTTAAATACATAGTTATGAATAAACCAGATATGTCTATAAAGACTTCCTGGCATATCGATAAACATATGAAGCATAAGCATAAACAATTGTAAGCTATGTACATTTGATATAGTCTCACATTTGCCAACTTAAGTCATGGGATTATGGGCATGGGTTTATGGGATGATGACCTTTTAGAAGTATGGGGATAATATCTAGAGTGTCATGATGTAGTCTCACATTTGGGATGATGACCTTTTAGAAGCATAGGATAATATCTACAGTGTCTTGACGTAGTCTCACATTTAGCAACTTTTAATTCAACGACAGTACACGACATTTGTCAAGTTCCAAATGTTAGCCCAGCAACGCTGGGCACTATTACTAGTAATTAATTGATACTTATGTTGATTATTCATGTTAATGATTAACAAGGTAAGGTTAGCTATGTTACGCTAAACATAATTAATTAATAGCTAGTTATGGTAAACTAATTAATAATTAGTAATTAAGTATGTTAATTTAATTATTGATTAATCCAAAATTGCATTTTTCATCCAATCCCAATCAATTGGGCAGAAAGAAGACACTATCTTTAGGCTCACCTAAATTGGGGCCTCACCCCCAATTTGCTCCAAATTGATTTTGAGGAAGTTGGAGGAGGAGGAATAGCAATAGCCATCAGAAGATGGAGAATCTCAAAGATGATGAGTCCAGCCAAGAAATCGGTTAGCAAGACAGATAGCTTGAGTTTGTAGCTAGGAATTAACCCTTATTAGAATAGACAGATGATAAATCTTATGATAATGATGCTAATTTGAAGTTTTATGGATGGATCTTTGGCAGTTCTTTGTTGTACCTCTTGTGCTTGTGGGAGAAAGTGGGGTAAAGACCTAAAAGCTAGTAGGTTTATAGATAATTCTAGCTAGGACACCGTAAATCCCAATAAATGCGACATGTGCATAGAGCCCACCATGCTGTAGATGCTATGCTATGATTCAGCACCAGGCAACGTACATAATGGTTCTGTGGAGATGGGATCGTGCTGAACGTGGCTACTATGGATCCTATAGTGTGCTAGGCTTATAGTCGACCATTGTGTATGGGTCGGGTATGGTTTGGCACTCCCTAGGTCACATTCTTGCCTCATCGGACCAGGAAGATGCAACCTAAAGTAGTTCCATAGGGTGTGATGGCATATCATTTGTATGTATTGTTGCTAGTGCGAACATTTCTGCAATATAGGATATTCTAGAGGAGGAATGGAGCCAATGACACCTCCATGTTCTTCCCTTGGACGCTTGGCCATCACAAGTGGTCCGAATTAAATGGAGGGCCTTTCTTGGTGATAGTGTTGCTGGGAAAGGGGATTTCCTGTATTTATATGATGGGAGCATTGTATAGATTCGGGGATCATCCACTTCTCATGCTCTTGGATGAGCATTCTATGAGTCATCGTTTCTCCTATCGAATCTCATCAAGTAGAGATTTGGAAGATTTATTGCAACCATTGCCTTGTCATAAAAAACATTCTTGCTTTTGGAATATAATGCTAGTTCCAATGTTGATCCTTCACTATTGACAACTCCCAAACTTCTTCAGCCTTAGGAACGTGAGCCATTCTTCTCTTTGGTTTGCTAAAAACACGTGAGTTTGAAGATTCAAATTTGCGACTTGCATCTCTCAACATTGCTAGATTGGCCTATGAATAGTATCCACTTCGAGGGCGCTCATGCCATGTCAAGGTTGCAAAGATGGGAAAGAAATTGAACTGAATTGAATTGGTTTTTATCGTCCTCAGAGACCAATTGGTCTATGGGACATAATACAATGTGTTGCAATAAATGCCAAATAGTAGATGCACATAGCAATCAGCAATTTTACTACCAGGATTAAAAACCCCTGGTCTTTCGGGTTTTCGAGGGAAAAACCTTAGTAGAAAAATATATACTGCCATACAATAATGCTTATGATGAGACTGGGGCACGTTGTATCTTCAATAGATTTTCTCGATGGGCTAAGGCATCAAGCAAGTAGAATCCCAAACAAGCTGGAAATGAAGTACTCAATAATGTATCAAATGTAACTGATAAAGAGGAAGATCAGAATATTGCTCTTTGATATGATGATAAGCTGAACAAGACTAGACAGTATATGCCTAATCTTCCACTTCATTCAACTGACAACATACACACAATCAATTTTCTCTAGGTATAGCATTTCAACAGCCTGTCTCAATGCACAAATGATGAGCCCCTGTATGAATAAATGCTATTACTCTTCCTTTTTTGTGTCCCATAAGTGCCATTAAATAAATTTGTGGGCCCTGTATAAGTGAAGGGTTGACCTGCTCCTTACAATGACTCGCTTTAACTTTGCCTATGATATATGCATTCCATAGCCTCTGACGAAAACAAGTATCAATATAGGCACAAAGCTGTCCCAGCTCTGTTGGCATAGATACTAGAATACAATTTTGATCCTGGACCCCCCAATCCGTAAGCCAGATAAAGCACTTCAAAATTCCAACAAAGCTTCAGCCGCTAGAGCCCTAGAACTTTTTGTAGAGCCAAATCAAATAAGTGTTCTACATCCATATTACTGACTTTTTAAATATATAAGAGATGTCATTTTGCATGGTTTGGGCAACAAGGAAAAAAAATCGGTTTTCTGCAGGAGAATAGAATATGGCACTGTCGATTTAACTCCCAGAGTAGAAGATAAGAATGATTTTTGCACGTTCAAAGTCAATCCCAAATACTTATACTCATGCACTGCTTCCACAAGTTGCCCTTGATAATGAAACATTGGTATATCATTTTTGCAGGAGGAGGAGATGACCAAAACCTTTGTCTTTTGTAAATTAACCTGCATATTAGTAATTTGACAAAATAGAGCAAGGGCATCAAGGTGTTGTTGCATGCTTGCTGGCGTATAGGCACATTGATATTTGAGTGCGCAAGAAGCACCATGTGGATGCACATTGATATTTGAGTGCGCAAGCAAGGGAAATGGATTGAAAACATTTGGTGTAATACGAGATATACACCCAAACCAAAGGGGGTTTAAGGGGGATTTTAATTTAAATGTGCTGGATCCAATGGTTATGTTTATTAGTAGTTATGCGTTGGTTTTTATACTAAAAAAAATTTTGGGCCCTTCGGGCCCCAAAAAAAAACAAACATAGATAAACTCTGAGGTAAACAAAAAAATAGAAATCAAAATAAAATGAAAAATAATGTTCATAGTGAGAAAGCCATATTCAAATTCCAAAGTACTCAAAGCCCAAGATTTATCAAAGAGAATACAAGCTTATTCCAAGCCATGAATTTGGCATAATACTAGTAATAGTACTCATTGATCATTAATCGCATTGTGTCATTTTTATAATGTGCTAATCACTTCGCTTCCTACAGGGCAAAGATACATTGATGTACATTAAGTTATCGTCGAACAAGATTTGCATCCATCATAGTTGATTGTAAGGGCATGAGAAACCTAACTTGGGCATTTCGTGAAGCCTACAATTACTGTTATTCTAACATTTGCAATAGCTAGAAGTAAAAACAATTGCCATTTCTGATGTTCGAGAACTAGAATCCTGAATTTAAAAAGGAAGGAACGAGATCTGCGGATATCATTCCTAGTATACGGAAATATGTAAGCTTCCAAATTTTGATACATATCGATGTTTGCAAAACCATGCTTAACCAAAAATCCACCCGATGTACATTTGTTAGCATCCATATGGTACAACATGAAATAAGATATGATGGGCTTGAAAGAGGTATTTAGTAATTGATGAAAAGGTTATGCTTAATCACAAAGTAAATGAAAAAGCCGCTAAGATCCGAAGACATCATTGCTCATTGCTCATTGTAACGACTAACTCAACCATTTTACGTAAGCTGCCATCTTTCTTTATACATAAATGACAAGCTTGAAACCCCATGGTATTACCGTTGTAATAGCTAACACCGCCATTTCGGTAAATGAAAAAGCCCGACAAGATCTGAAATTGCCTTTACCTCGGGGCCAAGTTGCACCAAGGGCTTTAAATGCTAACCTTAAGCTTTGTGAATTCGTGTTCTAGCTTCCGATTTTTCTCAAGCAGCAACATCTCAAGCTTGCTAATGTCTCCTACTTGTGTTCTTTCTCTCGGTCTTCAAATTGAATAGAGTTGTACCCTCACCACTTTGTGTTGTAAAACTTGGATGAGCTTAACCACTTGAGAGAAGGATGCCAAGAAGATAATGACCTCACATTGCAAGACTTTGACCACGCTTCCAGGAGATTTCCTACTTGTTTTGCGGTTGGCCTTACGCTTGACTCCTTTTGGAGGTCTTGAACACGATCCTCCCCGATAAAATTCATTGCATGATTAGGAAAACCATGTGACAACAGACGTCAAATATATGACACCTTACCTTCTCATTAAGAAGTGCATTCAACTTTTTCAACTCCCAAAAGATGCTGCTCCCTTTCCATTGATAAAGCAGATTCTAGATTCCGAACCTCCGAATCAATGCTCCAAAATAATCTTCTCTTTGGCCTCTAAAGATGCTTCAAGCTTTTGAATTTCTACGGGGCAAGCAGAGCACTAGACATGCCCGGCATCTAAAATAACCTTCAAGGCGTAAGAAAAAAGAATAGAGCACATCCTTCTTCGCTCTGCTTCTTCTTGACTCTGCTTTCCTCTGCTTCTTCGCTCAGATCCCGCTACACAAGTCGAGAAAAGCGACCGCCACAACCTTGCATGAATTCAACTTTTTTTTAATTTTTAAATTGCAAGAATTTAATGCTATTATCTAGAGAATGATCTCGAAATGTGCAATCCGTTATTAAATTCTTAGCTCTTTTGCAAGACGTTTATGAGCTCCAAGCATTCCATACAATGACTCTTTAATTTTCTTTTTCTAGATTGAAGCACATGATTAACCATTGACGTATCATGGAACATCTTTGGGTAAGGAGCTTACCGGTGAAAGTTGACTTTAACCCCACCGCAATACCTTCAATCTGGCGAATGATATGTGAAACTTGAGAATAGAAATGCTCAAAGCTTGTCCAAAGATCCCTCCTCTATGATACTAAAAGATGGAGTCATCATCATCACATAAGCTAGCACAAGAGTGAAGTCGCGCTACAGTTTCACCCATAGGTCCAATTAGCACTTGAAACGAAGGAGGGAGGTTAAAGAAAAGGATCTCCTTAACATATGCATCCTCAATTGACAAATTATGCCAAGATTCATCCAAGTAGTACGTGAATTTCCTGGTCGATTCGGTTTCTTACACTAACGACGATGTGATTGTGCAGCTCTCAGATTGACAAGGTCCAATTACCACACATGAAAATGATAAAATTTGGCAACCTATTCAAAGATTTGCTTTTACTTACAAAGATTTGGACGCCGCATACATGTGAGCAGCTTCACTCAAAACTTGTTTTTACCTTTTTCTTTTATGCAAATTAATGACTGTGCTCTGTCTTGTCCATCGTATGCCGGAACAATTGGGTCGACTATTGATCGTTGTTGTTGCCTCAAGAATCTAATAGATAATTCTTGTGCTAGAAAACAAAACTATGACTCAAAGGAATCAATGAAGAGGAATCTAGCTTACCAAACGGAATACAATAACGCCTCATGAAATTCCCGCAAAGACCCGGATCTCAAATTTGAATCAATTGTTACATCTAATCCACTAGCCATGGGCTTACACCCTACGTGTGTGTTTGAATTCGCTTTTTAATTACGTACTCAAGAGTAGATTAAATCAAAAGCATTACTATAGGAATGCCATCATCGCTTAAGAAGAAAAAAAGGGGCGAAGAAATAAAAGGGTCAGAAAGCGGAATAGAGCCCATCCTTTGGCTCGCTTCTTGACTCGCTTTCTTTCCTCCGCTTCTTCGCTCTGCATTCGCTACAAAAAATCAAAGAAAAGCGACACGTATGCAAAGTTCCTTGGCCTTCTTGGGTCTTAACGAAAAACACAGAACCCTAAAATGGATTAGGTCGAGGCCCGCGATGTCAAAACTTCCAAATTCATGGGGGAACCATTGGAAATTTGGCACCAAAATCACGCCGGTAAGATGTGCACTCTAGATGTACCGATTAGTACGTCTCATGGAATACCATCGTCAAATCATATAAAAACCTTAAGAAAAAAAGTATAAAAATACAAAAGAAACCCCCTGTTATTTTGCTACATATTGACACATATGTAGTGCATGTACACTACATTTACAATTTTAGGGGCATGCGTAATTGTGATAGACTATGTAGTATTAGTATCCTCCAATATGTTTTCTAAAATTCTATTAAGCAGGCAAAAGAGGTAAATGACCCCTTCTTAAGGATATATTTATTTGTTCATTTTGTTAAAAAAATATATATTATTATTATGTAGGCAAGAAAACTTCACCAATTCTAACTAGTGCAACAATAGGTTTTAGTAATTAAGACAATAATTTAATGCAATTTATATCTAGCAACTTGAACAACCACATGAAAAATGGTATTTAAACTCAAGATCTTTATAATTGTTATTTGAGATGCGATTCTTTACTAATATTCTTTCCCATGTTTAAGATGCACCGTCAACCATGACAACTACTGTTGAAACTAAAAAGTCTTCCAAGGTAAATATCGAGCCTCCAATACTTCTATAAAATAAGCAAGCCTAGCAGGTTAAAATTCTTGTTTCTATGTACGATAGAGTCTAAATATAATAGTTGTTTTGTGATAACGACCTAGATGCCATTCTAGTCATTCTTTCTATCCAAAATAAGTAGGCTTTCAATAACTAATCCACACAGAAAGATAAAATAAGAGCGAATGTGCTAAAAGTTGGAACCATTAACCGGGACAAGTACAATACAACATATAGTCTACTAAAGAAGGCAAATACAAGTTACATTTATAATCCAAACCTTAATGCAGCATGTTCTCGCATATTTTGCCAACTCAACTATCAAAACCATGCTTCTAATAATTGAAGAATTTATGGAATATTTTATGTTAATAGCAACGACTGGGTACTTGCCCACAAGAATAAAATAGAAAAGACCCAAATAGTTCTTTATCTAATCTTCGTACGAACCGATCTTTACACGTGATACCATGACTCTACTCTGTACAGCGATGTTTTACAACAAGGGGGCAAGAAATAATGTGGTTCTGATATTACGTGTAGGTGGGAGGGCCCGACATTATGAAAATGTCTTCGAGATTTTAGGAAATTTCAAATCTTGGTTTGGTTCCGAGATCACTAAGCAAGATTGTTGACTTGTTGTTAATAATCTCCTATAGCTTGGAAACATATCTCTATGCAATCTTATTCCCTTCAACTCTTGCACACACTGCGCCATGTTTCTTAGTCTTGTCCCCAGATCAGGCAATTATTATAGGATAGAAGGATGACAGAGTAATCATGACTAATACGAAGATGCTTGTTAAACCCTTGATAAAAAGTTATCTCATGCTTCAAAGTTAAAGTCATAGGGTATCTTTTGAATTTGAGACTTCAAACATTGTACACATTGTGCCATATTTCTCCATTGTCCCTATAAATTATGAAGCATGACAATGCTTCTTAGTAATCATGACCATAGTAAGATGCTTATTAAACCCTTGAGAAAAAAAATAGTTGTCTTGCAGTTTAAAGTTGAAAGTCATAGGCCGCGCTTTTGAATATGAAGCAGTCTTCCTTTAAAATACTGCATAGATAATATCCATAACGAAAGTGATACTAATAAGGACATTTGGGAGGGCACTATAGCAGAAAGACACTTGATTAACAATCTGCTTCCGAGAAAAAGCACTATAGAGGAAAGGCACCTAATTAAACAATCTACTTCGAGGGGGTCTAATCTGGCAAATATCTTTCTCAAGATACCAAAGGACAACATCAAGACCATATTGCATAAGATTCAAAGCAGAAACCTACCAGATCTTCACCAAAGCGCTAATATCTTTGGGACTAATATTATTTTGGCGAAAATTGAGGCAAAGCCGACCGTATACACAGAGACCAACAAGCAGTGTAAAGGTCACCCCTATGGTAGACATGTTTAATCCTGCAAAAAGGGCCACCATAGCCATTATTAAAAGTAAGAATTCCAAGGCAAAGGAGCATCTTATGGATACAAAAATAACATATCCCATGATCTCCTCAAGATCCACTCCATCCTAGCAATAACAATAAAAACTATCCTTCAAAAAAGAAAAAAAAAAAAAACAATAAAAACTAAACTACAACTCATGGAAGCACAGGCTGGAAAAAAAAAAAGCCCTAAAACTGAAAAAGCATAACAGGCTCCCAAGAGCTGGACTGGATCTTCAGGAGTAAAATTCACCACCATGATACAGTCTGTACAGCATGGTTTCAGTATCTAATGTACAAAGAACACCCATGAAGTAGTAGTACCATGGTAAGGAGATCTGGTCAGAGGTAACAAATGCCCTTGATGTGGGAATCTAATCTTAGATTAATTAATTCTCATCTTCCAACACCTTCGCTTACTTCCGTCAGAATCCCAAAAACATGTACACTACAATAAAATTAAGAGAAAACACAGTCTTCAGTCTTCATGTCTATAGGCTGCTGGTGGGCAACAGTTTTTAGTCTTTAAGAGGTGTGGAACCGAGTTGGGTAGTAGCAGAAAAATGGTTGCTTCAGCTTCGGCCTTTAGCTGGTGTGTAGGTCAAGTTTCTGATTGCTTTTCAACCTTGCAGGCGTTTCTGCCCTTCAGGTTTTTCTGGGTTGGTCTCTGTTTTCCTGAGACGGGTTCTGTGATCAGTTCTCCCTTTATCCTATCCAGGTTCAGAAACTCAAGCTGATACTGTTCGCAGAGTTTTGCCTTAAAACAATGGATTGATCTTCCACCTATGTTAACTTTCCTTGATCCTTTTAAGGATTCTAGCTTTTAAGCTTCCCTCAGAGAAGCTATGGAGGATCTTCTTGGAAAGTGCCATTATCAGAGATTAAGCACCCACAGAGTGTCGGGACTGATCAATGAGGCATTTGCTGGCAGCGACATCCTTCCACAACACGCCATCCCACATGGATACCGTAGCCTTGTTTCATACGTGTATGAGATGACAGGGTTTCCAAAATGCAAAGTTTTTCCAATCCGGAGTAGTCCAGGTAGATTGTTGTTGGAGGCGAAGAAGACTTTTGGGTTATTTTGCCTGATACTGGAGTTTGAAATGAATTTAGCTAGAATTGAAGAACAGAAGAATGTATTTGGTGCTACAGAACCGGTACAAAAACATTGAATGCAGATGTGTGTGGGATCCTAGAAATTGATTACACATAATTGAAGTGATGGAGAAAACGTGAAGACCATGGCCAGTTGGTTTCGAGCAGTTCAGCTCCAGAGAGGAGCTTCCCAAAATGGCATTGCAAAACAGCAGAAGCAGGGCGGAAAGGAGATAGCCTTGAAGATATATTTGATAAGAAGGGAGATCGTCCCTAAGAATGAAGCCATGGTTTACCGTCAGGAGCAACAAGCCGCTCTTGACTTCATTGACAATCATGGTAACCCCATTTCTAAACACAAACTGAATGAACTTTGCTCCAAATTCCCAGCTGGCCTTTATAACTTTGCAACTAAAACCTTCGTGAAATGTTCAGGACTCTCTACATAGAATGTTCTCATAGTAAAGCAATGACAGGGTTGAACGTGACATTTGATCCTGTAATATATAGGATGCATCATATTTCTAGCTAGGACAATGCAGAAGACTGTCATCTGTTTGTCTTCTTTGCTTCGCAACATACCAAGTGTTACATGATCCATCATAATGTTCTTAAGAGCAGTGCTTCAACACCTGTTATGGGCTGATAAAGTGGTGATATACTTATCTTATTATAAAGGAACAATCATACATGCTAAGCATTCAGGGAAAAACAGTAGATTTTGTATTTTGTGAAAATACCCTTGCAGTAAAGAAATATAACCTCGATATATGGAAATAAACGTCTGTGTTCCCTGTCATACAGGTACTTGTTGCAGTTATGCTGGTCACTACACTTACTCATGGTAACATGCACCCGCAGTGGGCATGTGGGGAGCTTGACCTCAATTTTAGTCATGTCCACCGAAAACTAGTTTACAAAACAATCTCATGTGCTTTGGGGCAAGTTCACAACCACTTTCTCTTGCACTCTCGAAGATCTCTTCATCCGCTTGATAATCGTTGAAAATAACCCGTGCCTCCTGGCCATACGTACAGGATCAGGTGAGCAATAAAAACACTATGTTCATGTCGCATCATTCCAGATGCGATAGTTTGAAAATCGGTGCTTTCGTGTTTTGTGGCGAGATAAAACCAAACAATTGGAGCCATTCATACAAGTCAACCTCAACTAATCTCAATAGCTTTTATAACGAGGACAGTTACTAGCACAGGATATGCGAGGTTATTGATTCGATTGACCTTTTCTTCAGAGCCAAGCGACTGTGCCTCCCATTCCTCCTTCATGGTATATGCAGGTAATGTGGCAGTGAGCAGCATACTTCCCATGCTTATCAATTCTTCACATGTTTAAATGAGAGATCCAGGCTACTGCTACGGGTTCTAGGTACACATGTGTTTTGTTATTGAAGATACCTGAAAATTGAACTAAAATAAAGCCGGGTAACTGGATCTTTGGATCTGGGGCTGGACCACCACAGTGGAGATGATCTTGGAGCCTTTTCAGTTCAGTCAGCTAATACAAAATTCATGAGCCAAATCATGTAGCCACTTACACTCTGTTGCTCTTTCCAAAGCTTTCAAGTTTATGATGTGGGAATTCCATTCATAGGTGACCTGGAACATTGATCTTCAAAGAACAGAGGCCTCGGCCTTTCAGCTGTTTTCCCAGTCCAACTTCCTGGCAAAAAATGTTGGTGTTTTATGATAACGATTACAGTCAAGAGTTGTTGAGTTCTATCTCCAGTACAAGTCTTTGATGGCTATCTGTACCCCAATGGTAAGAAAATGTATGAATGATTCAAACGTATTGACAACATCAAAACCTAGCTAATCATTCCTTTCCCCAATTTACAGGAGAAATGGCAGTGCAAGCACAGATTTGATTGCATTCAAATGACATTTCAGTTGATGGTCAAGATGATTCGAATGCTATTGTTGCTGCTGCATCACAATATCTAGAACGGACCCATGATTATGATGTTATCCCGAATGTCGGAAGAACGCATTCTAAGTTATTGTGTTGATGGGGGAAAGATTTTACATTGACACGCTCCTGGGGAGCATGGGCTTCAAGACCCTCAACCCCAGGCATGTTTTCATGCGAAATATCCTTTCATTTCAAAGAGTACGATTTTACCTGATAAATGTGAATCACTCAAAGTTTTGCAGTTGTCATTTCCACCACAAGGAAAGTATCGTTGGAGACTGTACTCTCAGGAACCAGACGGTTGTGGTGTTTAATTTGAGGATGGTTGCTGTTGGTCATTGGCACCTTCTGTCTGCATCTTGACAAGATGTAGGCACAAAGTACAACTCCAGGCTTGACCAGACAACTTGCGATACAGCCATTTTGAACAATCAGTAATTTCATGAGGCCAGTTCTTGGCTAAGCGCTGAGAGGTCTGTCTCAAAGCACACCTGCTTTTCTTCGTGGGTACTTAGAGTGGAATCCAGGTCTGATCGATAACCACAGTATCATATTCGCAATTACGGTCGCGGGCTGAGACCCATGGCTGGTGACCCATTGGGCTGTTAGATCTTCTATCTTGATGCACTATCTCGGGAGCAGAAGTGACCCGTGGCTCCAGATGTGAAGATGTGCTGGGACTTCTTACATTGGTTAATATTAATATAGGCCAAGCAAGAAGATAAAACTTGCACATTAGTGGTTGCTGTTTGTACATTCCGAAGTTCCTCATCACTGTTTAGCGGCTGCGGGACAGAGCTGGGCTTGTTGAGCTTCACGCACTTCGCACCTTTCAATCTTCGCACGATGAACTTGGGTCTCTCACGATTGTACGTTTTCTGCTCAATTTTGGAACCGGGGTCAAGGCATTACTTTTAGATCTTTGAGTAACAATATTATCCTATAATTTTCCTATAAATTCATTATTAGTAATAACGCTGTCATTTCCACCCCTGCCAGTTGATATCCCTGGAAATTTTAGAGGAGATGCCAACGCGCATTGCGTCAGATTTTCAGCAATCCCTGATTTCAAAATTCGATCAAGTTCCACGGAAGGATGGACATGACGCCAATTCGAGGCTGGGTTGAGCGGTCATGATGAGGAACACCAAACCACTCAAATGCCCCAACAGAACATTTGAATTGTTTGAGATGGTGAACTGCATTGCCAGCCATATCCTGGGGAGAAAGGCACTAGTCTTTGGGGTGGATACAGGTACAAGACAATACTATATTTTTGTTCATTGTAGCCAATGGGAACACCATATACAAATACTCGGCATTTTGGGATAAAAGAGTTCAAGATCACCGCGTGCATGCCAAGCGATTTTAAAACCTTTTTCCAGGAAGACTCACCCCGTAAAAGGAATATTGATTTGGCCACCTCTGGTTTGGGTCTTTTATGTTGTTGTTAAATCATTGGGTACAAATGGGGTGGAGAGATAGAGATTGTACCAGAGCCCAGAGCCAAGGTACTCTTCTCAAAAGGTTCCACCTGATGCTGGGTCAACGCGTCTGGGTCAGTATTATCCAGAATAGGTCCAACAGACAACATTCATTTTAGCTCAAGCTTCCTGATGGTCACTCTCTCTTCAGGGGTCTCAACAAGTTTATATCAGCTATCCACTTGCTTCTTATGAGCTTCTGGAACATACTCAGAGTTTTGGTTTTGCAATGCCTGATGGAGCTTCAGAGGCTGTCACAGTCCGTTGGTTAGAAAGAGAACTAGAAGTAACTTTACATGAAATTTTGGGAGATATTATACCTCTAATGGACAATATATAGCAAATCATTGGCAACTGACATGAAAAACTTCCAATGAGGGACACTTTGAAGAAGGGTAATATTCAGATTTTGCATAGGTATTACTAAGTTACCATACGTGTTCTCCATTTGGACTCAAGGAAGAACATCAGTTGAATACTGCATCTGAAGGGTAGACTCAATCCGGCTAGCGCGAGTTCTTAGCATTGTTACGATGTTGCATTGTTCCCGACAGGCAATCTTTAAACCTCTGGTCACATCTCCGAAGTACACAGATCGGCTTTCAAGAGCTCTCAAGGTTGGATGCCTGCAAGATTCCGGCACCGCCTTTGCTGGATATACTTTGGTACTTTACTGGAGGCTACATAACCGGGATGCCAGCCTTGGTATTTACGGATTGGTTGTCCACTGATTGTGCAGCACGTTTCAAGCAGGCGTGAGGGTCTGATCATTTCCCTTGTGACTGAGCAAAAGCCACTTAAATAGCAGCAGGATGAGACTGCTCTTCTTACAAGGAGGCATTATGGGCTGCATTTCTCACGAGCTGCAAGCTGTCTGTCAATTCCGGCCCTGGGCTGAGGACTGCTATAAAGCAGCCCAAACGGGCCCTGTTTCAAGGTAACCGGGTTTAAGCCCGAGCATGGATACAGGCCTCATGCAATCACCCTCTGTTGAGTCACCCATTCACGGAGATTCTCGTGAGCTTCGCCCCATCAAGAATTTTCAAATGCTTCTATTCAGCACCATTACATCCCTGAGTCTTTGGGTGCCTCAGTGGAGGACTTATGTAACAGACCGTCGACCATAATGGATCAAGGACTCAATTCGGGGTCAGTTAATCCTAACCATTGGTTTGGACAGACTGGAGCAATACAAATCGTCGCCAGGCAGGAAATGAGGAAGAACGCCAATACTCCGCCGAGAATTTGACGGCGGTGGCGGGCGGTGATCGACTTGGCCGCAGCTTCAGAGACATCAAGCACATCAAGCCGCTCCTTTGGCAATTAACTCACCGGTGGGGCCCTTGCACCAGCCTTTTGAGAACTCTTCACCACCTTTACATTTATCAGATGGGAGTTAGCTAGCTATCAACTTTGAGGCATTAGCAAATGTTGCTCCCCTTTTCCTTGCTTGAGACACTCCACCGACTCTCCGGGGCTATAAGTAAGTACCATGCTCAAAAGCTTGGGCGCGGCTAATACTCGTGACTGGAAGTGGCCTGCCGGGCAGTCAAATGCAGCGGCTGGGGCCCACCTTCGGCTCCTCTGGATGCCAGACCTGCAGAATGAAGGTGCAATTTGTCACCAGTTGACAGGTGGAGAATTTTGATCTCATTTGATGGACTGCTTCCCGCACGGTATGTGGATCATCTCTTCATTCTGTTTGATTTTGCTGGGTGTGATCATGCCGTTAACACCACTGTTACGCAATTTTAGCGTTGCGGTCTATAATGGATGGATTTGATTTTGAAGGCTATCGAGAATCTGAGAGAAGAGACCTAACCGTCATATCCGGTATGGCTCTCTGGCACATGCCCAGCTGGCATTGAAGAAATGCCGCGCTGTGGGGCATGGATTGGATATCTCCACAAAAGGCTATCAATTACCGACAGATGATCAAAACCATTCGCAAGACCTTGACTGGTGCATTGGCATGAGGAAGCTCTTGTGAAGAGGAGATCTGACATATGGCAATGAGACTATTGCGAAGATTTTTGCTTACCCTTTGTATGACCAAAAGGTGGGCCCCATATCAAGCAAGGGGTTTCGAGCACAATTTTTAAAGTGGTTTTGCCATGACCCTCTTTATCAATGTTGAGAAACAAAATTTGTCATCAACTTTACGTTTATCAACCAAACGGGCCCAACGCTGCCAGTGGGATCGAAGTTTGATATCTAAAGGTTTTAATTGAAGGCTGACTGTCCGTTTAACTTTTCGGCTGCAGCTTCAACAGGTTTTTGTAGCCCAAGTGCTTAAGATAAGGTAAATAATTCTTTGACTTTACTGGATGGAAGGTATGTGGTGCATGCCCAGTCTCTCTCTTTAGTGAGTTCACAGGCTCACAAACAGAATTGTCATTTCGTGAATAGTTTTAATTTAACATTTAAAATTCTGGTTTCCTGATTTCCCTCCTCCTCCCTCCCTCTTTTTAAGGGGACTATGTAGTAAAATTTTTCGTGGGAGGGGCACAGCAGCCCGCCAAAGAGTTGAGGTTGAGTTGGGACTGAGGCGGCGTCAGGTGAAAGTGGTGCCGCCACGGTGGAGACTTTTCCGCCACGGAAGTTTGGCATTCGGTTTTAGACCATGGTGATGTCCAAGTCTTGCATTGGTGCCCGAGACTTTGAACCACTCTGCGTTGCCCCTCACTGGCAATGTTGCTCATAGGGCGTAAGCCCATCCCACAAAGAATTTGAATCGGTCTCGAGTTTGAAAGAGACAGCTGAGGAAAAAAAAGTATTCAGTTCAATGAGCAAGGGCTCAAAGAAAAGAAGAAAGGGCTGAGAATGTTAAGGGTTGAAGATATAGAGGTACTGCTAGTTTTGAGGGATTCTACTGGTGAAATCACCATCCTGGGATGCAGGCCCTCTGAGCCCGCTTTTCCTCGGCAGGGATCCATTCTGAAGCACCATTTCAAGTCTTGACACATGCCAGGATACTCGGATGATGGGCATTGTCTGATGCTTTCATCGCATTGGCAGAGTGCATTAATCTCGTCTCAGGATCACCCGCACCCACCTCCCTTGGGATCCTCAGTGATTGCATTTTGAAATCCTCTCGATTCATGTTAAGGTGTCTACCAGGTTGTTCCTCCTCCCAGGATCCAGGAGTAGGGCAGTTGGTGTCCATCTGGAGTATTCATCATCTGCCAGATCTCATGGGGTTCCACCCAGGGGAAGGGCATGATCCTCCTCACGGATGCGTGGATGCATGGTACGTCTGGTCGTTGTCAACCCTGCACGACATTCTGCCTCACGGTTCCGCCCCATTGCCGTTGGCCTCCTAAAGTCACATCCATGGCGGGCATGTGATGCCATTTATTACAGCCACGGTATTTCGCCTCCTGGGATCATCGATTTTCCTAATCTGAGCATCCGCAAATCATATATGGGTGATAATATGATTGTAATGAATGTGCGGGCCGGTGTGATCAGATGTGCCGGAATCACCATATGATATCTCTCCAGGGATCGCAGCCAGGGAAGGATCAGCGTTGTCGTCGCGGGGTGCTTCCCGATTCACCGTGATTGAAGTGTTTGATCCTTCCATCCTGGCCGTCGGTGTGATCCGCGCCGCGGGATCATCCCCAAAATTATCCTGTTTTACGGATCACCATCTTTGTTGTTTACACTTGGTTTAAATCACGATTCAGATTTAGGGCCATGTTGTAGCAGATTTTCAAGGAGTTTAATTGAGTTTTCAGGTATTACGGGGCGTATATCCGCTGTTGGATTTACATACATAGGGATCTGATTCTCTCATCGGGCATATCAATGGTATGCTTTTTCGGAGATCTGATAGGATAGACACTTCTAATCAATGATCTATTTTTCTAGCCCTAGGTTGATCCAGCGTGGATTTAGTTTGAGTCCATAATTAACCCGACATCAGCTATCACGCTGATGTTTGGTTTTGAGGCTGTCGTCGCGATGGTTGAGGGATCACAAACTCAACGAGGGATAATGCTCCAGGGAGGCCTGGGCTCTGTTGGTGCACTTGCTGCTGGGTGTTTGATGTCGAGAAACCAGGGCTGTGATAATGGCAAGCATCAGGTTTGTAGAAATATGTGGAAGATGGCACTTAGAATTATAATGTATCAAGGTGAATGTGAGAGATGTCAATTAGAAAGATAAGAACCGTTTGTTCAAAGGGAAGATGGAACATTCATTCAAGATATGCGATTGGCGAAATATATGCATATATCCGAAAATACATCCGAAGGCTTAGGCTAGTTGATGCGACTGTAGCCAGACATACATTTTTGTTAGAACATGAAAAATCAACACTTTAAATTCTAGGACTATAACTTTCACCTTTTCCTTCAACGGGTTTAGATGTATTTGAGAAACTCCTTATAATATTATGTTTTCTGATGGGCTTTGAAAATGATATAATGAAATAGGGATTAATCACGATCGAACTTAGCTGAATCACATTCGATTCTAGATTACAATCATATTTCAACTGATGAAGGCAAGCTAGGGATAAAAGCAGGTCATTCTTTGTTTCAAATGAAACCCTCATTTTTCGTACAACTTTTATCTTTCAATCACATTTGGTGGCTTAAGAATGTGGTGACATAAACCTTCCATCATCGCTTGAGTCGGATAGTTGTGAATCTCAGAATTCCAAATCTTCAATGGTGAAAAAGAAGGCAAGGAGGATGTAGCCCAAATAAACCCTTTAGCAAAAATCACATTTGCATAAAGTTTGTATTTCCTTAAGGTCGGTATACTTCGCTTGATTCTGGTAGACAAGAATATCAAAGATATAAAACAAACTTTGTCAAAATGCTCGGCATGATTTCATTAATACTTTTATAAACATTGCGGTAGCATTTATGTGAAGCGGCATAACGAAACTCATAATGTCCGCCCGATGTGATTCGAGATACGTTCCAATTCTATCCGTCCGAATCTTAATCGATGATCACCGGTCTATCTTGGTGACCATTTTGCTTGAGATGATGTCATCGACTGGTAAGATATTGATCCTGCGATTTATGATAAGTGCGTGGTAACATCCGTCGTCAGGCTCACTCTTGGCTTAGGGTGGATGGGGTGATTTGCTTGAGCCGTGCTTTTGGCAACAGATTCTCTGCTTGGCACAACCTCCTCTGGACTAGAGGGACTTAATCTGGGTAGAACCGCGTGCCATGGAAACATTTGGGTTCCGACTCAGTTTCAAGTGCTGGGCACCATGAGGGGTGATTCCTCGAGGTAACTCTTTGAAATCAGATGTTTGATCAATTCTACACTGACTTTCTCACGATTGACCGTCGTGGGTTTACGTTTGGATCAGTCATCTTTCTCAAGTACATCGAAAAGAAACATTTGTGATAACTTTGAAGAACTTTTTTGCTGAATTAGATGGGCTTACTAGGTTTTGTGCTTTGATGAGCCTGTGGACTCTAAGCTTCACTTCATGATGGGAAATGAATTAAACCAGAAACCAAAGTTGTGTGGGCGAATTTGTGGCTCAACACGCCCAACCATTTTATGCCTGAATGACATTATAAACTTTAGCTGATAATAGTCCTAGCAGATTTATAGATTGTTACAATCCAGGTTCATCCCAGCAACTCAAACGAAGCACCTGCGACGCGCTTTCCTTTCTGTGACTTCAGGTTTGTGGCCGGCCTGGACTGGGCGATCACGTCTGGAGCCACCTCATTTCAGTCAGCCCCAGGATCACTGTGCCTGGAGTACACTTGAAGCCAAAATTATGAAGTCTTCCCAAAGAATCAACAAAAACAACCGTTTCGACACAGTTTCTACTGGCACAATCTATAACTTTATCGCATAGGCAAATGGGCTTACATCTCACTCTCGATAGCGTGTCGCTTTCACGGCTTCATTTCACCGCAGTGCTGGCGGGCTTTACAGCATTCTCGGGCAGGTAGCCAGGCCACTGGCGATAGCACCTTGGAGCATCGGTTTTCCTTCCTTGACCCTTTGGGCGCCCCATCCTTGAGATGGGTGGCTACTTCTTAGAGCAGATCTTGGGAGTTTTCCAGAAGCCCTTTTGCCTTCAGTGCGGCGGCGTTACGGGCAACTAGGATGCTCTGGGTTTCCCGTGATCGCTTGGCCCAACTCAGAGGTGGGGTTGGGCGATGTGATCCAGACCGTTGCCAGGCTGGTCCATCACTGCCCGTCTGGGGTAATCTTTCTGACTCCGTCCGCAGCCCACGGTGACCACTGTCGGTGTGGCTCACTTCAATTTGTCTGTGTAATATTCGCCGGTGCATAATAAGGGTGCATACTCTTGGCCAAGATAGGTGACAAAATTTCCTCAGTAAACAGGCCGTTGTCGAAGATGGCCATCAAATTGGGTCCATTCAGGGGTGGCATCACATGGTGGGGCATTCTCTTTCTTTTGTCATTTGCCGATACAGTTCCAGACCATCGCATACTTTGTTTCGGGCATAACATCCTTTATACCAGCAATCCATCTTGGCAGCGCGGCTCATTTGATTCAGGTTTCGCCGGTGGCGGCAGCACTGCTTCATGACACCCCACGGGTTCTTTATTGTACTGTGTTGCTCACGGTGGCACTAGGTCCGGTGGGTACGGCCTCGGTACCGCCAGTTTCTCCAGACGATGGGAGATGCCCAGCCGGTGAAACTTTTCTCTTCCATTACTCAAAACTGAGGATTCAGCCCCTTCCATGACCCTGCGGTTTCTGTATCAACCTACGTTATTTGGAACGCGCCGCCAGTGGAGTTCTCAATTCAGCCAGGTTTCCAGTTGACGGTTGTATGCCGTTCAGATGAGTTCGCCGGTGCGATCAGGCGTTCCCGGCATTATCGATCCATCGCTGACAGTACATGATGCTCTCTAGGGTGTAGTTGCTTGGGGAGGCGGAGTCTCTATAAAACTTTCAAGCCTAGGGCATTTCTTCAAATCTAGGCCAAGATGTCTCGGCCTTGAATGCTTTCTTATTTGGATGCCAGGCAATCATCGATACAGTCAGTACAACATATCGATTGCGGGGTTCCAGCCATTGAGGCTGCATTGCCACTTGTGCCTTGAGCCGCCAGTCCGCCCGCCTGTAGCCAGGAATGTTTTTGTACAGAAATAAATCGTCACCGCTTTTTGCCTGATCCCAGATTTGCACAGTGAGCCCAGAAAGGGGCGGTACTATGTCTCGGATATTATGGGTTGCGGGCATAACAAGGCAAGCGGGATCGATATTCTTTGGGGTCAATGATATTAGGATATCCAGAAATGGTTTCCACCAAGATAAATCTTGGTGAATATCAGATTAAAGATTGGGAAGAGACCGAACTTAAAGGATGCATTCCAAACCTCAATCGAGAACATTATGAGTTTTGGTTCTGCGTTTAAGGGCTTCAGTACACCCCAGAAACTGGGTTATACGATTAATGAATCAAGTGTTCTTGACAGGATAAAATTTGGCTAGAGATCTTTTAGATGATATTCTACCGTCTACTCATATTTGTTGAAGAAGGAGCTTGTTTATCATTTTGGACTTCAGATTCTTGATTTGGAACAAATTTTAGCTTGCGGTTTAAATGTGATTTGTTTAATGACCCAAGTGGCTTATTTGGGACATATCTGTCTGGTGCATTAACTCTCCCCATATCCATAAGGTACAAGGTGGTGCGACAATGCAACCCCAGGCGTTGAATTCCACGAAGTTTTCCCAAGGTTAGCCACATACTACACCGCAAATTGGTACACAATTTTCTAAAGTTATTTAACCCTCTCAGTCTTTTTGTAGAAAAATCACGATTTTGTGTGGGGAGGAAGCGATAAGAGGTTTGTGCGCATTAGAACTTGCTTTCGTGGCGAGTCCACGTACTAAAGATGCAGTTTTGAATCAGGGCATTTGAGATCTACTCAAACACTTGTGGCCCAAGCGTTGGGAGGCGATTATTAATGCAGCAGATCACGTGGTAGCTTGAAAGTTGAAATGGGAGTCTGCGGAGACTACATAGCTTATGAGCAGGGTTGCTTTAGCCATTGTGCATGGTTAAAGGCGATGGAGCACTACTTGCGTGGTGGGAGCCGGAAACCCGCGAGTTGTAAATCTATCTGGGCCATAAGCGTGAAGTTCTAACAAAGTCAAGCGAAACTGGCGGGAGGCCGAGGCCGGTGGCTAGACTTTGCTCCATGGAGTTCCATTTTTCCATTGAGAATCGCTGGCAAAATAATCCGATTTACCCAGGTACATTATAGGGTTAGCTTTTATATAAATACCTTTCTTTGGCAAGTGATGTATGAGGATGTCCCAAAGGATGCATATCACGAGGATCGTGAATCCGGCGATGGTCAAGCTTCGGGGGAGCTGTGGACTAACGAGGAAGGGTTTGCATTTCCATAGGGTTATGTTTCTTGCTAGTGGGGACCTTGGGGTCAAGATTCTACGTGAGCACCATGACACTCCACAAGGCAAAGTGGAATGGAGACATATGAGTTGGTAAAAGGTTCTACCATTGGCGGGTTGCAAGATCAAGTCAAGGGACTTGTTAGTCAACGCTTGGTATGTCAGCGGTGAGAGGATGGAGAAAACTCGAGGATTTGTTGCATTTTCCCTACTCTAAATGCGCTGGAAGGCATGGTATGGACTTTATAATTGGCATTACTAGAACTACTAGGCAACATACCCAAGATTTCGGTCTTGGATTAAGCTAACCCAAGTATACTAAGTTTTATAACGCATTAAAAGGGAGGCTCTGGTGACCACGTGGCAGGTTACCTATATCAACATATTTTAACCCTTCGGACTTCCTTGTCCATTTTATGGTAATGGGACACTAGGTTCACGGGTCCTTACGGAGATCTCATGAAGGGTGAGGACGATTATACACTTGGTGGTAAATCATCCCACGGTCTGAATGACAAGCTGGCGCATAAACAGTCCCTAGAGGACATGTTGCGAAGTTTGTCCACCAGACTCTGGGTGGAAGATTATTTACCTTATCTGATTCCACTTATAATAATATAGCCATCACGCTCGATGGTAAACAAGAACTTATTGATTGTACATAAATACCTCAGAATGAAGTTCATAGGTACACATGCTTCATGGAAGGCTAAGTTCCCCAAATCGTATGACAATACAAGCAAAGCGTTAGAAAGCTCAAGATAAGTTGACATTCATAATCAGCATAGAGGTGATATCTCTCTTATCACGGAAGATGATTATATTTTCTGGTCATTTATCCTTCGGCATTAGAATGGAGCATTACTGACCTTTAATCAAGGTCGGTTAACTCGCTTTTACTCGGTATGTTTGGGCGCTTTTAGGATTACCGAGGATTAGGAAACAATGTCTGAGAGTTGAACTTACCACGGTAAGGATCATCCTATGACCCATGTAAATTGACTAAAGGCTATCTTTGGATGATACCCTTCCATGATTTATTCCACTTGAAAAGTATACCCGATCGTCTTGAAAACTCCTCTGTAACGCCCGGGCGTCTTTTGGATTCAAAGAGTTGGCCTATAATAGAGATGTGGTGGAACATCCGGTTGGTGCAGCGGAGACGATCTCTGAGGATGCCACGGGAGCGCAATTTGTAGTTCCCTCATCTAAAGGATCAACCTTGGTAAGGTCAAAGGAGGAGGAATGTTACGTTGCTCAGGCATGGCGATGAGGGCCCTTGGCCAGCGTCCATGGCGAGGCTCTTGTTGATCGCGGTGGCCGGTTTAGCAATTTTAATAAAGATATGATACGATTCAGGAAGAAAGATTCAAGGCTTCAATATATGATAATGAAGGTACTTTACATCAAGAACAAAATTGAGATCTGAAGCAAAATTAAATAAACTTGGAACACATGGAACAAAGTACCTAGAAGAGGCTACGAGAAATTAGAAGTTGAAGGTACAAACATTGACTGACCCTCATGGAGCGAGATGAAACAATGGTAAAATTCATGAAAAAGGTTGGGATTAAATAATGTGACCGAGATATTAATGCACTTGGATTACTGAATTACACTAAATGCTACGATGATATTCGACATCGCAGGAAAGATATTAACTAAGGCAATGAGATGACTATCATCACGCCAGAAGGCAGGATACATTTTGAGCTTCTTGTGAGACACAGTAAAAACACTGAAGTGAGGCTTGATGGTCATTTAGATCAAAAGCAGGTAAAATTCTAGGGCACTGGGCCACAAAATTAGGGTATTGGTAAGCCGATCTGCTTGAGGGATGATAATGGCTGGCCGTTAGCTAGAAACTTTAATATTAAATAAATCTGAAGGAATAGGGTTTTGGGAACCAACGACTGTAACCCTGGGTGGTAATTCATTTATTTACATATTATTATTATTAATATGGTAGTAGGGGCCAATATTGACATGATTCATATAAGTTAATATTTCAAGGAACACGTATGAATAGATTGGATGGGACTGCGCCTAGAACCCTGATGCCAAAAGCATGAGAGAAAACTTTAGTTTAGAATCGTTTTATGGATCGATGGTGTGGTGAGACGAGATTGGATCAGATGGAAATGGTGACTCAGGGCTTGGTGTCTGGGCTTGATTCCGGAGGTGGGGCGTAGGTCTTAAGGAGGGACAGGTACACTGGCCAGAAATTCTGATTCAGAGACTTGGGCTTTGAGGTCGGATTGAGCTTGGCCGGTTGTTCCTCGGGAGGTGCCATTCAGGTGGGTTACATTCATTGTTGCCCTTTCAGTATTTCATTTACTGTTATGAAGTTCTGTTTTCCAGGCTCAGTGGCTCCATACATCAGTGTCCTGACAACTCTATTCAAATAAAAATTGACACTTTTCTTGCAGTGTATAAGTTGGTCCACTTTGCCACTATTCCTTTGGCCTTGATTCGTCAAAGTTTTTCCCAACATTTCAGGCTTCATTGGTGACGAGTTGTGGGGCTCCCATAGAGAACAATGAGCGACTTGCGGCTTTTACCCGCTTGCACTTGCCCCTACCCTGCACCCTTGCACACACACACACCACACACACACACACACACACACCCTTGCTGCCACAC
>JAJEKV010000038.1:263388-347012 GCA_021234155.1 Isoetes taiwanensis
CCCACACACATACACACACACACAGACACATTAGACATCCAAAAATCAAATCTAATATCATTTGTTGTTATTGGAGGACAATTTATGATCATTTCCTTTTCCAACAATAATGGTGGAAGCCAAAGAGGTTGTTACTTCTAGCACGCAACACATGTGATGTATTCAATCTTCAATGCCTATTTATTGAAGCCAATCTTACCTCTCCGCTAAGTCGTAGTAATGTGTGCAATGCACCTAAATTGCATGCGCAAGCCGCAGAAAAACTACAGATATTGAAGCCGAAAAAGTTAACATCAAATATTGAAAAATCATATCAACTTACAACCATACCAAAGAACAGATTTTACACCTGAGAACGTATAATAGTTGCTTTGACCCCAACAATGAGGGCAAATGCTTTGTCCAATGTTCTGCGACCTCCTGTATCATTGTGGCCATATCCAGTTATAGCACCAAAGTGCCATTCATGATCACAATATAATGCAAGAGCATCGATATTCATTTTATAACTGGTCATCCAGTACATATAAAGTACATAACTAGAGGCACCTACACGACTCAACATCTACAATGGGCTGGCCTATGGTTTCCATTTCTAAAGCACAACCTATTGGTCCTGCTAAATGCTATTTAGGTATGAAAATGTGCAATAATTAATTTTATAATCCAGCATGTTTTGATTTCAAGATATGAGACTACATAACTTGCTTTCAAAGAGATGCCTTGCTCAATTCTCATTTTCCCTAAGCTGGTTTCATTAAAATCCATTGTACTTTCTATTATTTCATCATGCATGAAAGACAATGGTTCTGCAACTCCTTATAGGCAAAAGGTTAGAATAGAGTAGATTTTTTTTATTGTCCACAGAGACCATACCCAAATAAAAAGAGAGCAGCAAGTGTATTACTGTCGATTAAAAAACCCCTCCCCGAAGGGTTTTCGAGGGAAAAACCTTAGCAGTAATAAATATGTTGGTACACTGTACAATTGTATAGGACAATTCAATACTGTCCCGGAGGACACAACTGAGTCCGTGCATCCATAATCTCCTGGAGACATGACCCCAACAAGCCCACGGACGTCGTATTCAATAACTCATGCAACGATTGGCCAATCACTAGTAACTGAATATACTGCACTCGGATATGTGCAAACGCCGGGCAGATCTCGAGGGCATGACATTCATCTTCAATGGCACCACGGGTGGCAACACTGACAAAGCCTCTCCTCCCGTGCTTCCCGAGTCCAATGCCCAGTCTCAATGTGGAGACGATGTGCACCCCAAATGGAAGCTATAAGTCTATGCTTCTTCATGGGCAAATGGGTGTACAAGTACTGGTGTGGGCCTCTCGTGAGCCTAGGATTGACTTGCTGCTGATAGTGTGTCGGTTAACGCGGCGTCGAGCATCCGTGATCCCGTGAGCTTTGCGAAGGAAAGTAGCATCTAAGTACAACTTTAGTGTATCGTGATCCTTCTTTATCCGTATATGTACGCATCTGTTTGCCTGTACACCCCAACGTGAGAACCACTGAGCTTGCTTGTCCTTCCAGCAGGCTTTGAGGAGTTGGAAATCCATTGCTACAGCCAAAGCAAGGTTGGGCAAACGTGTATCACCCATAGCGACCACCTTTTGGAAATAAATAATATGGCGTTCTAATGCAGCCCATTGAAGAGGTAGAAAACCTGTCTCATAGAATAGGATCTGGTATGGAACTATGGACTTTACCCCAAGGGCTCATGCCAAGAAGGCTTTGTGCACCTGCTCGAGATCATTCCAGTTGATGAGGGATATGGCCGAATCCCACACTTCTGCCCCATACACGAGACTGGCTCGACCAAGGCCCTAAACAAGTGTGACTGGTGGCCCTAGGCATACAACTCTGCCTTGTGGCTATTTTTTTGCATCGCATATAGTGCTTTCCAACCCGCCGTGACCTGCAACCTAATGGCAGCATCCCAGTGGGTGGTAGTAGAGAACTCAATCCCCAAGTACTTGTAGGTCGGAGCCACCTCTACATCTTGTCCCTGGTAAGTGAATGTGGGAAGCCTTGGCTGACGGGATGACGAAACTTTTTTTTTTTTTTTTTTTTTTTGAGGGTAAGAGTGTGTTTTTTTTGTTATTAATAATAATAATATAGATACAGAGAGTCCCCACAATGGGACAAATAGGATCCGGGATCTCTATGCATCAATGATGTGTGTACTTAGGGAAGTCCTATTTCCACAACAACATAATGGTAGAGAGACCCCACCTAGTCAGTTACTCAGATTGTTTCCTCCATTATACTCATATTGTTTCCACCATTAGATCTACCATGAAAGTCTAGGTCCTCAGAGCTCACCCAATGGCATTTAAAGTAGATATAAAATCCTTCAATCTTACCAACTCCTCAATCCAATCCCTTATTGTAACTCATCCCCATCTTCCTATGGTGGGACAATGCCATTAAAGCAACTTCCTTATTGAAAAGACTCTTAAGTTTCTCAATAGAGATGGATTGCCCCAAAGTATTACATCGCACCGATGTCTCCATATAATCCAGAGAGCCACACTAACCAGGGAAGCATCAATACAATCTCTGTCCAAGATCATTACAACGTTCGGCCAACCAAGTTGGTGTATATGTAGTCTCAAAATAGGGCATACCCAATACCAAAATTCAATAATTTTTGGACAGAAAAAGAGATGTGAAAGAGATTCGCTTAGCTCGGCACCCGAGGAGGACATTGGTCTGCAGACACAATTCCTCTATGGACCAGCTTCTCTTTAGTGTTGAGACCTCCTTGGAGAGCTTCCCATCATTGTGAACTTTAAAGGTATGACCAATTCTCCCATTATCCACATCTAGTTTGCTTTCAGTAGCAACTCGCCATCAACGGAGTTGCTAAAAGAAGAGGTCGAGGCTTTTTTCCTTTTCATCTCACCTAAGTTATCTGGATTCATATTTGCATCCAACTTATTTTTCTTGCCTATTAGAGCAAATGGGTTCTCTAGCTTCTCCATATCATCTACTGTATCTGTATCAGTATCTGCCCAATTGGAGTTGCCTTTATGATTCCCCAGAGCCGATTCAAGGAGCCTTGGTCCTTGTGTATTCTTGGTTATCACACCTGCGAGATCCCCCTTATCAATAGAAGATGCCTCTGAGATATACTTAGACAAAGCTGACATTGGTTGTGGAAAGTCTGCACACTTTGAGTTCACCATGTTATGGGAGCCTCTAGATTTTCTGGCCAGATTTCTAGCTCTTATACCATGTTTGGAGGCCACCACTTGCCATTGAGTCTCCCCACCCAAGGTGTCCACTTTAGAACTTGGCACACTCGGGGTCGCGTTTCCAAGCACACCAGATGAAGAAGGGGTAGCGATAGCTGGTTTGGGAGTGGGAGTAAATGGGGGAGTGACCGCAGCCTGGAGGGGAACATGTGTCCCTTGAGGGGCTTCTCTCTGTGTATCGCCTTCAGTCACATGCACATGCTCTCTGTCCTTGCCCTCGGAGGCATTTTGATCATTGACGTTTGCATGGCTTGGTTTGATCACTTCTTCTAGTTCCACATGGGGGAACATCCTCCTTATTTCCCATCCATTTAATAGTTTGAGTAAAAACTTAAAGCAACTTCCACTTTTCACAGTCACTCCTTTGGGGATTCTGTGTGTTTGCTGTGATAGTAACACAGATTCTAGGCCCTTTGGCAATAGAGTGAGAGACATATGAGCCTAACGTGTTGGCAATAGATTTTAGGAACCCTGGGATTAATAAGTCTGGTGGTAAATACTCAATTTCAAACCAGCATGGGATTTTGATAGCTGAAAGCTTATTAGGGAGAAAGCCTGGCGTGTAAAACTGATACAAAATGAAGCCTCCTAAAATGGAATGGGTCTCACAGACGGGCAACTAATCTATCCACAACCGCTTTAATCACAAACATGATGAGGAAAAATTGTTACCCAATTGCCTTTAGCGATTGGTGTTGGGGCAGACCTAATATCTTCAAGTGAGCCGATAGCCATGAGTTTAACCTCGCCAGAAAGTCCAGAAGCCCCAAAAAGAAGCCCACCACACCGAGCGAGATCAAACTTTCTAGATACCTTTTTGTGCATCTCGTGATCAATTTCAGCCACTGGAAATTATTTGTCTCCACATTAATGCCATTGACCAATCCGGGCTTAGTATTTGTAATTGTTACCCCGTGATTCTCAATGAGACCTTTTCAGAAGCGCTTGGAGTTGGAGAGCCTCCCGTGACTCTTGTGCTTCTGTTAGTAACATGGGTTTGCTTTTGGATCCACTCCGAGAATCTTGGCTTGTTCACTATTCTCACTTAATCATGTCCTTTCCAAGCTGAACCCTATGGATGAATCCCCCTATTTTGTGTAAAATTCCCTAGGCTAGCATCATCACCCCGCCATTATGATGCTATGATCCAACATTCTTTCCCCCCGCTTAATGCCTCGCTTTCTAGAGATGAATAATCAAACAGATTTGTCTAGATTAACTTTGTCTCATTGGGTGTTTGTTCCTTGGTGGGCTTTTCTACATCATTTGGTGTGCCAATAGCTTCCTGATTTTCGACTTCCATCTCTAACACTTCTGAGTTTTGCATTCTAGGCATTGGACTATCAGAATGAACAGAGGGCTTACATGTAGCGCTTATTTGTTGACCCTTTTGTGCTTTCCTTGTTGACTCCATTTGAATCTTGTTATGCTGTGCTAGTATTGGGTCTACTATTGCAGCAGATTTCACCCAACAGCCTTTGTTTTCATCTAGCTTTTTCTTTTGCTTGTCGATCCCTCTCCTTAGCATCTCCCCTTTTTGGTATTGTCTCCAAGGCATTTATGTATCGGTTTGAGCCTTGTTCCGCTTCCTACGGCCGATTTAGGAAGAAGCCGACCATCGATTGCTCACCTCCACCTAAATCTTCATCAGAAATTGGGGCTTCGCCTCCAAACCCATCAACCATCCGTAGATTAAGGATGGGCTTAAATTTCAAGGGAATACATACCGCCCGGCCGGTTGCTTCATCCGCAAAGAGCGTGGCAAAAGAAAAAGGAATGGGGCTTTTGCCTTGATGCCGAATCGCCCCCTCCCCGACCCGACCAACTAAATTGGGGCCACCAGAGCCCCCACGATCGACAGGTAAAGAAGAATTGCTGTTGCCTCGAAGCCGGCGAAAGCAAATACCGCCTCGACCCCTTCCACACTCGCCACGTCATCCATCAGTTGCCCTCTAGAATCGTCGGATGACGAAACTAGCAGCACCCTAGTTTTGGCCAAGTTAACTAGCATGCCGCTGAAGCGCAAAAGTGTCAAGAGCATCCAGTGATGTTGCATGTCCTCCGGAGTATAGGCCGTGAGGTTGACATCGCCAAGATATGTGAGTTGTCGGATTGTGTGATGCATGAGATGGGCCGCCTCCATGCTCGAAAAGCCAATCTTCCACCTGGTCAATGTATAGGCCAAAGAGTGTGAGGGAAAGGGGGCAACCCCTCGAAAACTCCAATATGATTATTGGCTGTCCTGATGATGTGATACGACCTGAGCATGCCTCGTATAGCCTGATATTGCATTCTGCAAGTCAAGGGGGGTCCCCAGCTGACAATCTGTCCCATAACTTGTCCCCCGGGCACCGTGTTAAAAGCTTTTAATAAATCCATGAAACAACAAAGACAGGTTTTGATGGCGCTTTCCTACTATCCTCAATCGCAGAAGCGCAGAGTGAAGATATGATCAATGGTGGAATGCCCGGGCCAAAAGCCCCGTTTGTGTGAGAGCTTGCACATTTACCTCTTTCTCGCCCATATTGTCAGCCACTGCTCAATGATGCCAGCCAACAATTTTGCAAAGAGAGAGCTGACCATAATAATGCGATAGTTGGCTGGGCATTGAGGGTCCCCTGCCTTGTATATAGGCACAACTCTACTAGTGGTTCCACTACGGAGGGAAGCCTTCTTGCAATGCTTTATTGGCCGCGGAGGACAGCACCAATGGAGGTCCAACCCATTTCAAAAGTTCCACCAGATGCCATCTAAATCTGTTGTCTTGCCATTAGCTAAGCATTGCAGCCCATGATGACATCCCCTCGCTGATGACCGAGCCAGGCCCATCCGTGGAGGTACGGGTGCCCGCCCGCCCCGGATCGTGAAGTCGTTGCAGCACCGCACTCCATTGCCCCAGGTGATGCTCCCCGTGGGTTTGTACAACCTTGCTCAATACTTTTCTCCGTAATGTCTTGGGATGTTGATCCAGAGACCAACACTGTCGCTCGCTTGAGCTCTAGGCACTCATCATCGATCCGCCTGCTAAGGGTGAAGGTGGTAGCACCGAGGTTCTCTCAGGAGTGGCTTCTCCCAAAGCATCTTTCAACAGTACCGCCGAAGGTGTGAGTCAACCCAATCGCATTGTTGCTGAAGTGTGGAGAGTTGCGAGTTCTCACGGGATCATGCTCAAGCATCCGGGCATAGGTCCTCAGACGGTCGTAGTCCGTGAGCAGGCCGGGTTTGGAGGGGGGGTGGGAGGCAATGGATGCATGGGGAGCCTCGCTAATGTATATGCATGAACGGAAAATGGGTAACTGGTGGTTTGAGTCCTCTTCCTCAGTCCCGCGGCCCCGAAAGCCCAAGGTCTGCTCCAATGGAAAAAATGGGTAACTAGGGTGCAGATCATGTTCAAGAGGCACCGCCAACATTCTCAGAATCGCCTTCCCAAGACGTAATCCATCATATATATCGAGCCTAGCACATGAGTTTTTTAGTTTTGAGTCTACAAGTGCAGAGCTCATGTATGTTAGAAGACGGCCATTGTGCCAACTCATTATAAATAACCATAGATCAAAGATACTACCTCCAGATACAACAACCTTTAGCTCGCCATAGACGGCCATTGTGAAATATGGTTGTCATCCGATATCCTTGACCAAGTCATCTCGATATCCTTTGACCGGGTTCAACCGCAAGACGCCCTTCGCTGTGGGCTCACATTTCGAGTCGCTCAGCCCTATGTGTGCATTAAAGTCTCCAAGCAAAGATGGCCTTGCCCAACCGCTTGTGTTGTCAGATGTCATCATATAGAGAAGTGTACATGTGATCCAACACGTAGCATTAGAAAATGCATTCAACACACGCTTCAAATTGATGGCAACAATGTTATCAATATTCGCGGAACTCCTGTATAACTTTACCGACGCAAAGAGCAACCTACACAAGAGAAAGTTAGTCTATAAAGATGGAGCTAATAGAGATTAAAAAACAGAGAAGTGGTAGTACCTCGGAATAGAAAGGACTGGAATCGAGCTTTTGGAATTCATGCCATAGTGGGGAAAGGCCCAGATGCTCCTTTATTTCTATTTTTGTTCGTGATGCAAAAGATACAAGGGTTGTTAAGATTCCCCAAAAGACACATTAGGAGTCTAAATATATTACAATACAAAGAAGCAACCAAGTTCAAGAAAGGTAAGACATTTGCAAACATGCACATGGATTGCTTCGATCCGAAAGTAACTAGAGGTGATGACTATTAGAGCTATTTCTTGACATTACTTACTAAATTAGTTCATCCTCAAAGATGGAATCCCTTTCATGTTTATCAAGCAAGGGTCGCCAAAACTACAATCCAATTGCGAAACATTGCTACCAGGGCCATGATGTAGCACCAGCCAATGCAAGGCAAATACAGTATAAAATCAAAGGAAGAGTGAGTTGAGGCAAGTGAGTCTTGTATATATGATAGGTCTGAGTTAAATGTACGGCTCCCAAGTTTTTAAATGCATGCAAGAAAGATGCATGCAAGAAAGGCTGCCAGAGGATCATAATACAGGTACACAAACATAAGCTGCAACTTGCATTGCTTGCATTTTGCATTTGTTACTGACCCTCATTCATGTTTTTGCGTTTCTACGAAGCCTGGGCTTTTCACCTATGTTATGCTCGAAATGGAACGGGCCTGTAAGACAAAATGAAATACAAAGCAAATAGATATATAAACCTAAATATCAAGGCCTAGAGGATGCATCAAATATAGCAGTTAGATGGATTTGCACAAAAGGAATGCAGAATAAAACCTGTGGATATCTTGCAATTCAAAATGATAGGTTTGAAATTTTGCAGTTGAGAATATCAATCTGCAAAAGAAGAGTATAAAATAATGGCTGAAATCTTGTTGAGGGATCCTATTTATGTTAAGCCGAAGTATAAAATCCTATACGCACTCCAATCGAGCCATATTGGTAAGGTGTAAGATGCGGGTATAGATTCAATACAAGAACACAAGCTCCATATTAGAGCAACTTCCGTAACAGGTTTGAGGACCAAAATGCTAGACAACATCATATTATTGTTCAAAGATTGCAAAATGTCTAGTGGAATTCCTTCTACTCATGCCCCACAAACCCAGTTATGTCGATATATCCATATGGAAAGCAGATTCTTAAGGTCCGCTGGAATTTTTCCTTCATCTTATTCTCAGATAGGTTGGAGACATAGATCATCTCCTTTGAATCTTGCAAGGATACTCGAATGGTTCCATTCATATCGCCGTGCAGAAGACAGATAGGGGACCTGATAATGGTGGTGATATATGAAGCTATAATTGCACACGCCGCCTTCTCCTCTGCCCGATCTTTCACAAAGATGAGAACACCATCGCCAAAGTAACTAAAAAGAAATCATGAAAAATAAAATAAAAGTAGTTCCCCAAATGCCCAAACGAAATAGATACTACCAAATGCTCAACTCGCTTCTTGATTCTGATGCCTTTCTACACTTCTCCAGAGAAAACTGCAGAACAAAATCAAATAGCCTAGGTTTAACAAAAAGGACGAGTCTGTGCGCCGACCAGAAGCCACAAAACCAGAAGCCACAAAAGAAATATGCAAAGTGATGGCAGTAGTGCATCTCCAATGCTTTCACAAGAATGAGTTCCAGCCACTTTGTATTTCACAGTGCCCAGATTGAAAGAACGAGGTGACTCAAGAGGGTGCGTAAAGGTGTGAATCGGCCATGCCAAAAGCAAAGCCTAGATGGAAGAATGCTCAATGCACGAGACATCTTTTTCGTATCCTTGTGTCCAAATTTCTGGCCTTATGTAATTTACATGACTATAGATTCATAAAATTATAGATCCGACGGTTTTAAGTATTACCACATCAGATTTTGCTGATGTGGAAGAGACGTGGATAGGCTAGAATTGCAAGAAAGACCGTAAGCCCGGTAGTGTTAGAATTCATATCATAATCTTGAACTTAAATGTGCTCAAAATGTTGAGATGAATTGTTCGGGCCAATGATCTAAAATTTACAAAAGGGAAGGTGCAGTGATCAAAGGGGAATTTATTGTTCTCTGATAATGCTAAGATAGTTGATCTGAGACTTGACCTAATGATAGATCTTTTGATAAAATGGAGAAGTTCAACTCACGTGCACATATGTCAAGTTGAACATACAAATATGTTATGGTTCGATGGTTAGGTTCAATAGTTATTTTATTAACTTTGACCCGAGGATTTTACAATGAAATTTCGTCCAATAAGAGACAACCGACTGTATATAGGCTCGGTCCAATAGACCAAAGCCAGAAGAATTTTTTGGCAGGTCGGCAAGGCTTAACCGCTGGAACCAAGGCTGATAAATTAAGAAAAGATGTATAGATAATTACACTGAGTTAGGAGATTACTTTGATCGAAACAACAGAGGTTTGTGGTGTTGAATGAGTTAAGGAAAAAAAAGGATTGATTACACTCTGCCAGAATGAGTACATTGATACAGTGTTGAATAAATTTAACATGGAGGATTGCAATCCAGTAAAGGTGCCAATTCTTACTGGAACAAAATTGTCAAAGGACATGTGTCCAAAAACAGATGAGGAAAGAATGAAGATGTCAAAGATAACCATATAGACAACTAGTGGGAAGTTTGCTGTTTATTGCAAACAACACTAGGCCAGACATAGCATTTGTTGTAAACATCCTGAGTAGATTCAACAGTGATCCAGGTCATGGCCATTGGCAAATTGCAAAGAAAGTTTTAAGATATCTAAAAGGTTCCAAAAACAAAGGAGTTGTATATAGTACAAAAGAATTGCAAATGAAGGCATATAGTGACGCAGCCTGGTGTGGAGATATTGATGAGAGAAAATCAACTTCAGGCTATGTCTTGTTCTTAGGTGGAGGACCTATAAGTTGGAGGAGCAAAAAGCAAACATCCATTGCTCTTTCAACAAATTGACCAATATGCAAAGAACAACCTTAGCAGAAAAGAAATTGTATGGGCAAGAAGATTCTTGGAAGAACTTGGAGTAAAACAAGAAGGGAGTACAGATTTATTCTGTGATAATCAGAGTTGCATTGCAATGACGAAAAATCCAGTTTTGCATGAGAGGATTAAGCAATATAGAAATGGAAATGCACTTCATTAGAGATATGGTGAGAAAGGAAGAAATAAGTTTGAAATATGTTTGCTCAGAAAATCAAATAGCAGATATATTGACAAAGGCATTGGGAAGCAATAGGTTTCAGAAATTGTCAGAGTTATTGAACTGCAAAGAGATTGCAAGATTATGATCTGAAGGGGAAATGTTAGAATTCATATCATAATCTTGAACTTAAATGTGCTCTGAAAATGTTGAGGTGAATTGTTCAGTTCAATGATCTAAAATTTACAAAAGGGAAGGTCCAGTGATCAAAGGGGAATTTATTGTTCTCTGTTAATGCTAAGACAGTTGATCTGAGACTTGGCCTAATGATAGATCTTTTGATAAAATGGAGAAGTTCAACTCACATGCACATATGTCAAGTTGAACATACAAATATGTTAAAGTTCGATGGTTAGGTTCAATAGTTATTTTATTAACTTTGACCTAAGGTGTTTACAATGAAATTCTCGGTCCAATAAGAGACGACTGACTTGTATATAGGCTCGGTCCAATAGACCAAAGCCAGAAGAATTCTTCGGCAGATCGACAAGGCTTAACCGCTGGAACCGAGGCTGATAAATTAAGAAAAGATGTATAGATAATTACACAGAGCTAGGAGATTACTTTGATCGAAAACAACAGAGGTTTGTGGTGTTGAATCAGTTAAGGAAATTCATTATAAACCTATGCTACAGTAATTCGATTGCTCCTAATTATGCTACAGTAACATGATATTTTGTCAATGGTTTAAGCTGGGAATTATTACCATTGTAATGCTTGCACATTGATATATGGTTTTTCTTGAGTAAATTCTATAAGTTGAACAGCTTATGAATTTTGTTAATTGTTATTGTGTGAGAAGGTCAATAAAGGGAGATGGTTGTGCAGTAAACAAACAGGAGAAAATTGAATTTATCAACTAAAGTTATCTGGTTAGGTGTTATTAAAAGATCTAACAAAAATTTTCTTTGGTGTAGGGTGGTGTGTTTTTTTTTTTTTTTTTTTTGAATCCCCGCATATGGAAAAAGCCGGCAAAGGACAATGGGCTTTCTTCTAAAAAATACATATTGCCATGTTTTCATCCTCAATGCATTTTTCATAGGTGCTGCCTTCTATATGATCTTTGAAGATACGCTCGAAAGTATCGAAATTATATTCTCCTCTAACTGCTTTTACATTTACATCGGGCTTGGTTGCATAGGTCTATATGAGTGGCTCTCTCATTTTCTGACAAAAATGGTATGTTCATATTGTGTTTAACATCTTTGTCAAGTTAGTCACCTTCTAGCATGTACATTAAAAAAGGTGTGGACCTTAAAAACATGAAATTGTAAACACTTCTACTTTCGTGATACAAAAGTGGGAACAATGTACAACTAATCAAAATTGTATGAAACACACAATTGGCAGAGATCGTGGCCAAGAGTGCTTACATCTCACATATGCAAGTATAATGCATTTTTAAAATTAGCATCAATAGATCAAGTGCATTTGCAACCCAATTCTAGAATACCCAAACATGCAAGTATGTCAAGCTACATAATCTCTTCATGTCTCAAACAATCTAGGGATAGAATATCATCCATTGTAGAGATTGCACTTTATAAGGTAATTGAGCTAAGTAATTCCATGTAAATATCCGCCCACGACAATCTTCACAAACAGCCTTGGCATCAATTTGGCCAACAAAATTTAAAGATGAAAGTTAAACATATAGCTCGGGCAATAGCTATGGTGTGGTTGAACAAGATTCTGGCTTGTATATATGCCAATGAAATGAGAAAACCAGATCTAAAGCCTGTGCATTCAGGAATGTTAATACATTAAATATCGTCCAAGTTCTAATCCTCAGCTCCTCAAGGTGAGGTCTTCATGGCAACATGATAGACTGTGACCTGGCATCCAAAAATCCTCCTGGTTTTACGGCCATGGAAACCGTGACTAAGACCCTAACTCTCGAACGAGTGACACCCTACTCCTTAACCAAGAGAGCAACAAATTCTTCTCTTCCTTTCCCTCCCCTCCCCCTTTTTCTTTCCCATTTTGAATTATGATTTAACCATTGCAATCACATGCAAAATGAAAATATACATCACACCCAAACCATATATATAATAGACCATTTTTGGATCTATGCAAATTACCTTGTGCAAGTGCATAGAAATTTATCTTGTGTAGGGACATAGAAATGTAATTAGAAGAGATAAGATAAGATAAGATAAGATAAGAGTTTTTAACATCCGTGAGAACCCAATCGGGTTATGGGACCGTAATAGAAAAAGATGGCATGAATCCTAATAGAACTTGGGGACTGCGGCCCCCTAAAAAGTCTCAAACACCGAGAATAAAACAAGCGGGCATAAGCCCGAAGCAGTAACTCGGGCTATGCCCCATATCAAATAACAATATAGCCAATAAAACAAAAGGAAGGAAGGAAGGGAAGGAAGGAAGGAAGTAAATTTTAACGCCCACGGAGGCCAAATCGCCTAGGGGACGGTTATTGCATACATACATGGCATAAGCCCTACTAAAACTTCTGAGCTATGCCCCTAACAAATCTGAAATACCACAAAACAATAAGCGGCATAAGCCCAAATGTAATCCCTGTGGACTATGCCCCATAACAATGTGACCAATAAAACAAAACAAAATGGTGAAGCCAACCAAAACCAAACCAAACCTGAGGCGGGAAGCTCCAGGCTACCCAAAAGTCAGCCCATGGATCAATCGCCAATGATCTCGATGATAGCCCGGCTCCTCACACCGCCCACTTCCCTTGCAGCCGAAGCCATGGACTCGCATAATTCTTCCTTTCGTCCCCAGAGTCGGCGCGGGGTAAGGTCTTCCCGACGTAAAGGCGTGCCTTTCAAGTGATTGCCATGACGGAGAGGATGTAATCCGGACAAGCCATCCCAAAACGCATTTAGCAGTGTCGGGGCGGGCGGGTCGACCGCCCAAACTCGCTGTGGAAAGAGAGGACGCTGGCTCGCCTCAGATGTGCATTACCCGAAAGTGAAAACTGGTCCACCTCAACTATAGCAGAGTGTCAATCGCTTCTTCCAAACCTACAAATGCGAAGTTCGTAATGGATGTGTTCTTCGGGTCGCATCTAGTCTCAACAGGACCTTCACCGCCTAGCCGGATAAACAATCCTTCGGCACGGCCGTAGGGTGGGCCTAGGTAATCGTAGCATCTTCCTTAGGGTGAAACCAAACCAAAATCAAAACCAAAACGGAACCGGGAAGCATAGAGCTATACAGAAACTGTCCACGGATCAAATGTCCAATGATCCTGGATGATCCTCTATATAATGCCCACTTTGTGGTAAGGCGCAGCCTCGCAGACGGGACATAATTCTTTCTTCCGCCCGCAGAGCAGAGGGGGTGAGGTCTTCCCCGACGGAGAAGGGTGAAACCAAACCAAAATCAAAACCAAACCGAACCGAAGCATAGAGCTATACGTAAACCGCCCACGGATCAAATGTCCAATGATCCCGATGATAGCCCCGCCTCCCTCTATATACGGCCCACTTCGTTTGCGAAGCGAGCCTCGCAGACCGACATAATTTTTTCTTCCGCCGCAGAGCCGTGGGGGTGAGGTCTTCCCGGACGGAGAAGGCGCCTTTCAAGTGATTGCCATGTCAGGATGTGCAAACCGACAAGCCATCCCGAAAAAGACTAGTGTGTCTGGAGTGGTCGTCGCGGTTGCTCCAACTCGATATGCTAAAAAGAAGCCCTCTCGCTCAGATGTGCATCACCGAAAGTGAAAAACCAGTCCACCTCACCGTAGCAGGAGTGTCATTCACCTCTTCCCTCGTATTTAATGTGGTGCTCAGGGTCCCGCCAGTTCAAGGTGGGACCTATACCGCGGCGGGCAAAACAATTATTCGACACCATGGATGTGTGGGCCTAGGTAATCAGATCATCTTCCCGGGGCATAGCATGGACATGCTCGCACGATGTTGTGATAGACACGGTGGAACATTACTATGCTTCATCGAACCGTGGCCCCGCCGATCAGAGCGGTATTTCTAGTAGTTGTACCTAGCTTTTCTAAGGGCAACCGAAAGCGATGTCTCCGAGGAGAGTGAAAGAGATTGACCGTGCGCGGCCCCGCCAACAGTTCCGGGGCATACAATGGATCCAGCATCAATTCTGTCCAAGGCAGCTGAAAATGCATCAAGGGGATCGTGTTTAATAGGACGCCGGGGCCCAAAGGAGGGGGCTGCCTGGAGGTAGGGCTCAATCGTGGGGTCATAGAGCTTATCAGAGACTGGCATGGGCACCCTAAGGAGGTTCTTTGCTCTACGGGTCTCCCTGGCCATGTGCTTGATCTTACGGGTCATTTTGATGCTATATTAGATAGGAATCGGGCAAGGCCGTAACAAAGAGTTCCAAATAACTAGACAAAGATAGGAGCGTACAAGGCAAGTAGAAACAGATAGGGAACTAGAAACCAATAGATGGGCAGGAAAATCAAGCATAACAAAAGCGGAATCTAAAACCTTGATGGTTCCACGACTGAGTGCTGGGAGAGTCGGAGCTGAGGGACCTGCAAGAATCAATCCCCTAGAAACTGAATCAATCCCCTGGAAATCTGAGCTGCGAGAGGGGTGGAACCGACCCACTAGAGAAGAAGATGGGGTAGAGCAGGCCTAATCCGCCTCTTGAAGCACAACCGACCTGGTACAGAACTTGTGGGTCTAACCGGGTAAAAATTGGGGGGCGGAAGGCAAAGCCGGATCTCGCGCTGATGGCGCGGCCGCCGCTGTGGTCGCGGCAACTGAGGCGTTGAGACAAGGTTACTGGCTGGGCCTGGGCTGGCCGAACTGGATCCCAAGCGAGATCTTGCCGGAAACTGGAGCTGGAGCCTTGATGTTTCGGTCGGGGGCTTCTTCTGCTGCTTCAAAGGCTAGCGCCCAAGCGCCTAGATGCTGAGCGATGCTGAGAGAGAAGAAAATTAGCTCTGTGACAACACGACATCACTTGTCACCTTCACACTGACATAAGCATACCCCTTGCGCTCCTTTTATCTTATCGTGGTTCAATGATTGTTTCTCTACAAGTCCTTCTGCATTTGTCATCTTCTTCATTATTTATTATGATCTTGATTTCAACCAACATTTTGTTAGTTACGAAGCAATGATCTAGGTCGGTAGGTCTATGTTGATAGGGTTGGGCTTCGCCATCTTCATCTTGGATGGGTTTGTATGCCTACAACATGGAGATGTTGCCATAAACTCTCGTGTGTTGTGCTCGATATTGACCCTGGCCTATCTTGCCCAATCCGATTACATATAATCTTATGGGAACTCGCACTTGATTGTTGTCTAGATGAACAAAACATGAACCCTTGCTATTGTCTATGATTCATTCCATTCCACTCCGTTGTAGTGAATCCTTGCTATGGCCTATTCATTCAATTCCCTTTCCATCTTATTCTCTACATTTGTTTTTATGCTCTCCAAAATCATGTGTTCACAAGGACACCACCACATACCTAACTCATGGACCCTTATTATCAAGAACAACATGATTATTACCAATGTCCAAAGTGATCAGTAAGCAAGGGTGTGAACAACTATATCTAAACTATATAATTGTAATAGGCAAGATTCTTTTCGAATATACTGTACAAATTCTTATTTGATTTGTTGACATGTAAGCTTATTTGTTTGTAACACATTTAAGCCAAAATTTCAACATGTGTCCTTAAAAACTTGTAGTTCAAATAAAAAACAAAATCGGATTTAGATTCATGATCTATTGGATGCGGTCAGCAAGCTCATATGTTTGTAACACAAATATTTTGGTTTAATCCTTTCACAGACAGCGGATCTGCAATCCCTATCGATCTGCCACTCTTTTCTTTGCTTTTGTGATTCAAAATCGTTCCCGAATCAGAGCCGGATCTTCCCACCATGGATCCAACTTTGTAATCGCTTTACTTTGCTAAATGGTGCAACAATTTCGGCCATCATCCGCTTCCAGTTTTTGCATTTTTTGAAGATGACGCATTGTCTTGAATCTTGGTCTCAATCCCTGAGATTAATGCTTGAATGCGCTGCAATCTTCATTTGCCTGATTTTTTTGGGGAAGAGCTGGAGGAAATGATATCATCTTGGAACAGATCCTCTGGCCGCCAACATGGGCATATCAGATCGCGGCAACGGATTCCGACAGAGCGAGTGGTGAATTCGGAGATCCTTGCCGCAAAATCTGGTTCGTGAGCTTGAAACATCGCACACACGATCTCGAAGCTACAAATAAGAGGCTTCGCAAAGCGATGTGTGTGTCGAAATTACATGCGATCCTGTTACAATTGTGACCATGGAAAAGGGCAATCCACCAACTCTCCTGCTGGGTTTTCCAAATAATTATCCAAAGTTGGCAGCTTTAATGGGCCTCTATCCCTCTATCACAGCGGCTAACGTCTCTGTTCTTAGCATCAATCCAGGCATCAATCCTTAGCTTCAAAGAATCGAAACAATGGCAGATTTTTCACGCTCTTCCCGAATCAAATTGATGCCCTATTTGTTGGGAAATCCAACCGGCCACACCAATCTTTCAATCCCTCAGATCTTCCTCAGATGCTTAAAGTCCTTCATTCTACACGCCCAATCTTCTTTCCATATATTCACCGACCTTCATTTTTTTTGTCTTTTCATTATTATTGCCACGTTAACAAAACCCTTATCAAACATCATAAATTTTAAACTTCAAACTCAACTTTAAACTCCAAGCTTATGAATGCTGGATGCCGATTTCTAACAGACTCAAAGGATTGGATGTTGTGGCTGGAGGCCATGGAGCTCTTGGGTTGCAACAACAAAAACCCTATATATGCAAAAGGTGCATATATACAATCTATTACAATTGTTGATGGTACTAAAGATTTTCGTGTTGCTTTCTGGTTTTGCTAGTTATACTATTGTTGAGCCTCATAGCTCGCTTTTTGGTTAATCGCGACTATTTTTCTTGCCGAAGTTAGACTCCTTGCTAGTCATTGCAGCTTAGTTTTAGAGCCCTTCTTATTGTGGCATTGAAGATTCTCTATTACTAATAGCATAAAAAAAGTTGCATTACGTTGAGTTTTAAAGAGTGCTTTCTCTCCTTTCTTTCAAGTCATGCCATGGAGTGGAATATTATAGACATGTCTTTCTATTTAAGTGCCACTCCATAGTTTAGCATTTTCAACAAGATCATATTGTTATGCTTAAGCCCTACATGGTAAGAGCTTAAGTTGTGAACGGAGACCATCTAGGGGCAAATTCACATGTTTTGATCAATTTGTTGAAATAGACTCTCATTATGCTGGAGAATATGTGCTTATTGCAAGTATTTGTTTCACTAAACTTGATAACTTTTGCACCGAGTATCTTATAAATCGCTAAGTTGTAATGAAATAACTAGCAAGTGGTGCCTTCGCAAAAGGTGATAAGAAATTGTGGTGAGAAAAAACTTATGGGTGAGAATATCTTCAAGTTGTTGAAGAGAGAATTTTGATTTTGACCCTCTATAAAGTTGCTAAGAGAAGGTTCACAATGACCTTCTATTAGATATACAATATTTGGTTTAAACCAAATGGGCGATGTTCTCTCGTCCTATGATTTAAAGGGTCTTGGACAAGGCCAGGTCTAGTCTAATGAGGGGTGAAGAGAATGTTCGGCGGCGACCTTGGCCGCCGCGATAAATTTCTTGTATTATATAACCATATTTTATAACCATATTATAACAAGATACTAATCATCTATATATAGCACAAGGATTCACGAAATAAAGGAAAGGATCTTTCCATTTTATGCACCCTTCATCCCTTAAAAATGTTATAATGACTAGATCAACGTTTTGTCATCTAACTAGCATATACCTATGTCTATGATCGCATACATATGTTTATCATCATAATTTCCCTCCCTCCACCAACTAATCCAACCTACCCATTTCCCAAGCCTGCGTTACCGCTAGTTAAGTATTTTTCATTTAATATTTTTATTTTCAATAGCATTCAATATATGGCTTTGAACTTTTAATACAAATTGACATTGTATAAAAGTTTCTTTCCCGTAAGCTCGTTGAGGTTTCCCTAGACATTAAAAATATGTTATCTTATATTTAAGGTTGAGCTTTTGTAGAGCTTTCGGTAGACGTTAAAAATATCTTGTCTTATATTTAAGTTTGTCATTTCTTGCTATTGACAATTTTGCTATAAGCAGCATTCACTTCCCTAGATGGGGAATTCAAAAAAAAAAAGAAAAAAAAAAGAGAAATGTTGCCACAATAAATGTCGTGGCTATTTAAAAAGGAGAAAAAAAAAAAAAAAAGAGAAATGTTGCCACTGCAATAAATGTCGTGTAGATGTAAATAATACTCTTTTTGAGCATTGGCCTCAAACTTTAAATAACATCTAACATGCCTTACTCTAGAAAGTATATATTAGGTTGACTATGCACGAGACTAGACTATCTTATCCTAACATATATAAAGCAGTGTGATTTTTTGTTTGAAAAAATACGCCCCTAATATTTCAGATATAAGGAATTTCTCTGCTTGACATTCCTCAGGGAAACAATGCCGACGCGGCAGCGAGGCATTGTTGATTAACACGTGGAATGTCAAGCGTAGAGACATTCCCTTAACGCGGAAGCACCGCCTTTGCGTGCAGGCGGTAAAATCTGATAAAGCCCCGAATGACGGTAAGAGTTCAAGAATGCAAAGGTAAATGGCTCCTAATGCAAGGTAAATCCAAGAACGCCGAGGTAAATCACCTCGTAATGTAAGGTAAATTCAAGAACAAGCGTAACAGAGGAAAACTGAGCTGCCAGCCGAACCTTTAAAGATTGGTGGAAAGAAACGAGCCACATGTCGCGGCAACAGATTGACGAGGCGCCAGAATGCAAGGCGTGCTGCTTTTACGCCGCCGAAGGGCTCTCGCGGACACGCTAGTGTTTGGGCCATTTTGTTTTTTGTTTTTCCTCTATTTTCTTTGTCCTACACGCGGGTTGGGAGCCACAAGCTTATGGCGATGGAATTTATTACGCATCGCCACCGTGAAGAGCACCAAATCTTGCAGATCTTAGCGAAATTGGCGACGATGCCAAACTCAGACCGCAAAGAGTCCCCCTAGAGCTTTTTGCTGCTTGGAAGCGTGGGATTGCGTATGTTTGCACCGGATGTCGTGATTCGCCGCTAGCAAATCCATCGCACAAAATCATCAAGCAAAACGTAAAAACTTCAATCCATTCGTGCACAAAATCATCAAGCAAAACAGTAAAAACTTCTTGTGAAGAGGAAACTGTGGTATTCCATTTCCTAAGCAGATGAAATGGGGTATACAGAGGTCCGGGGGCTTCTTTCTCGAACGGCCCTAGTGCCCACCATCAAATCATGGCTCACACAATCAAATCAGAAATATAATTGCGGAGGATATTAACGGGTGGAACAATTAGCTATGGTGTATTTATCTGCGTTGAAGACGAGGGTAACACATGCCTAAGAGCTTTTCACACAATAAAAATCGCAGCCTTGCGTAAATGTGTTTCCCAAAAGACCCCCGAGTTGGAAGTCTCCCCTTCTTCCGATCATCTGGCGATGGCGAAGTTCTTGCATTGACTGAACAATTTCTTCCTCAAAATCCACGGAGCAACCTGTTTGAGCTTCCGTTTTCCTCCGAGGACTCGCTTTTTTGTTTCTCGATCATTTGCCCTAATCCTTGCTTTTCAAGCTTTTCTTCATTTCCTTTCTCATCTTCTTTTCGCCGCTTCACATTTTGGAACATTTTCTAAATCCGCGAGCTCCGCTACCATATGGGGCTCCATTTTCAGCTCGCTTTTGCATCAATGCATTGTTCCCGGCTTTACCAGCCCGATTATAATATTGCCGGACTTATTCTTCTTTGCCTTATCCTTCCCATAGCCCAAGAACTCCTCTCGTTTTTCCATCCGGCTACCACATTTTTGGGCCATAGCCATTTCTTTCAAAGCCTCGCTGGTCTCTATCAATGTCTTCAACCGAAATAGCATCGTGGATTATCTTTTCGCTCAAGATTCATCCCGTGAGCCTCCAAGAATCTCGATAGCATTCAAAGCATCCGCAACCAAAAAGAAGGATCATGCGGCATAAGGTTTTTGGTTGTTTATGTGGGAATGAAGGGGAAGGGGATCATTGAACAATTAATTATCGACACTTTTAGGAAAGATGCAAAGATTTGGAGCGGGATTCGAGTTGCGTGTTTTCTAATTTACCTCTTTATCCATCATCGGCACATGTGGCAATGCACCTCCATGCCCGAAAAACTCTTCCCGTGGTTTGGAATTTCCATAGAGTTAGTAAAAATTATCACGGTATGCATGATTGGCTACTAGAACGGTTTGAACAGAAATCTACCTTTTGCCCATGCCCGGATTTCGATATGCCTATATTGTGGACCCCGAGAACGTTGAACACATTTTGAAGATCAACTTCCAGAATTATCCTAAGGTATTCATAGTTTACCTCATCATTTTTAGTTTCAATTGTGGTCATTTGGGATCTAATTCTAATTGATTCATCAATTAGGAGAACAATTTCATGAAGTGATGGAGGTTCTTTTAGGTGATGGCATTTTTAATTTCGATGGAGAGCTCGAGAAGACAAAGGAAAACTCGCTAGTTTTGAATATGCATCTAAAGTTTTGAGAGATTTTAGCACACCGGTATTCGAGAGACTATCTTCGTAAAGCTCTCAAGCATTGTCCGGCGCTCAATTGTAAAGAGAAACCGCATTTGACATGTGTAAGGAGACATTTTACCTAAATCGCCTTCCAAGTCCTTATACTTAAAAAACTTTGATGCCAATTTCATGTCTAATGTTAAAATTGACCAAGTCTATGTCAATTTCATCATCTAAGTTTTGTATGAACAATTTACATCATTCATCTAATCCTTGATTTGCAGGACCTGTTTATCGCATGACCCTAGACTCTATATGCAAGCTTGGATTTGGAGTTGAAATAGAACTTTGTCTCCATCGCCCGTGAGAATCCATTTGTAATTGCGGTTGACAATGCACATGCCATTGTTATACAGATTTGTGGACCCTTTCTGGAAAATCAAGCGCTTAGTTTAACATAAGCCGTGAAGCATTACTCCATAAGAGTGCAAAAATTGTAGATGAATTCATCTACAAAGTGATCAGAACAAGAAGGGCGTAGATTGAAGCAATTAAAGCCATGTTTCAAGCATAAAAGTGGAGTCTCGGTTGCTATAAAAGTGGGAGTCTCGCTTTGCTATGGAAATTTACACAACCTTCGTGGAATAAACTAGGTAGGAGGATATTAAACCTGAAATTATGTTGGCGAAGGTCATCTAAGGTTGGAGATGGAGTAAATGATGCCCTGGGCGTGGCAAATGCGAGAAGCCATTTTGATTTTCATTCCTAAGAATATTCTTAGGACTTTGAGCAAATAATCACCTTTTGTAATTCCTCTCATCAATAACATTTTTATAAGCAACTTTTAGCATCTATTTGACCTCCAGCCCAGACATTATTATAAGAATCACTTTCGATATCAAATTTTTAATATTCCCAACAAAAATTACCCATGACATGCATTTGCCATCTTGCACTTTGAAATCTAGATGTTTAGTAATGCATATCATGTTAGGAGAACGTGCTTAATCGCGTGGACTTTGAAATCTAGATATTAGATATTAGTATGATATCATGTTAGAGGACATGCTAGTCAATATGTATATGTATTTTGTGATTAAAGAAATCATTCAATGAGAACTCTACCATTGAAATGGCATTTTTTTCTTAGATAATGTCAATTATTATGCAACCATGTCATTTTAAGGTCTTCTAAAATATATATGAAACTTCTAAGGTGAATTCCACATTTTGAGATACACTATAGATTCAGTTGGAGATGTTTTTTACCCCAAGTCCAAGGTGACACAAATTCCCTTGCAATGCATTTAGAAAAAAGAAATGTTCTGCAGCCCCCTCACAAAGGTATTCGAAAAAGAAAATGTTTGGCGGCCGCCTTGGTCGCGATAAATTTCTTGTATTAATAAATATGTGGCACATATCATTCATGGATGAGGAAACCAATTAATAATGATGAAAGAAGACACATACAATAAAACAATGAGTCAATTTGGGAGGACAAGTTACTAAACATCGGGATTACCAAAGGAAAGCAAAAGTCAAATAACCGGAGATGAGCAAAGGTGGCGTGCGAGGTAATCGAGATGAAAAAGTGTGTCAGATATTTGAGATGCAGATATCCGCCGCTATTAGAAAAGCACTATAGCCTTAGCATACCTGGACATTGTAGCGACATAGTGGGGGCTCGAATTGGAGAGTACATTGTAATTGACATAGTGGGGCTCAAGTTGATATAGTACGATGTTTGGTGGGATTGATGCAACATGATGTATGGGGGATGCCCACCGAGCACATTCCGTGTGGACGGTGGTGCTCTCCGACCGGGCGTGGAGTCGGAGGGTCACCGGGCCACACCGAATGTGGGCGACCGGTGGGCATCCCCCACAACATGGAAATGGGGAGCTTTTTCTTTTCTTCCCGCCTTGTTTTTTTTCTAGCGGTGGCGATGGCTTCGCCAGCGGCTATGGCGATGGCGCCCTTGGTGATGGCAATGGCAAGAGGTTTGGCGATGGCGATGGCGGAGGTTCCGGGCGATGGCGCCAAAGAAATTTATGGCGCTTTGGCACTCGGTGCTCGCGACGATCGAGCTCCCGCAACCTATTCCTTAGTTTTAGCACGCCACCTAACCAAGCTTTACGGCCTTTCTTGCAATTCTAGCCTATCCACGTAGCACTTCCAACTCATCAAAATCCAATGTGGCTAAATTTAAGCGCGGAAGATCTCCTAAAATTCAAATCGATGGCTATCTAAATTAGATAAGGCCCAAAAATGAGACGGAGATTTCATTCGCCGCTTCTTCTCGTGGTGCCGCTTTGGAAATGGGGCTTGCATTCCTTCCTCGCGGTGCCGCTTTGTTTTTTTTTTTTTCAAACGTTAGGCTATGTAGAATTCTTTTGCTTTTCGTGATGATCTCAAAGGAAGCCCTGACACGACCGGGCTAACCGAACTGATTCATGACTATCTTAGTGGAGCTCGTGGTCCGCCATTAGCAAGAGAGGAGAAGCTTATATTGTCTCATTCCCAAGACATCACTATCCATGAAAGAGATGGGACTACCTATATTTAGGTTTAGGTTTTATTTCGGACGCTCGTGGTATTATCTGAGAGCCCCAGTCGACTTCCAGCGGGCAGCACCATAGTCGGATTTGCTCTCCCGTTAGTGCCATATCCATGCCACTTTTTAGAAGACTCCTTCAATTCTTCAACCCGTATACGCATTAATGCGTGAATTGCGGATTCAAGAATGTAGATCTTTGCTCAAGCACAAAATCTGCAAGCTTTTGTTAGTTTTGCCATTTCCGCCAGAAGCACTAATCCACAAAATGGGCCAAAGAATTGCCTTTAGAATTTGCCTCTTTCATGCAATCTTTTGCCATTTCAGAAGCACCGGCCCACAAGGACCAAGGCAATTGCCTCTAGAATTTGTCTCTTTCATGCAACCGTTTGGTGAGTTTCAACATCTAACAAAAGGTCGTGGAGAGAATGCACCCCAATTTCACAGAAGTGCCATCTCAAAGGTGCGTGAATTCGGACTCAAGAATGCGGATGTTTGCCCAAGCACAAAAACAACAAGGTAACTTCTAGTTTTGCCACTTTGTAGAATCTTCATTTTTGTTCATCTATTTCTAACTTGCATTTTGTTCCTCTATTTCTAACTCGCAACAAGTTTTTGATAGCATCATCACTCAAGAATCACGGACGCTAACTGCGTTTTAGCATTCTTTAACGTGAGAAGAGAGCTTATGATAATTTCTACCACTATTGAAGTATATCTGATCGCGTAACATGTCCGAGGTAATTGTCGCAAGTTTCTCCTTAAAGTGCTATAGATGGTCAACTTGGTCGCATTATAGAACCGCTCTTTGTTTCACATCCCAACCGCTACGGTAGACGGGTTTATGTGCTCCGAACTTGAGTAAATTATGCATAGGATACTATTGCAATGTTCTCATTGCCTCGGGAATGGCTTTGGTGTAAGTCATGGTGTGGAAATACAATCAAGGCAAACCAAGTGAAATGTATTCTCTATCTCAAAGAAAATTCTTGCTTTTTAGATCCGGGTGGTTTTCCTCCCACATTTAGTCGCTTTTATTTGCATTTAATGGGCCCTTGAAGAGCAAAGTTGGGATGGAGATGGACAAAGTCCGCAAAATGACAAAAATGTACCTAGTTGGACGGTATGGTATGGAGTCACCGGCTTGGTTACTTGATTTACATGGCCCTTTTAATCCTCAACCAAGAGGTAGATGTATGGATAAATATGATATGCTTGATATTGATTATGAGTAATCTTATTGGCCTCACATTAGTGGCATTATTGCCATGCGATGTTCTTTCTAGAAAGTCGTCGTGATAAAGTCGGGTTGCATAGCATGAAATGTATCTAAACAAACTCTTTCGCATTTTTCTTAAGAATGGTTAAGTTGCCATCATGAGGATTGGTTTAAAGGAGATCCATAATCTACCTCATCAACGTTACTATTATTTGAAAAGTTTTGGCCCGGCGGATGCTAAGTTATGATTTAAGGTAAGGTGCCATTTTTCCTTTTTGGAAGACTTCACATGCGTGTGGATTTCCCATGACATATGCCTTTTATCGATCATTGGGTGTTCAAAGATGGAGCTGTTTCAAGTCAAAAATCCAGAAGGTAGCCAGAGCATGTAATACGCTAACCCCTACCATGTTAGACAATTGCTCTTGCATGAATGGTGAATGAATGCAATTTTGTTAACGCCTTAACCCGGTAATGCACCATATTTTTTGCATGTCCATGAATGTTAGGTGTGTTTTTTCTTATTTCAATGTTACCTTTCTTATGAGGTCTTGCTATATATATATTTTTGGAGCAGATTTGGAGTCTATAGTGGTAAGATGTTAGACCCTGAATGCAAATTATGGTAATGCGTTGGCATCTTACCAACCATAGAGCATATGGATGCAGGTGTCACCATATTGTCATATTGTCTGCAGCGCAGCCATTTTTGCCTTGTACATGTCGAAATCAACTGTATGTATAGTGCACTTAGGAGCGTTGTACAAAAAGCTTCATCAAAGTTTTGTAACCATACACCCACATACAATATAAGTATTTGTTGTGCAAACAATCGTTATACACTATAGCCAAATATAAATGATCATTATCATAAAATAAAAGGAGTATTGTCTCTCGAGGGCTCGTATTTGCCATGTGCAAAGTCATTCCATGTCAAGATATGATTTTCAAATTATTGCAACAGTCAAAATGAAATATATATAAGTATAATCTAGTTAAGACTAAATAACAACACTAGCTTCACAACACTAGCTTCACAAAATGCTTCCTAAGAGGATTTGAAACCCTTGCCAAAGTAGGTAGCACCATAAACCTGAAACCAAAGTTCGCCACTACATATAAGGCATGCTTATGATTACATAAAAACAAGCCACACATAATGAACCAATTAGCTCTATTTATCTACTATATTTATTCTTTTCTTCTACTAGAAATGCTTGTCCATATCAACGCCGACTGCAGACTTCCATATATCTCCAAGACCGGGGTACCTTTTAAATGGAGGGGCTAACACATGTATTTTGGCCTAAATACATTCAATTATCTTTGCTATCCAATTACCTTGCCCTAATTTTCCCTCGCCTTTATTTTCTATGACCTCGCGCGGCCTTTTGCTAGTTTTTTTGTTTCTCTTGCTTTTATCGGGTTTAGGGGGTTGGCCGCCATTCTTGTTGATTTTCTTAAAAAAAAGAGGGCAAAGATGTGATCAATGTAATTCTTTAGGTTTGCCGCTAACCATTTCTTGTCGATTTCAGTAAAACGGGGCAAAGATGTGGTAATTTAAAATGCATAAGCCATAGCCCATTACCGAATGCTTCTTGTTTATAGATCTTGCCTTAACGAGCTTTCTTTCCTCATTCACTCTGCTTCTAGATTTTTCTTTTGTTTTAGGCTTTTTGTTTCTAAGTTTTCGGCTATTTCAAGATCCAATGCATGCATTTTTCAAGATTCGGTGTCTTTAACCTCTATTCGTCATTTTTTAGCTTCGCTCGATGCAACCGAGGAGCTTCTGCTCGATGCAATCAACATATTTTTGGCATGATAGTTCTTCCTCGATTTGTGGGTTCAAATCCCATAGTATATTTGGATGTGTCAACCCGGTTGTAGCCATTAACTTTTCATCCGCATTTTAATTAGCTTCCCCTTTCCATTCGGATTAGGGATGCGCCCGGTGGCGGCATAATATTCACTCTCAAAGAAAAAAGCGACCCCATTTCCATGTTGTTTGAGAGAGGGTCGTACATGCGACGATAAGGAAACAACAAAGTAGCATTGTGTGACGAGATGAGATCCCACACAGAAATACTATTAAGGAAATATTGTTGAGGGAGTATTGAGTTTTAAGACTCTGAGAGTATGTTGTTTATTATACACTAGAGACCAACCGATCTACGAGACAATATATATAAATATACTTATATTATATACCTTGTAAAAAATATAGAATAGAATAGATTTTTTATCATATATAAAATGCATAGAAAAAAAAAAAGTAAAAGTAAAAGTAGAAGGGGATGCCCATACCTATCTGCAATTACGGTGAAGAGGTTGAGGGAGCTTGCCATAGTACACAGTTATGGCTCTACATCGACCTCTAGCATTGTGTTTGCTTTGCATTGTGTGCTAATTCTTCCGATCTGGTGACCATGAAATGAATTTTTCCTATCTGGCCTATTGTGGAGCCTCAAAATAAGGTCAATGTACCCTCTTTTATCAATGAAATAAAAATATCTTGCTTGCGAAAAAAAAAAAAAAAAAAAAAAAAAAAGTAAATGTAAGAAACAGTATCACCTAGTTAAAATATAAAGAATGCATTGGAAACAAAAGTAAAAGTAAACGTGGTAAAAAGAAAAAGAGAAAAAAAAGGGGATCTGGTGGAAAGGAGCCGGTCCGAGGAACAGTTCTAAACCAGAACGAGGAAAAGGCACACGAAAAAACAAAACCAAACCGTGGCTATGGCGTATTCCGGTAGAGGGTGCTCAGGAATTACGTTACCAAACCAGTTTTTTGGGATCTAAGCGGGTAAGCGCAGGGATTTCGGTTTTGGCTGAGTAGTTAATGCAGCTAGGACAACATGGGCGAGCCGGAAGACTCATGTAAAAGGCGTGATTTCTTTCCAAATCACTTCCCTCGCCCTTCCGGCGAAGAATTCCCAATTGGGTCCCGTTCTTGAGCTCAAATCACAGCCCCCAACTGCCCGAAATCTTCCACAGATGCGCGAATTTTGCCCCTAATCTGTAAAAACAGGGGCGAAGTCGTTTTCCTGGCTCGAAATTGGGCCGGAATTGGGGATTTGAAGTCTGGCTATGGTGGATATGATGGTTTTCAAGGCGCAGAAGGAGGGGGGTGGGAAAGAAATGGGAAAAAAGAGAGGGCCGAAAGGGAATATGAAGAGGGTTTTTTTCGCCGGAGCTATGGTGGAAGTGGCGAGCGAGGACGAAGGATTTCTGGGCAGCTGGTTCGAAGCTACATTACTGGAAAGGGAAAATCGGATCTGCCGGGTTCAGTATATCACTCTGGTCACCGAAAATAAAGAACCGCTCACAGAAAAGCTCCGGATTGATCAGCTCCGCCCTGCTCCGCCCAAGCTCCATGTCCAAAGCTTCAACAAGGGGGGACGCCGTAGAAGCTTATGATCGAGAGGGCTGGTGGGTCGGTACCATTTGCAGAGTCCTTCCCGATCGAAAATACGTCGTCTACTTCCGTGAATCTCTTGAAGAAAATGTCTACGACCATACCCATATCCGCCCTCGCCAAGATTGGTGCCATGGCCGCTGGATCAGAGTTTTTCAGGTTAGATTTCTCGCCTTTTTCCCCCTGTTCTAGCTCTAAATTCTTTAATTTCTCTCTGCTAATGTAGGCTCCGTTGCTTAATTTTAGATCTAACCTTCCTTTTTCCTATTTCTATTCTAATTGCGTCCTTTTGAGCCTTCTTATCTGCCGGATCTGGAACTTCTGCTTGCTTGATCCACAATTTTTGCAGGAATTTCTGTTCCGGGTCTTCTTGATCAGAGATGTCATTTTTTTGCCGTTGCTTTTTAAAGAATAATTTTTTTGTAACTGTTTCCAAAGCAAGATACCTTTCCTATTTTTTAATCTTACCGTGGAGAATGATCTCTCTTACAGCCCAAGAAAGAGGACGGAATGCCGGACAATCTGAAGCTAGAAGCAGAGGAAGCAACCTGTTCGTTGCATTCAATTTCTGAGGAACGGGATCGATTTAAAGAAGAGACAGACTGCTATTCGCCCAACAAGAAAAAGATAAAATTCTTTTCTTCTGGGGCCGAAACAAGGCCGAAAATCCCAGATCTGGAGAGCCCATCGTCGGAATTGAAGCAGGCAAGAAGCTCTTCTAATATATCTCTGGATCGATCACCCTGTAAGCTTAGGTCCATGGAAATTAGCGCCTATTCTTCAGTTCTGAGAGCTTTTCATTGCCAGGGGCCTGCATTAAGCTGGCAGCAAGAACAGATTATTACAGATCTAAGACGTCTTCTGAAGATCGATAACGACATTCATATCGGCGAATTGAACTCCCTTGATCGAATGGACTGTAGATGCCACTGTTTGGACTGCATCAACAGAATTGGCCTCAGAAACAACAGATTTTTGTTCTAAATTGATCTGAAATTCACATCCCAGTTCTGTACTGATCATCAAAAGTTAAAAAAAAAAGGGATCGATGCTGCAATTTTTTCCAGAGATCTGCAGCTTCTGTGGCAGATTCAAGTGCCCAAATCAAGCAACTGTAAATAGGACTTGACTTGCAGAACAACGTGCTTCAGATGGTATTGATGAATGGAAAAAAATATATTTGAATTCTTCTCTGCTTCAGGTCCTTCCTTTTCTATGCAATTCTGTGGCTTTGTCTTTTTGGACTGTGTTGTGGGTCCATTTTTTTTGCATTGCATAGGAAATAAACATTTTTTTTTTCGATGTTTACTTCCACCCCTTCCACTATGACATAAAGTCACATAAAATAAAAAGGTCTTGTTGAAGAATCTTGTAAGGGTAAGAGATTCTGTGTCCCTGCTCCAAACTAAGTAGTCTGCCTCAAAATAAATTAAATTCTAGCTCAAATTCATATTATATATGCGTAATTTTTAGACTCTATCAATCCATGTTGCTAGGTGTTCCTAACCTTAAATGTGGTTCATCAATTCCATTACACCTGGCTAGGGTTTATTCGACACCCGGCTCGGGTTTATTCGAGGATGAAATTGTCAAGATGAATGCCAATCCGAAGCAACATCATCATTGATTTCATGAAGATCATGAAAAGAATGACAAACCAAAACAAGCATTATTGATTTAAAAAAGTCATGAAATTGTGTATTTCATTGATTGTCTAACGGGACTTCAACTCTAAGGAAGCATACAGTAATAGTTTTTAACATCATACCACATTAGAAATAGGAGCTACCAAGATGATCCCTTAGTAATAGGAGCAACCAAGCCCTGAATTCATATCTATGCTTTTGGGGATGTGATCCCAAAGCCAGTTTGCCTTCGTGGACGATAAAAAACAAATCAATTCAATTCAACTCCCTAAAATATTTGGCTAACTTGCTATTACACAGTTAACATTTGCTTCCATACAACAAGAGTGATAGCAATACAATAGCAACGCGTAGCGACACCAACACCAACACACAAAGGTTCCATTCCTAAGACCCAAATGCATGTGTTTAGAGACCCTAGTGATGTTGACGTTGTTATAGTTGGGAAGTCAATATTGGAATGATTGATCACACTTGTTTGAGATAGAGATGTAAATGAAAGCACTCTTACACCCACAATGCCATTTCAATCCACACAATTTTGGTCACTCTATGCATCATCATTACAGTCAAAACATGCGACATGTGTTGAGTGAAGTAATGGGTGGATGTGCAAAGCAGCATAAATGTTCTGTGAAATATATGACTTAAGACTATGGAATGTGTTTCTTTGGAGCAAAGTTAGAATGAGGAATATATTAATGTGCTTAGACAATGACGTTGTAGGAGATAATTATGTTCAATTTCATGGTTGAACGAGTGAAAATACATGTACAAGAATTTATCACAGCGTACAAACATTTTATTTTTGCCGACTCACTTACAAGGGCGGATTTGTGTGATATCCGTCTTGGTGCTCAGATCAAAAACCAAAGCATTTCATCGTAATCTTTCATAACAATGTATTTGACGACAAAATGATTTAGCACCATGTAAGCACCTTCGACATATCCACATTTTTGAGTAGATATTAGAAATGTTTCAACTATTTAGCCTCTATAGCTAAATGAGTCTTTTGAGAAGAACAAACAAACAAACAAATAAAGAGGTAACTCTGTGGCAGGAAATAGTGGGCAGATTATCATTTTTTTGTATGAGAAAGGATTCTTCAATGGCAAAAGAAAAATGGCAACATGATGGTGGAATCTGTACTTCTCATGTTGTATCGAAATCTAATAGACGAATCTATTGATACAATATTCCCATATATCTAGCCTAAACCACAGACATAGGTCCGGCAAGAGTGGTCTATAAATCTGAAATTATTTTGCTTATTATGCTAGATCTTTTATAAAATGCGAGGGCCAGTATTGAACAAAGGGAATTTTGTGGCTCGTAAATAATGGATACGTGCCAAATAGTCTTACGAAAATTCTGGATACATGTAACCAAAATCTAAGTGTTCATCTCAGCCCCAGAACATGCTATTTTGGCTAAACACAAGAATATTACCACATCTCTTGCATTCTTTTTGTCGATTGAAGACAGCATTGGAGTTTTGGGCCAATACATATGTTGAACGAATATCTAGCATAATACATACAAATGTTTTCATTTGAAGATTGGACTGGATTTCTTAGCAAAGGAGTTTTGTGGCGAAACTATTGAAGGAGCTTTTTTGGCAAACCCGTAGCTAAGGGAAACAACTACATGCACAATTAGAGAGCCACCCAATATCTATCATAATATGTACAAATCTTTTTTTCTTTCAAGATTGGACTGGATTCCTTAGTCGGGAGTTTTTTGATGGAGATTGTGCGAAACCACATCTCAAAAATAGTAGATATACAATTCGGGAGCTTTTGTAATAGAAAGGGAATTTTTAGAATACATGCAACATTCACAAAATGAAAAAATGCAAATACAATACCTTTGTAAGATGACTCTCCCACTTACAATCAAAGGTCTCATCCCTTCGGCAACAGTTCACACGAAAGGTGTGAAATTTGATGGAAAGCATGGACGCTTCATTGACAGCACATGCATGAAATTACAACCACAACCACAAGATAATTTTTCTTGACAAAAATCAATGGCTAAAACGGTACGTTCTAAATACTTATCTAATACATGCGCAAATCAAATACCCCAAATCATAAAACCAAATTGTAAAATGTATCGCGATTCTTGGTAGAATTGGCAAAGAATATGTTTAAATTCTCCCAAAATAAGTGTAATGATACATACAAAATGGCTCGCAAGGGTGCTTTTTCTCGCCCTAAGAGTTTGGTTTCTTCGGTGCACCTCAATCCTTTAGTGTTGCCCAGCGTGTCTTCTAATGGCGAACGAATGGGGTCGAGCTCAATTGAGATAGGAGCTACATCTCTCTCCTCTTCTCGACTACTTGCTCCAGTTTCTATTCTAAGTGTAATTTTGCATCAATTACGGTTCATGCCTCGATATATAAAGAACATTAAAGGAAGCCACCCTAGTAAAGCCGCCTACACGTTTGTTGAGACGGAGGATGTTGAACATGTGCCCTTGGGAAACTCTTCCGAGAATGTCGCATCTCCAATGAATGTTGGAAGTTCCTCGGTCGGCGATGTGCACGTGATTAGCACTTCCAACACTTGTTGGAAGCTGTGGGTTAGGCAACATGGAATAATTTAAGGGCTAAACTTAGCTATTTGGCGATTTTTAGCACATTTTCAAAAAACTTGGCTAAAGTAAATGGAAAATTGGGAAAAAAAAAATAATAATTTTAGCTTAACTTTTTCGATTTGCACTAATTTGGGAGCTCTTTAGCCAAAAGCTAGAATGTAAGAGAGTGAAATTTGTATTGTTTAGCTAAACCATAGAAACTTTTAGAATAAATTTCGGACTAGTTTAGCTAACGTCATTCTAATTTATATGAAATATATGATTAGTAGTTTAGTTTCTAGCATTATGAATTAATTTGAGTCCTAGACTTTTCTAGTTAGCATTATTTTAGAATATTTTCACAAAGAAAAAATGACTAAAATAAGTGGAATATATTGACAAAAGTATAGTAATTTGGCTTAATATTTTACGTTGGTCACACCATAGAAATTTTTTTGGGATGACATTTGGATTAGTTTAGCCAAGCACTATAAAGTATGGGAGGAAAGATGTGTAGGAATTTAGCTAAATCACGCGAAAGTTTTGGGATTAATATCGAGCAAGTTTAGCTAAAGTCGATTACGCTAATAAGAAATATGATTAGTAATTTATTCCACATTGTTAAGGCAGATCCTCTTTGTCTGTGAAGTTGCTTTTTTGGGCTAGCAACACCTCGTTGGAGGTCCCTCATGTCGAGTTGAGATCACGTGCGTGGAGTGCTCCTCGACAGGCGGTACATCTCTAGCGCATGTTGGAAGCTTCTCATAACATATGCAACTAGTAACACTTGTTCGAATAATGTTGCACGGATGGCACCCGCAACATAGGATGGAAGTTCCTTGTGAGTAGCGTGGAGGTAATGCCGGATGGTGGTGCAACCTATATAAATTTTGATGTAAATGAAGGGGCAAGTAGTGCGTCCAACACATGTTGGAGGTTCCGCAGGCGGAGGAGTTTCCCCTTCTTCCCCTCATGGTAGTCTTGGGTGACATCCTCTTCCCCTCGACTAGCATCGACCTCTACACCTTGAGGATCATCCGACCTGATGGCTCGAAAGTTACTAAAGGGTGTGCGGTTTTGAGTGGCTTTGCAAGGGCTTGGTTGGTGACTCACGCCACCTCGGCTCGTGTCTTAGAGGCCATTGCCATCATGGTGGATAATAATAGGAAAGAAGTTTGTATTCTTTCTCCGGCAATTGCAAGCCAAGCAAGACTTCATGGATATTCAGCTACCATCGGATGAAATCTTTTATAAGGTTAAAGGCCTTGAGGGCAACTTTTGCGCTTTGGGGCCGAGTAGTGCGAGATTAGCCATGAAGATCATGGGGCGACATGTTGAACAATTGGTTTGCGTGTTTAGAGTGGTTTTGCCACTTCACATTGGATCGATCTTGGCGTGGGATCTTGGCTATCACGGGTAGCCTTCAAAACTGGGGGCTTCCCTACTTATCAATCTATCAAGCTTGTGGCAAAGATCAATGTTGCCTTCTTTTCATGCTTGAATCTCGAGCCCGCCGCTCAACTCATAGAGCGGTGTTGATCCTCTTAAAAACATTTCTTGCTCTATCGGTAGTATGTTCACGGACCTTTTTCCGCTAAGCGGATGCCCACGTTGCCCGTTTTGGTTTTGTTATTGAAGATTTCCCTCTAAAACTACATGATTCCAAGTAAATTTACGCTATTGCTAATGAGATTGGACTCGATTTTGCAATATTCCATAACCAATGACATCACTAAGATTTGTGTTTGCAAGGGCCCATTTATCATGATTTGCCTCAAACAATTAATGTCGAGGGCCCATGTTCTTTCCATTTATCTTTGTCGTTGTTGAATGGTCTGAGCTGCCCTTATGTTTCCCAAAGCCCTTCTATTTACTCAATATCGCGAAGATTCATTAGCGAGGGGTCTTCCATCGGCTCCTCCGGCACTCCATGTTCCTAGATGGATCCCACTTCAATGGATGTCTCGCACCCTATGATTGCCCCCCCTCCCCAAACCTCTTCTAGTTGACTCCCTCATCTCCGGTCTACGGATCGCAAATGTTAAAGGCGGCTAAGATTCGAGAGATCGAAAGAGCAAATTGAAGAGGCTGGCGTGGATAGTACATGGATTGAGGCGTGATCGTTTAAAGAAAAGAAACAGGACTACTACTCACCCAAAAAAAAAAGGATAAAATTACGCACTTCTAGAGGCTAAAACAAGGCGAAAAATCCCGGATCCTGGAGCCCACGTCGAGTTGAAGCGGGCAAGAAGCTCTTCTAATATATCTCCGGATCGATCACCTTGTAAGCTTAGGTCCATGGAAATTAGCGCCTATTCTTGGATTCTAAGAGCTTTTTTCATTGCCACGGGCTGCATTAAAATTTGGAAGAAACAATTATTACGGTCTAAGGCGTCTTACGAAGATCGATAACGACATTCATATATGCTAATTGAACACTCTTGATTGAATGGATTGTAGAGCGCCATTGTTTGGATACATCAACAGGCGGCCTCGAGAAACAATAGAGTTTTGTTCTAAAATTTGTCGAGAAATGCATCGGTTAAATGTCCGATCATCAAAAATGAAAAAGGATCGATGTTGCAATTTTTTTGAGAGATCCGCAACACGTCACGTGGAAGATTCAAAAGTGCCCAAATCGAAGCAAAGCTGTAAATACGACTTGCGAACAGCGCGTGTTCGGATGGTATTGATGAATGGAAAAAAAAATTGAATTTTTAAGCGAGATCCTTCAATTTTCTAGACAATTAAGTGGCTTTTGTCTTTTTGCACTTTGTTTACGTGGGTCCATTTTTTTCTTTGCATTGCATTGGAAATAAACATTTTTTATTTATATTTTTATGTTTGCTTCCACCCATGCCCTTACATATAGTCACATAAAATAAAAGGTCTTGTTGAAGAATCGTATGGGTAAGAAGAAATTCGGTATCCATTTCCAAACTAAGTATTCTCGCATTGAAAATAAATTAAATTCTATCTCAAATTCATATTATATATGTAATTTTGTGACTTTTATGGATCCATGTTGCTAGGCATTGAAACCTTAAATGTGGTTCATCAATTCCAATTGCGACCTCGACTAGGGTTTATTAGAGGATGGAATTGTCATTGTCTTCATGTATATCACGGTGCTTGCCCGCCGTGCGGCAACAAGCCTTTGCATCCGTCGCGTGGCTTGGTTGGTGTGGTTGAATTAGGCGGGGGTTTGGATCTTTCGAGGATGTAGCCTGCAGCCTCTCGATTCCTCGAATGCCAAGCTATTTCAAAGCATTGTTGTCCTTATTTCCGTTTTGAGTTTTCCATTTGGCGGGACTTTTGGGTGTGGTAGATGGTGATGGCATGATAGGGTTGGGTTGTTGTGGAGTGTCGAGGTATCCTTGTCTCTTTGGGGCAGTTCTCCTTCCTCCTCACTTGCTTTGTAACATTATCATTCTTTTAATATATTGGCGACAATTCTTCAAAAAAAAAGAATGCCAATCCAAAGCAACCATTATTGATTTCATGAAGATCATGAAATTGTATAAATTATTAAGAACAATCAATCAAGCATTATTGATTTTTATAAAGATCATCAAATTTATTATTTTATTGATTGTTTATGCCTAATCTATCTCTGGGGACATAGACTCTAAGAAATGTAAAGGTAGTAGTTTTTAACATCATAACACATTAGAAATAGGAGCCCTTAAGACGAATCCTTAGTAATAGAAGCTACCAAGCCCTAAATTCATATCTATGGTTAGAAGCATTTCATATATTGACTTGGGGATGTGATCCCATAAGCCAGTTTGTCCTCATGGACGATAAAAGACAACTCAATTTAGTTCACTAAAATTTGGCTAACTTGCTACTATATTGGGTTCCTTACAACAAGAGCGATAACAACAATAGCAAAAGGTGCGGCAACATCAACACTTAGCACCAACACACAATGCTTCCATGTCTAAGACCCCAATGCATGTGTTTAGAGTACCCTAGTGATGTTGTTATAGTTGGGAAGTCAATATTGGAATGATTGATCACACTTGCTTGAGATAGAGATGCAAATGAAAGCACTCTTACACCCACAATGCCATTTCAATCCACATAATTTTGGTCGTTCAATGCATCATCATTACAGTCAAAACATGCGACAAGCGTTGAGTGCTGAAGTAATGAATGGATGGGCAAAGCAACATAAATGTTCTGTGAAATATATGACTTAAGACTCTTGAATGTATTTCTTTGGAGCAAAGTTAGAATGAGGAATTTTAATAATGTCAGACAACGATATTGTGGGCAATAATTATATTCAATGTCATGGATGAACTGGTGAAAATATATGTACAAAAATTTATCACCAGTGATTGCAAACATTTTATTTTTTACCAAAGCATTTCATTGTAATCTTTCATAAGAGTGTATTTGACCACAAAATGATTTAGCACCTGTAAGCATCTTCGACATATCCACATTTTGAGTAGATATCAGAATTGTTTCAACTGTTCAACCCCTATATCTAAATGACTCTTTCAGAAGAGAAACAAACAAAGAGATATTATTTGTAGAAGCGGACAACAAGGGGCTACGTGGCGGGAAATTATCATGATTAGCGAGAAAAGGATTCTTCAATGGCAAAGACAAATGGCAACATGATGGTGGAATATGTACTTCTCATGTTGTACCAAAGCCTAGCAGACGAATCTATACATACAATATTCCCATATATCTAGCATAAACCACAAACATAGGTGGGAGCAAGAATGGTCTATAAAGCTGAAATTAGGCTGCTTACTATGCTAGATCTTTTATAGAATGCAGGGCCAATATGGAACAAAGGAAACTTTGTGGCTCGGGAATAATGGATACGTGCCAAATAGTCTTGCACAAGAAGCTATGAAGCCTACTTTGCTTGGAGCAATCTATCATTTGAAAATACACAGCAACCCTATTCCTCTAAAAATTTTGAATACATGTAACCAAAATCCAAGTGTTCATCTAGACCCCCCAAAATATGCTTTTTTGGCTAAACACAAGAATATTACCACATCTCTTGCATTCTTTTGTCGATTGAAGACGACGTTGGATTTTAGACCCAACAAATATGTTCACACAATATCTAGCGTAATACATACAAACCTTTTCATTTGAAGATTGGATTGGATTGCTTAGCAAGAAGTTTTTTGGCGAGAATATTGAAGGAGCTTTTTGGCAAACCCATAGCTTAAGAAACAACTACAACCCATTATCTAGCATAATACGTACAAGCATTTTTTCCTTTGAAGATTGGACTGGATTCCTTAGCGAAAAGTTCTTTGGTGGAAACTGTCTGCGGGGAGATTTTTGGTAAAACCACAACTCAAGAAATAGCTACATGTTCGGGAGCTTTTTGCAATAGAAAGGAACTTTTAGAATAGAGTTGCGTGCAACATTCACAAATGGAAAAAAAGAATGCAAATACAATACCTTTGTAAGATGATTCCCCCACCTACAATTGAAGGTCCTGTCCTTTTGGCAACAGTCCACAAGAAAGACGTGAAATTTGATGGAAAGCATGGAAGTTTCATTCACAGCACATGCATGAAATTTCAACCATGACCATAAAATAGTTTTTCTTAACAAAAATCAATGGCTAAAAATGGTACACTCTAGAAATACTATCTAATACACTCATACAAATACAATGCCCAAATCATAAGAGAACCATATTAAAAAAAGTACAAAAATACAAAAGAAACCCATTTTATTATGCTAAAATCCTTTTATGTTTGGGTGTATACTCATACGAGAAATGCCTTCGGCCATCGAGAGCTATTGGATGGGCATTTTTAGGAGTTGTGCCTCACTTTGGTCTGTAGATAATGATCCTCATTTATGGGCTATATTTCCACAAGTCGGGTCCCTTGGGAAGCGAGATTTGACAAAATACTATAAGGTCTGAATGAATATATTTAATAGTGTTAGTTTCATATACGGTCTCATGCAATTCCAATTTTTTTAGAACCTTCTTATTTAAAATGAAAAGAACGTTTAAGGCCTTTTGGGGCTTATTTGTCTTTAAAATTAAAAGTTTTTCCGTGTGACGATTGAATGATCTTTTCGTGAACATTTTGGCTCTTTTCTCTGGTATGGGTAGAGAAAAATTACAAACTTCGAACAAAAATTAAAGAAAATTGTCTAATTAATCACAACAAAGTGCTAGTTTTGAAGAATTTATATTTATAATTGGGTTTTATTACAATATATATTACGATTGAATGTAAAGGCCATGGCGGCTGAGTATTTGTCACAACAATTTTACCCTCTTCACACATGGATCACCTAATGGAACAATGTGTAGAGCACCCTCGACTGTTCTATGTCACGAGAGCAACTTGAAGACAATAGATGACCGCACGAGGAGGTGCTTCATGGTCCACACGCCTATCCAATTGATGTCATCACCCTCTTCTCACCATCTTTCTTCAATGAAAGGCGAGTCTTTGCATTGCTCCCCAAAGCATATACTATCTAGTGCGGATGAGGACTGCAAAGATAGAATCAAGTTAGTCAAGTAATGCAAATGGTACAAAATTAAAACCGATTCGAGGGTGGTTCTTTGACTCTCAAGTCGAAAGACTGACTCAAAAGTGAATAGAACCCAATAAAGAAGGGCACTTCCGACTCGAGGTGTAGAAAGGTAGCTAAAAGTTGAAAAAAAAAGAAAGCCTGAAGGCTTTTCTAGAATCTCGTGTTGGGAAAGGCATCTCGAGGGGTGAAAAAGGGGGGCTTGAGGGTTTTCTCAACTCATAAGTCAAGAAAGACGCCAAAAAAAAAAGCGAGGTTTTGAGAAAGAAAGAAGTTGAGTCACATGATCATTTTCAAGATTGATAATTATATACCTCGATTCAATGCTTACATGAAGCATGTGATAGAATAAATAACTTCTTGAGTTTGTATCTTTAGGATCACAACAAATACAACAAATATTACTATTGACTTCATAATTGTCTTCACAAAAATAATTTATGTTTCAACTTGAAATGAAATTCTCTAGACCATTGATTTCTATTTAAAGCTTGAATTCATTTTCAACCATATAAAATATATAATGCAACAACAAGCTTTAACCATATAGATTTTTAAACACTATCTTTGCATCACCTATGATCAACCTTTCGAATCGAAAAGTGTTTAGGATCCAACTGCGGCTTCATCAATCTACAAAACGGATAAGTAATCATTTGATCATCTATGCTTCTTTCGATCATTATCGTTCGTGGCTTGGCTCTGGTTCATTAATATTGGGCGAGCCTTAGCAAATACAAATAGTATCTTCTTTCTTTCCTTTGTTTGGTGCCCTAACACATGAGTATCGACTACCTAGAAATAATTAAGACCATGAACTATTGTATCAAGATCGAGGATAATTATTTCCTAGGTCCTATTCTTTAGATAATTCTTTATTCCTCCTTTTTATCCTTCCTTATCTCTGGTATCCCAGATATGATTAGAACCCTCAATGATAAAATAATCATATCCTGGGATATTCTTTTCCTTTTTTATTGCATTTTTCATAACAATATTCATCCGATCCCAATCTTCTCATTCCCCTTTCTGATTATTATTATTGTTATGATCTATGCAACTTATACCAACCGTCAGCATATTAGAAATTATTACTCAATGCTTTTAGTGAATATATCCGGCCAATTTGAACCTCTGTTTTAACATGTATCGGATCTATTAATCCTTTATTCACCATATCTCTTATATAATGCATCTCATCTCAATATGTTTAGTTCTTTCATGAAGAAGCTGGATTCCTTGTCATTGCTATGCATTTCACGGTTGTCCTTTGAACAATTTTGTACTTTCATTCCGCATTATTCCTTTTTCATCCGAGCGTCTTGCCCAAACTATTTCTTTGACCACTAGGTAGGCTGGCGCATATTACCGATTGACAGGGCGGTGCTAAAGAGTTTTGTTTTTGCTTCTCCAACTTAGTGGAGCTCCTCCTGGCATTAAGCAATAACCTGATGGACTTCCTTTCATCCAAATCACCACACTAAATGTGCATCCACGGTATGCCTTGAGCTCTAAATCATCTGAATGATATACAAAGCCAACATCACGGGTTCCTTTTAGATATCTCAATACCCTTTTCTTTGCCAATGTCCTTTCCCTGGGTTATTGTTGTATCTGCTAAGTACATTCACAATAAATGTAATATCTGGTCTTGTATTATTTGCAACATGTAGTAAGCTTTCGATCAACTGTCTCTATGGTATTCCTGCCATCTCTTCTTTTTCCTCTTCTGATTGTGGACTTAACTGCTTTGATATTTTCTTTGGTACAACAAGTGTTCCTATTGTGTTGCATTCTTACATATTAAATTTCTCAAACACCCAAGATACCGGGTTTATGTTAAGGATATAGTCTTCTTTTTCTATACGTGTCACTTGGTTCCCTAAAGAAATTTCTTGAGCTCTCTAAATGTCATTTTGAACACGTTTTGGAATCCCTTTGCAATGCTTTAGTATTTGTATTATTTGCAACCATTACACAATCATCTACATAAACTCCTATTATTGTTAACTATTGCATTCTTTGTAGATATAGATATTTCCATCATTTTCCAAGCTTATTAAAGTCTCGCTCTCTTAAAAGCTGTCAATACATTTTTGTACCTTTGTCTAGGGAATTGTCTCAATCCATAGGCCTGCTTTATTTAATTTCGGACTTTCTCTTTACCTCTTTCATACCGGAATTTTGTCTCATGTAAATTTTCTCTTCGGATCTCGCATTTAAAAAGGCGTGCTTAACATCCATATGATGGTTCAAATCTCAACTATTTGCCATTGCAATCAGCATCCTTATACTTGTAAGTTTTACTACTTGGTGAATATGTGTCATCATAGTCTATCCCTTTTCTGTGTAAAAATCGACGGCAGACTAACCGCCTTGTATTTTGGATTTCCATGCATCTAACCCGAGCTTATACACCCGTTTATTTTCCACTATGTTCTTCAGTTTTGGCTCATCAACAAGATCATATGTTGATGTGTTTATAAATGATTGCATTTCCTCATTCATTATGCATTTATCGTCTCTATGGTTTAGTCATGATAAGCGAAGGCGATGATGTCTATGATGTTTTGAAGTTGATATGAAGTACCTTGGTCTTTGTCAAGTTGATGCATTCATTCCCGTGTCCTAACAGAAGTGCTTAGTGCATCCAGATGCTACTGTGCGCTTGCGGGGGTATGGGCTAAAAGGTCCATATCATGTGCATATATGATTGCCTAATGATGTAGTTAGTAAATTGCCCTCCCCGACCACACCCATTCCTCCTAGTTAATCAATAGACCGGTCTAAAGCGGCATGGGAGACAATGAATATCCACGTTGCACTCCTACACTACTGGTAGGGTGGCATGATGGAGACATTCGAGTTGGGATCGTCTCATATAACCTGTATACTGCATTTTGCAGTTCCTATGGGATGCCTAGCAGTGACAATCTCTTTGCACAATGTGAAAATGTGATCAATTGTAGAATGCTTATGTGGGAAAGTTGCTTGGGCAAGTGCATGGACCATCTCTCCTCTATCCCATGATGTCAATTGTTGTTCAAGAATTCCCAGTAATGGATTGAACTAGAGGATGAAGAGGAAGGGGAACAAGAGTTGGGGCGGTAGCCCCACGCTATGGGCAAGCTAGGGCTAAAGCCAAGGTGATAAAGGGCGGATTATTATAAGAAAGTGGACTCGACCATGAGCATGATCAATGCATGAGGAAGCCTTCCTATGGGGGTTCATTGAACAAATTAATTGGAATTGGAAAATCCGGGGCCCAATAAATAAAAACTACTTTGGGGTAGCCGCTTGCAAAGCCATGAGTGACATTTGCCTCCATTATAGTCCCGGTGAGGACGGCTTGTGTTGGCACAATATTTTGAACCATATTAGAACAAAAGCTACATCAAATAGCGTACTTCCACGGTTTGAAGAGATATTACCAAGAGGTGCATAGGCCTATAATACTTTTCTCGGAGAATATCACTAAGTGGCGGTCAAGAAGGTAAAAACATTTTAGATGGTGTTTTAAAAATGTAATATGCTTACCTTTAATGAAAGCTCATACAACTATTGTTTGTTTCCAAGATAAGTGGGATCGGCTACCAACCTTAAGGCGCCATTTGGATCCTTACATTCATCATCAAAGCATTTTGAGGGAAGATGGATGTGAGGAGAATGATCCAACATGCAATAATCAGATGGATGTGAGTGAGATGAAGTCCAACATGCAATAATGTCGTATGTTGTAAACTCCTTTAGCGTAAAATAAAACTTTCGAATAACTTCGAACTAATGTAATCAACTTTTTCTTGATAAAGAGTTTAAAGTGATATAGAAATGGTAGTGGTTCAGGTAACAATAAACTTCCACGTTTTTAGTTTTGTATTTGGAATTGATGGTTTGGCCTAAGATTTGGCCCGGGTGTAGAGTATGAAACCATATAATAAAAGGGATTTGAGGGGCTTGTTGGCATTTAGATGTCTAATTTCTAATTCCGATCTGTTTGCAAGTTTATTGTTGCCATGGTTGTAAGTTTTCATCCTAAAATTGTAGAGCGTGGATAGTGTTTGGGGCGGGTTTCTTTTCAAAGATGGGTTCTATATTTTTCGCGAGGGCGCTTTGAGGCGGAAGCGAGGCATCGTTTTTAACGTGTTCTAAGAAGCAAGCAGCGGGTGTTATAGGGGATCTCATCAGAGTGTTACTGCGGCGCCCACTAAATTACCTGGTCGCTCGACCTCGGGATGCGCCTCGGCGTGGAAACCCCGCGATGGCGGGATTTGGGGTATCTTAGGTCTCACGTAAAATCTTGGGCCTCGGAAATCTCCGCGAAATCTTGTATCTCACGAAATTCTTGTATCAGCCGAGGGGAATCTTGGCCTGGAAGGCTGTTCTTTGTTGATGGATCGATGCGATGGTTGTCACCATTGGCGGCACCTATGCATGAATGCGGACCTTTCTTAGGTGACCATGAGTTCGATGGAGACCTTAGGAAATGGCGGGACATTTTTTCTCCAAAAATCTTTGACTCGTCGGCATCATATTTAGAATATGCTCATCCACGGTACTGATTCAACCTCACAAACCTGACCCATAATACTATTGGAATTATAATAATTGGAATTATCTCTACACTAGGAAAAATAAGCAAAAGAAGGAACACGAGCGTGGGGCAATGTGCTAACTTTGCATGACTTTTCTTTTTTATATGATTCCCAAAGTTGTGACATTTTCCTAGGTCCTTTATGCATGTTGCCATGCATCTCATGCCAGGAGAGCACAGAAAAGTACATTGTTTATTGTCCCTATGTGCGGTGTGTCAATTATTTCAATTTTATTCTTAGCATACCTGTCCACCTTATATCACTATGTCAAGGTCGAAAAATCTTTCACCATTTGTAAATTTTTTATTATTTCTATTGACCCTACAAATATGCCATAAGGTTAAGGTTCTCACATATTTGGACGCAAGAAAAACAGACCATAAATCCAACACACTGAGACATCATGTTAAAAGAAAAAGAAAAAAAAAAAAAAAAAAAAAATCCCTGTTTATTAGCAGTTCATAGTTGCATAACTTACATAATAAAATCTAGATTGCCTGCTGTAGCTTCTTGGCACTTACTCAAAAGAAAAATAAGAGGATAACCCTCAAAAATGGTGTCCTAATCAGGATGAAGAGAATTCTCCAGGAATGCATTAAAATTACACAAGAAAACAGCAACATGGGTTTTCTGTTGCTTTTGGGATCTGCAAACCATCGATCAGAGCTAGCTGCCCCAGGTTGGTTGCTGAAAACATGACCAGTATCTTAATATATATCACAGATAACAATATTTGCAGTGAAACATATATATAACTACAAACTTACTTTCCAACAAATGGGTCAGGCGCCTGCTCCATATATTGCACTATTCTGCAAATGAGAATCAAAAGAGTAACATTTATAAGCATGATGACAGAAAAATCAAATGATTATTAATCTTGATTGGCATACTCTCTGCAAACTTGAGATGCTGGAGGTGCTGTGGATAGTTGTTTCAGTTCAGCCTACATGATTGAAAATAGTTCATTAGTTATTCAATGCAATCAGGATGGTAGGAAATAATAACTATCTCAAACAGATTTTAACAATTCACGTTATTTTGATGAAGCAGCTGAACTATGTTGATTCCAAATCAACATTCACAATGGCTCATGCAATGGCTCATCTAAGACTCATGCAATTTCTTAAATGGCTATGTTCAAACTTGAGTATAGGTCATAGCAATATCAAATTGGCTGCATTAGCCAACTGCAGCTGATATATGAAACAAGGTTTAAATGTAAGATCCACATGCCAGATGCATCACATGCATATAATTCTGGCATTTCATACTGTGATCTGTATTATAACTTCAACACATTTCTCATATTATAAAGCTTTAATTTGCCACTATCAGAAACAACATTGCAAATTAGCTACAAAAGCATGATATAGCAAATTATGCCACTGCCCTGATCTGCATTGGAACTATAAAAATCTAACATTTAGATCTTACAGAAGTCACTCTAACTGAAGGAAACGATAATTGACAAAAAGAGGAAGAAATTTCGAACTAACCGATTGAAATTTGAGAAAGGGCGATCAGATCTTACTTGAAGAAGCTCAATCTGCTCGTGCAAACGGCGGAGCTCCTTACGACGGGAGTTACGCATAGTGACAGTGCTACGGGGGCTACGGGGCTGGGAGGGAGGGGCTTGGGGATATCAGACCGTTTTTAAAGGTCGAGGCGGAGGGGTCTGCTTGTGCTAGCACCTTTGGACTCCAATCTCCGGTTTCCAGGTTCCACTGATCCGACGACCTTCTTCAGCTTCTGAGACTGCATGGCTGCCGGAATAGCCCTAACTCCCTCATGCCCGACCTTTCCAAGCTCAGCTATGGCAGCCTAGGCTTCTGCCTCCGACCCTCTCCACACGGCGTCTCGCCCACATTTTTCTTTTCTAAACTTGAAAAAATAAATTTGTTTAGCGACCTTCATGTGACCACGTCATTGTCTCCTTGCAGCTGGCATTTTGTACCGCCCTCATACTATGAGGGCGCCCTCATCTTGTTCCCTCATGACTTGGTCTTGCCTTACTGTTTCCTAGATAATGGGAGGAGATCCTAGCCATACAACGTGGCGGCTCGCAAGAAATCGATGGCCATACTCTCATCGTACTATTATTGTAACTATCCATACTCTCTGTCGTCGTATTATTGTGTAACTATCTCGTAGACGTAGACAATGGAGGAGATCCTTGCCATATAGAGTTTCCCCGTCTATCTGGAGAAGGAGAAATCAATGGCAATGCTCTTCTTCCAAAGAAACAGGGGGCTTGCTGATTTTTGCAAATCAAAAACTACAGTCAATTGGTTGTCGATCTACAGCTATCTCACCTTCCCATGCTAAGCGACACGCCAGCGAAATCCTGCCGAAAAATTGCCAGAAAGGAAAATAGGAGGGCAAATTTCGAGCCCCCGAAATTTTTAGCACATTAAAATTACCTCTTCCTAGATGATGGAGGACGTATATAATCCCAACCAACCCCGATGTGGCATGACGTGAAAATTACTTCTTCTTTTTTCTTACGGAACAAATTTGTTAATCAGAACAAACTTGTAATCTTACCTAGAGATGGTTGTCATACTGTCTTCCCTCCTCTTCTCTTGTCCTCTCCTCCTTTGTCAAAATGTAATCTACGGCTCTAATGTCAGTTCTTCTCTCTCATTTGGTCAATCTACTCAATCCAACTAACCCATGTGGTCAATCCTTACTCGGTTCAACTTCACGACTTTATTTCTGACTCTTTCGTACGTAATTGCGCGAACACTTGCATGAAATTGGTAGCCTACTAAGTTCCTGGCCAAGATTCACCCATGTCCCCATAGTTGAAAACATATGCATAAGGCATTGAAATTATTCATGTATTCTAACAGGTTCATTAGGGAAAGTTCCTTTCCATTTCCTTTGAAGTCAATGTGTGTTTTCTATGAAAGTCTTACACGACAAAAATAGCACATGGGATAAATTTCTTGTAGAATGGTGGGAGACGTAGCATTCCACCTTTTTATTGAAGAGTTAGTTTTTTTCTATTTAAACCCTTTTTTGGCAAAAATATGGAGGTTCACCACGAATTTTGCTCTTTCTATGTAGATTTGAGTCAAATTAGTCTGAATGCCATGTAGAAGGCCTGCATTATTCTATTCTGCTCGTCTAAATCTATCTATAGATAGGAAATCTATCTTATTAATTTGGGATTTTCAAGTTTGGCTAAAAAATCTTTTTGCAATTTTTTTTCATGTGGGTTTCCGGCTTATTCTAAGTATATGTTGGAATATACCTAGGATATACCGAAAAGTGCTCCAAACCTACTATTCCCTGTAAACTGGCGGTCACCTGCATTATGGGTTGCTGATGTTTGAACTGGCTAACAAGCAAGACAGAGTGTGCATCGGGCTATGGCGACGCCCAAGAGGAGATGCATTCGCTGGCAACAGACTTTACTATGGAAAGTATGGATCTTGATTTAAATTCAAAGTTGTTGATTGCGAATTGTACTCAAGCAGGCAGTTTGAAGAGTGTTATTACTAAGCAAAAAGTTCCTTGCCCTCCAAGTCCGGCAGCAGCAAAGGCCATTATGGAATTCTTCTTGTCATATTTTTGAGCCGTTTAAGAATGTGGGGCGGGAAACCTCCATGTAAGTTGTTGTATTGAATTGTTTTGTTTGTATAAGGAATGTGGAAGAGATCATGGATTTCAACAGCAAGTTCTTAAACATACTAGTGTTTTTGTGATATGCTTACTATGTCCTGCATGGCCTTAAATTGCACCTTTATGGTTCAAAACTTGCACTGGGCTTTTGATCCAGCATACTCTTCAAAAGTTCTGGTCTTGTATAATGTGTTGTTTTGGTCTGATATACGTGGCATGTGTTTTGATATAGGTTTCTATGCACGGTGCACAGACATGCAAAACCATTGACAATTTCTAAGCCCCTTTGCATTGCCTATCACCCACTAAGTTATAGGGAATTAAGGTTCTTTTCTACAGGCACGTGTACACATTATTTGATTATGAGATAGAGCAGTGTCTATTACCCTCTAAGTTATGGGAAATTACCGTCCTGTTCATAGCATGAGCCGTGAAGCATGACACCATCTACCTCTTGAAGGAGCACACTTAAACACCATGATCGAGGAGGACCTGAAGTGTTTTAGCATGGAGTATATACTTCTGAAGATTTTCACAGCATTAAAGATCATATAATAGCTTATGATAGTTTACGAAGCAACGAAAAAAGTTGTCGCAACCATAGAATAATTTTCATCACTTTAACTCTGCTAGTATCTCCCTTTAGTAAAGTTCTCATCTCTTCAAAGATTTAACACGGTTGATTTTTGTAACGGAAGCTCTCTATTTCTCGTAAAAACAGGACAGGCGCGATTCTGTCGTTTCCTGCCTGTAGGAGGCTTCGCTTCGCCACCACCATGTTCCCCCCACCAATTCCTTCCTTTTCGAATCCTCAAGTCCTTACCAGAAACCCTCGTTCACTACACCTTAGGAACTATATTGCTAGACGAGACGAGAAGAGACGATAATGCATGTATGGCGATAATGCATGTATGTTCCATAAAAGTATGCTCATGGCTTTTGTCTATATCCACATAGTATAATGCAAAACATGCAATGATGATGCCTCTTGCTACAAGGTATGTAAAGCACGGGCAAAAAGAATAGATAGTAGTTTTAACGTCATGCCATTAGGCAGCATCCAATTGGACATGTGTCCGCACACCACACTACATTGCATGTCAGGGATTTCAAGTCACAAGCACCATGCTAGAAATAGCCTTGGTCCATGTACAATTAAGTAAACAAAAGGAAACAAAACAACACACCCCAAAAACCCATTAATAAGCCTTTGCATTTTAAGATACATTACCATGAGGACAAAACTTTTTCAATTCCATTATTCGAGTAGGCGTATTGCGACAATTTTTTCGAGTAGTATATCTAGAAACTAGCATTTTGTCCTTTTGGACTTGAACAGTTAGCTGATATATGGCCCTTACCATCACAATTAAAGCATATGATCTCTTTTTTCATATTAGGGCAGTCAGCTTTAAGGTGCCCATAACTGTCACAAATGTAACAGGGCCCTACTTTCCTTTTGCTAGCTGCATTGTAAGATTTTTTATGCGTATATTTTCCAATATATAACACCTCAGTGTTTTCCTCTTCTTCATGTCCAAGCTTACCTTGCGCAAACTCAGTCCTCACTACTTGAATAGCATGGTCTTTGGATTTAGCCACATTTCTCAACAGCGTAGCCAAATGAGCATTGTGAGAAACAGATCTGGATATTGCTAACAATTGGTATTGTTCATTTAGAATGACCCCTAAATCTGCAATGATTGAGTCAAATCTTTCAAAGAATTCAGTTATATTATCATTATCACGAAGTTTCAGTTTCCTCAGTTGCTTTTCCAATACATCAATTTGTGATGATGTTTTAGTCTCATAGCTTTTAATCATGTACATCCACATTTCTCTAGGTGTCATACCTCTGAGTTTCAATTTAATCACTGCTTCAACCTTGCAACAGATTATTGCTTGTGCTTTCATGATCTTCAAGCTGTCCTCGGGATCAACACTTGCATCCCTTACTGCAGTAGCAGCTATTGAACTCTCTGCCGCCCTTCTAGCTCCTCTACCTGCTGTAGTGCTCTCCTCACTAGAGCTAGCACTATTCCCCCCTGCATTAGACATTCCTTCACTCAAGATTGTACTGGTACTTGGATGCCTTATAGCATTTGCATCTATTAGATATCATAGATTTTCAAATTCCAACACTTGCCTAATGCTTTGTTTTCAGATCTGGAAACCATTCTCACCTTTAAATACTTCAATTGAGTTTAATGGGTTGCATAATTTAGATATGAATTCTCACATTCTCTTTTCATGACTAAATTTGCTTCTGATATCTTTCTTGAGATGATTCCTTCTATCCCAAGTTCTTTCTGCAATCTTTGAAATCTGTTGACTGGTAGTACCTTTGTGAATATATCTGCAGTCTGCTTTTCTGTACTTATGTATTCCACCTTAATGAATCCTTTTGCCAATATGTCTCTTACATAGTGTATATGAATCTCAATATGTCTTGTACGTTCATGCAGCACTTCCATCTACCAGCTTCCACCTTTTACTTCTCCAAGCAACACAGCTTCCATCTACCATAAGAACATATCCTGATGTGGATTGCCTTGAATCCAGATCCTCTCCCCAGTCTGCATCAGAGTAGGCAGTCAATTCCAAGGTTTTGTTTGACAATGTTAATCCTTTCTTTGTGTTTTCTTCAACTCAGTTGCTGCAGACATGGATCTCATCTTCCTCATGGAAACATGGGAGCATGGGACCACGGGATACGACTTGCCGGGATACCCGGCACTACTCAATCTTCAATGATTGCACGAAAGCGGGGGCATGGGGGTTTCCCCGCTACTACCAGAACAACCTTGGCACAATCAATCTCCTTGTTCAAGGCATGCAAGCACAAACCCGCACGTGGGGTGCGTGTGCAAACCGCGATGCAGACCCCTCTTTGTGGCGACCGCTACTTTCCACATGCGAAAGCAAGTTCTATCACACCCACTTTCCGGATGTGGATAGGCCGGACCCCTATGTCGATCTATATGATGACATCTTAAAGGCCTCATGATTGGGCGATTAATCATACCCGGAGACTTCAATCACGCGCCCGGGGGTAGAACAACCCATGAGATTTTTGATCCCTTGATGATATATTGCGTATTTGCATCTGCCGGAAGGAGCTTGTACCGGACATCGATGACAATCGGGTCACACGCTATGGTCGGCGGTTGCTTTTGCTGCGTAGTATCTTTGACCGGTAATCACGCAATGGACTAGCGCATTTGGCCTTCCACTCGCAAAAAAAGAGCACTTGTGGCGGGAAAACCAAGGGGATCTAGTGTGGTGGACTATGTCTTTGGTGCCCGAAAGGGGATATGCATGTCGTCAAGCACTTTCGGTGGGAACATCTAATAGGGATGAAGAGATCGACTGCACGGACCACTTACCACTTTACTTGAAGTTGGCTTGGCGGGGTTGTGCGAACCCCGGTGCAACAACTCCTCACATGCCTACCATTTTGCGATTGGATTATGAACATGGGGGCTTATGCCCGGATGCTTATAGATGACTCGCGAAATTTTGCAATATCCTACACTAGAGCAAAACGGAGACGGCTGACCCGATGTGCTTAGGATCTAAGCAGAGATGCTTTTGGGATAAGCCGCCGCAGCGGACCTCGAGGAACACAACCTTCCCACGTAATCAATGGTTTGATGCGAGTGCAAGGAACCTAAACGCCGGGTTCGGCCAAGTCATAGACCCCGCTTTTACGCCCACATGCGGTCGACAAATTACCGCATCTTCCTTAAAGCTAAGAAAGCCGTACATTGTACAGCATCAAAGGGAAATGTTTTACCTCACGAACGTCATCCCGGACCTTCCGGCGAAAGGGTTCTTAGAAAGCCCGCAGCCCACGAGGGAATATCACTCCCGAAAGCGGTGGAGACAAGACTTGCAATGACTATATGACCCTCGGGGTGCACATGCGGCATTACCCTTGCAAGAAGGCCGGTGCTGGAAATCACAGATTCCGGACGTGGAATAAAGGCTTGCGGATGCCTTGCCATGGGAAAGCCCCGGTCTTGGATGGTATGCGCGTAATTGCTTAAGTGGGCGTGGCCGCCCATAATACCATCTTTGACGCCTTTGTTCAACAAGGCATTACAGAAGGTTTCCCTACTAGATGGACCAATAGCGAGTTGTTCCCATATATAAGGCGTGTGACCCACTTCGCCCGCCCAGATATCGAACAATCATGGTCGGTTCGGTGTTTGCAAAATTGCTTTTTGGGATTCTCGAGCAAAGCCCGACCGGGCAGAGGCGGCAGAGGCGCGGCCCTCACCCAGGCGTGATTCAGACCAAGCACTCAACCATTGACCACATCTTCACGTTGCGAACTTCGATTGAAGGCAGAGGAACCGCCGTCGGGGATCTATATTGTTGCTTTGTGGATTTTTGCGGCGTTTGACACCGTGCCTCGGGGAAAAACTATGGGCAAGGCGGCGGGGGGGTTCCGTAGATTTGCGAGAATGCACGGATTAATACGAGCTATCTGAAAAGATGCTCGGCCGGTTGCGGTAAGGACAAGCCAACCATTTGATAGCGTGTCGGGGTTCGATGGGGGGATGCCCCTCTCCCCAACATTGTTTGGGCTTTACATTGATCAATTGGAGAGTCGGCTTGCCGATAATGGGGCGATGGAGCTCACCTTTCTATCGAGATCATCAGGCGGTTAATATATCTTGATGATGTGGACCTCTAGCTTATACACGGCCAGACATGCAACGACATCTCGATGCCCTCGACACATTCCCCGCCAAGCGATCGATATGCACGCCAACCTGGCCAAGACTAAGGTGGTTTTCATATCATCTTCACGTCGAGGATCCCCCTCCTTCGCCATCGAGGCCAAAATGTGGAAGTTGCATCCACATACAAATATTTGGGAGTGGAGTTTCCTTCTACTATGCAGCGGGACACATCCATACGGCCACGAAAGTGGCCAGGCCGGAAGGCACTATATGCAATGCAAAACAATAGTCATAGAGCGGAGTTCTATGATTGGGCCCATCGATCCGCCTGCTCAAGGTTTTAGTGGAGCCCGTCCTTTTTATACTGGGGTGGAAGTATGGGGCCCAAGAGTATCACTTGCTACTTGGAATGACTTGGAGCAGGTCCGAGAAAGCCTTCTTAGTACGAGCACTAGGGGTGAAGTCCATGGGGTCCCATATCAAATTCTACCGAAGGAGACAGGATTCTTGCCTCTTCGGAGGGCGCCCTTGATCGCCACATTGTCTATTTTCGGAAGGTGGTCAATATGGACGATGCTCGTCTCCCCTAAACTAGCTTTATATCATGGCAATGGAGCCAGCAGCGCCTCAAGGCTTCTTTGGAGGGAAAAGAGAGCTCAATGGTTGGCTAGATGGAATGTGCAGGAGCACAGGTGCATACATGTGCAAACAGAGGCGATCGCCATAGCTTGAGGCAATATCTTGACGATTGCTTCCTCAAGAAGCTTTGGGATGCCAATGCCCTTGAAAGTCAAGACAAAGACACTACCGCCCACAAAAATCCCACATTGGAACGAGGCCCGCAATGCTACCTGCGCACCCACTTGCCCATGAAAAGGCGCAAACTCATTGCCTCCATTCTCACAAGGGGCACATCATCTTCGAATTGAGACAGCAGATAGATTGGTGAGCCACGCCGGGATGTGCTCACAATGCCGCCAAATGGGAGTCATTGAGGATGAATCTCATACCCTTCAAAGTTGCCCAAAGATATGATCAAATTCGGACATCGATATATTTGAGTTGGTCGCCCGCCAACCGTTACATGTGACATTGAGCACAAAGATCCAGTGCGGTTTGGGATCATATCTTCGAGGAGGTTATGGACATGCGAGATCAGCTATGTCCTCGGGCACACACTTGACATGTATATAAACATTGATGTATACTTATGCGGTTTGCTTTGACATTCTTATTATCGCCACGTTTTTCCCTCGAAAACCCTTGAGGGGGTTTTTAACCCGGGACAAGAATAAGTTTGTCTGCGCTCCTTATGGGTCCCATAGGCCGATTGGCCTCAGTGGACGATAAAAAATCATTCTCATTCTCATTCTCATTTAAGTATCTTAAGATCCTTTTTCCTGCAAGCCAGTGTTGTTTTCCTGGATTTGTTCCAAATCCGTTTAGTAAGTTGACACTATATGCTATATCTGGTCTACAACAATTGGCCACATATAGTAAACATCCAACTAATTTCCTGTACGGATATTTTAACATTTCTTCTCTTTCACTGTCATTTTTTGGACTCATTTCACTTGACAACGTTTGCCCTGTAGCTAATGAAGAATTTACACCTTTGCAATCTATCATACCAAATTTTTGCAACATATCTTGAATATTGTCGCTCTGTGTAAGTATCAATCTTTTTCCTTTCGATCTCTGTGAACCTCTATTCCAAGAAATCTTCTCAGTGGCCTTAAATCTGCCATGCTAAACTTGTTGCTTAGTACCTTTTTGCAATGATTTAAGCATTTCACACTATTAGAGACAATTGCATTGTCATCCACATACAAAGCAATAATACAAAATTCATCTTTGTCTCTAAATTTGTATAGGTTACCATCGAACCCTTGCTCCTTAAGGAAACCATCAATGCATACATATGTTTCAGTTTTTTCAAATGACTTCAATTCTTTACCCATAGCCTGCTTCCATTGTTCTCTATTTTCCCCTTGTATTGCTTGTTCAAAGGTTTGTGGGATCTCAGGTTCTAGAATAGCCATTATCTCACTGATTTCAATTTCATATTTATGGAGCCTTTTACTAGTTCCTGTTGCATTTCTCCCATAATCCTTCTCATTTACATTATTCTGATCATCTTTCAATATTTCTGCTTCAGTACGACTTCTATATTTTTCTTTCACCATTCACCTGTTTGGCTTCACTAACTGATTCCTTTTCTTGCTATTCCAAAGATTTGGTTTCAGAATCTTGATCTGCATGTTGGATATCATCTTTCTTTTTTTCGTGTTCTGGGGATTCAACCTCAAGATCTTGGTCATCATCTTCAATGTCAGGATTTGTCTTTTTATTTTCATTATATTCTGCTTTATTGTTTGAAAATAAATTTGACCTATTATGCAGTATTTCTCTATTTGTATACAAAATCTCCTCATTAAATCTCACATCTATGCTTGTGACGTTTTCCTTCGTTTCAACGATTAGAAGGAAAACGCGCTTCTGGAAATACGGAGACAGTTAGTTGGTTAGGTCTTTTCCTCTTTCCCCATTTAACTGCTTTCTCAGCCTGTTCTCTCTTAACAGCTCTCTTGGAGAGTTTCCTTTCCTCTTCTTCCCACTCCCTACGGTTTGGCCGTAGACCGTCCTTCTATAGCGCCCACGTCCTTGCCTCCGGTTCGACATATTCTGGCCTTTTTGGTTGCCTTGGTCGTTTTCCCCTGCCTTTCTACGTTTTTTTTTCTCTTAGGTTTCCTTGAACCGCCCCAAATTCGGCCGGAGTTGTTGCTGGCTTGTCTGCACAGCTCGGAGTCTCCTTCGGCATACTAGTGGTCTCTGCAATTGAAGGGAGTCTTGTGCTTTTCGATTTTGCACAAAAGGGAGTCTCGGTGCTTCTCGGTGCTTCTGAGTCTTGTGGTTCTTTTCGATCCATCTACGTCCACGCTTCTTGTTATGGTCCCAAAAACTGGTGAGTTAAAGTTCAGGAAGAGCCGTGCATCCGAATCTTCTGAGCAGGTTCCAGCTTGGCTTAAAGCCATGGAAGACAAATTGGAGATGAAGTTTGATGATCTGAGTGGTCTTCTGGAGAGCAGGTTGCAGGCTAAAATTGATGATCTGGGTAGCGCAAAAGCAGAAATACTTGCGGCCCTGGAAACCAAGGTTTCATCTCTGCAGGAAGAAATTCAGCAGAAGAGCAAGAGAGCAAAAGCGCCTCTCTTAAAATTTCATGAAAATGTGAAACTGTATGATTGTTTGAATGAGTTGGAAGACTGTTTTCTTGATTTGGAGAGGCACTTGCAGTCGCACGGATCCCTGGATGCAACAGCCAAAGACATCATCGCCAGAGGTAACTCTTTGATTTGTAAAAGGAAAAAAATAATATGCATCAGGGATAGGGAAAGGCCAAGAATTGCAGAATTCTATGAAATGGGGGAGTTTGGCCTTTTCGATTTCAAGAACAGCCCAAAAATAGGGCTCGATGGACCTGTGGTGACTCTGTCATAACCCTTTTTAATATGTGTTGTCTGACCGCTGTTTAGTCTCGTTTGCATTTAACTTTTTAAGAGCTTCCGGTGTTCGGGTATCTCGTTCGCGGGGATTTAACCCTGTTGTTTTGGGAGTCTGCCCGAAATGGGGCTTTAAGAATCTGTTCTTTTTTTTCATGGCCTTCTTGTGGTTGGAAGGAATAAACTTGTCTCTGTTTTAGTGCTTTAAGGAGCAGAGTTTCAGGAGGAAGGCTCCTATTATTAATACGTTATTTTCTGGAATAGCTAAGCTTGTTTCTTATTGTCTCTGTTTCAGTGCTTTAAGGAGCGGAGTTTCGGGAAGAAGGCTCCTCTTATTAATACATTATTGTCTGGAATAGTTAAGCTTGTTTCTTAATGATTTCTTTGCTTCAATCTGGCAATCTTGATTCACCGGCTGCATGTGTAGTTTCTTGTTGCTCTGCATAAGTCTGTTTCCTGTTGTCTGTTTTCTTTCTTATCTGATCCATTCTTAATTGACCTATCTCATGGAGTTCCCTGTGCAGACTCTGACTCAAATTAAGCTTGAAATATGCATTTCTTAGGTGTCCTGGACGAAGTTCCTCGCTTCACCTTCTCTGCCGCCATGTAAACGCAGCTTAGATCTTGCCGCCTTGCATCTCGGATCTAGCCGCCTTGCTCTGCCACCATCTGTAAACGCAGCTATGCTTTTTGTTGGAGGTTATTTTAGCTTCTTGACCCTTATCGAAAACTGCCAAGATTGGTCAAGGTTAACCTGATAATAGCCCTTAACTATTCAATGAGAGTTATTTTTGTATTTAAGAATATTTTTTGTTGTGGTTGTTGACACTTTTGTTGCATGTGGTTGTCTTGGTTAACTTCGATTGCTCACTAATAAGAACCCTTATGAATAACTTGAGAAGGAATAGATCTGTGGTAGGAGGCTGGCTTACAAAGGGTAAGGCAGAATATGAGATTTTCAGTAAGAATCCATGAATGTAACTTAAGACTTTCATCTAAATTACTTTGCTAACGAAATGAATCTTTTGAAGCATTACATCTATATTATTTTCAAGTGAGAACTTCTGGCTCCTTGTGATGAGGTAGCAATGATGAAGTTATAGTGCATGGGTTCAACGTGGAAACAACCTTTCGTCGCTAAGGTTCTAGCCCACAACTAAGGTGTTGCTATTAGATTTATTATTCTATTCGATGCTTTTATAACTAAGGTTTTTTATTTCTTAACCCATAACTAAAGTTACCATGATAAGCCCTCCTTATACTCATAGAGGTTTTCTTAAAGTTGCTAGATGAAGCAATAGTTGCGTGCCACCTTAGCTTTGGGGTCGCTTGACCATTGTCTGCGCTTTAATAAAGATTTGTATGCCCTTGCTTATTGCGCTGGTTTTTCCTTTCCCCCATGGTTGGTGCACCATAGAAATTGTTTCAGATTTAAAACGTGATTATTAGGTGATCTTACAGCATGATGTTCTATCACTCAGCTGCTAGGCTTCTTACACTTTATGTGAGCATCTACTGTCGATTTACGCTGCTTTATTGATTTTATTACTCCTGCCTCTGTTTCAGCATTCTTGTCCATGTCTGCCCGTAGTATTTCTAGAAGTGACGTTTTCCTTCGTTTCAACGATTAGAAGGAAAACGCGCTTCTGGAAATACGGAGACAGTTAGTTGGTTAGGTCTTTTCCTCTTTCCCCATTTAACTGCTTTCTCAGCCTGTTCTCTCTTAACAACTCTCTTGGAGCGTTTCCTTTCCTCTTCTTCCCACTCCCTACGGTTTGGCCCACCCCCCCACCCTTCCCCTGTTTTATGACTTGTTGCAAGCTAATATTTTGTTGGAGGCCTTGTGCCTAGTTGGAGGCCTAGTGCCTGGTTGGGCCTGTGTGCCTGGTTGAGGCTTTTGTGCCTGGTTGGAGGCCTTAGTGCCTGGTTGGAGGTCTTTGGGCCTGAATGGCCTTGGTGGCCTTTGGTTTGTCTTTTTTGTGTATGCAGGGTTTAGCGTGGCTGTTTGGGGTGAGATTTGGATTCGGAGCACAAGATGAAGATCAATGGAGAAGACAATTCAAACATGTTTCTTTGGCAACTTCATTGCTGTAGTGTATTTTCACCCGATAAGGCTGGTCAGCATGAGGGTACAAGAATTTTTATGTTTGGACCTAGCATTGGTTAGTGATCCCATTATTGTCAGGGTTTTTCCTCGAAAACCCGAAAGGGCGAGGTTTTTTAATCCCGGCCATAATGTTTTCACTAGCTTGCTATCAGCATGTACTTGTGTTGGTTATTAAGGAAACGCCCATGAGCAGCATTCTTAGCATTCTTATCCATGTCTGCCCGTAGTATTTCTAGAAATTAATATTCTTTTCCTTTGATGATCAAATATTCTATAGCCCTTTGACATATTGTCATACCCGACCAGAAATCCGATTATTGACCTATCATCCAGCTTCTTTCTAAGCTGTTTAGGAACATGTGCAAAAGCTATGCAACTATAGGCTTTAAGAAAATCGTATCTTATTTCCTTTTTGCCCCATAATTGTTCTGCTATTTTGCCTTGATACTTGCTGAAGGTAGTATATTTTGGATATATACAGCTGCTTTCATAGCTTCTTCCCACAGATAGTTTGGCAGACCACTATATTTAAGCATTGATCTTACTCCATCTAGAATAGATCTATTTTTTCTTTCAGCAACACCTGTTTTGCTGAGGGGTGTGACTCCAGGTAATTTGCCTCCTGATTCTATGTTCTTTGCAGTATGCTTTAAAAGTGTCATTAACATATTCTCCACCTCTATCTGATCTAAGGCATTTTATTTTCTTCCCTGTGTCTCTTTCAGCTTCAGCTTCAAAAACTCTAAATGCTTTATATGCTTGATCTTTTGTTCTAAGGAAAAAGCACCTTGTTCTCCTTGAGTGATCATCAATAAAGGTAATAAAATACCTTCTTCCCTGCATGCTTGTGATGTTAAGAGGACCACAAAGATCACTATGCACTAATTCAAGTAATTATGTTGCTCTGTCAACAGCCCTTTTGAATGGGAGTCTTGCACTTTGTCCTAGCATGCATCCCTGACATGTGAATTCATCACTTTTTCCTGCACATAATAGCCCTCTTTTTCCTAGTAGCTTTATATTGTCAATATGTGTATGCCCCAACCTCTCATGCCACAATTTCAATGTAGGGAATTGTACTGAGTTAATACTCAATCTTGGTGAGTGATTGTAAAAACCAAAAAGATTTCCAAGCGTTTTGCGAAAAACTTCAATTCATCATTCAAATAGATCTTACAAGCTTGTTTATCAAAACAGACTCTATAGCCCATATCTACCAATTGACTGATAGATATCAAATTCTTGACAATGTTTAGTACACATAACACATCACTCAAGTTAACTATTTGACCATTCAGATCGAATACTTCTAAAATTCTAGACTCCTTGACTTCCTGCAGTTCTCCATCTCCCATTTGCACAAAAGTTCTACTTCTTTTTTTCTTATCTTTTAGAGCATCAGTAGTTTTAACTATTGATCTCTCTGCTCCACTATCTAACACAAGAATATCATCATTTTTGTTAGTTCTTTTTTCAGTAATTGAACAAATTGCATTAGGCTTTACCTCCGCATCATCATCACATTCTTCAGTGCTGGTTTCTTGTGCTAGATTTACACTAGCCAGTCCTTCATTTCGACCTTTAGGATTGTACCCTTTTGCTTTGACAGAACTTCCACTGTCTTTATTTTTGGCTGAACCGCACCGGGGCTGAAGATGATATGCCAAGCAAGAGGAAGAGAAGCTCTGTCAGGCCGGGAAACCTTACAGTCTTGTTCAACAAGGCGCTTGAGGATGTATACCCATGGTGTTTATGCGAGAGGATATGCCAATGTTTAGAGAAAGGGATCAACTCATGTGTTGCTTGCAGAAAGGTACATTGCTTGCATTATGACCGCCTGCACCATCCGCAGGATATGAAGGAAGGTGGATACAACATGTGTCTGTTAGAGGTTATGGATTGCATGGATGATGCAAATGTAGATGCCAAAAAAGCAAATTTTATAAGAGCCACAACATGTTTTGACCTGCTGCAAAGGATGGGCGATGTACAAAGATCTGAGCGCTACCAACATGTCCTACTAGTAGGAGATTATGCCAAAGTGTGTATCAACTATTGTGAAAAAAACCCTTTTGGAATACGTATGTAGAGCCCCGCTAGCCAGAGGAACAGAGGAACCGAAAAAGGACGGTGAATCGTCTGCAGCAAAACCGCCTGAGAAGAAATGAAGGCCAACTCCCAAAATTGCTCTCTTTGCTCGCTCTTTTTGTTTTTCTTCTTTTGTAGTTCAACTTTTATGATAGAATATATATACTCTTAAGCCAACTTCAAGGTCTACAGAGAGCCGTCAAACCCCTCTCATAGGTTGTACCCAATTATCTGCTCCGACAGCAAATTCCATTTGGTTCTGCCCCAACTGTCTGCCTCGTCTGCACCCTGGGTTAAAAGGTTTAGGCCAAGGCCAAAAACCGATTTTTGTATATGTATATAATGTAGCCACCTTTTTTATAAAGAATATAATTAAAGTATACCTCGAGAGACAATATAGACATCCGATGGTTAGGAATCCCGCTTAGTTAAATTTTGTATCCAAATCCAAGTGGTAATATTTAGGAGGTCAATTCTGACATATACAGAAAATGGTGATTATGTGCTGAACATGCAAGAGGAATAAGAAAAGGTATTCCAGATGAAACAACTACACACTAAAGACCTCGGGCTAAACACGACTTCCCATCTTGAAGAATATTTCGGGAGGTAATAGGCCCTCAATCGTTGGCTAAAAGCGTTATAATAAGTCACATCCGATGTGGCCATGAAGCCAAGCTAAAAGTCGGATATCGGCAATTAATAACAAATAATAGAAGCACACAAGATGGCTACACATAGCAGCAGCAAACCCTGCTAGCAGCCCCTCCTAATGGAGGGCTCGTAGGTGCTACACAAGTCCAAGGACCCGGGGATCGAGGGGGGCGATAATAAATATCTAATATATACACATATCATCCACAGGAATATGTAGCATTATAACAGGGGGTTTTTTTTGTGATTTTATACGCTTTTTGGCATGGTTTTCATATGATTTCATGGGCGTATTGCACGAGGCATACTAATCAGTACATCTAGAGTGCACCAAATTTTTGCATGCAATTTGTGCAATTTTTGTTTCATCCTCCTCAATGGTTAAGATCAGATGGCTTACAAAGAAAGCCCTCTTTTAATTCAAAAGATCAAGGGCTTATAATAAAGCCCTTTTCTCATGAGATTAGAGACGGCCCGAATTAGGGCACGGTTAGGGCTTGTGGCGGATTCTAACGTGGTGTTGCACCCTCGCTTTTTAATTCTTCCCTCATTTCCACCCGGGTGGTCCTTCTCCAAGTTTTTGCGGTGTTTTTGAAGCGAGTTCGATCCAAGGGGGTAGGTCAGGTTCCCCTTTTATTTTTCCATTGGTGTATTCCTGCGAGGATTTCTTCATGGGTCGACACCGGTAGATTTTTCCTTGAAGTTTCTTGAGGTCAGCTCAATTGTTTCATGGACGAGGCTAATCGATCCATCATGGAGCTCAAATTGCATGTGGGCAAGCCAAATCAAGCAAACAAATGGGCACGAAAAGAGGATTTGCTAAAAGTAAGACTAAAGATTTGTGATATTGAATATTTACGATCATCATGCGGATCCGGGTTTTATTTAAGAATCGAACGGTTCTCATTATGAAGGGGATTTGAGATGGGCTATGGCTTGCAAATGGGGAGTTGTTCTTTTTATGCTATCTTTTTCCTTTGCACCACAATGGTTCGGGCGCTGTCGCTCAAATGGGTCTTGTCCAAATCGGCTTTCTTTATAGATAATGCATCCATAGCTCGACACTGCAAATGACTAAAGGGGAAAAAACAGCCATTGCCAATAGATTTGTGCCGCATTGAGATGCTTTAAACCGAACGGCTTGTTCGAACACTTCACCCAAATTCCTAATCTCGGATGCTTTATTCATGGGCCCAATACTTAAATCTTGCTATCCGGATCAGAAATGAATGCATTTAAGCATGAGCCCGGATGAGGTTGGACAAAACCAAGTCCGTCGAGCACAAAATACCGTATTCATCCGATGTTCTGGAGTATGTGGAGCATGAAGCTATTGCCATCATGTGAAAGCTCTTGCTTCTTGTTACCTTTTTGTTGATGTGAAGATTGGGGCATTTGGCGGCTCTTTGGATTAAGGGAAATCGCTTACGAGGACCCCCCATTTGTCTTTTTAGGAGGTCTAAGATAAAAATCTTTCAAGGTTGGTCCCTCCCTTTCTTAATTACAAGTGGACTTTTATTTGGTTTCTTTGGTTCTCAATTTAAGAGATAAATGTGAACTTCGGTGCGAGTTGTTCTTCCGACTTCGGTAAGGCAAAGGCACCTGACATAAAGGCAAAGCTCATGCGAATTGTTCTTCGACTAAGTAATTACACTCGCTAGGCGAGGAGTAAAATAAGAACTTCAAGTTTATTAATTAACATAGTTTAACTTGTTAAATTGTTTTATTCATGGAGCAAGCTTGTTGAATTGTTTTCCATTTTGTAACAACGGCTCAGGCTCTTAATGTCATTTCAAATGACAAAAGTTGGTGTCCATGCTTTGGTTTTTCATTGTATGTGGGTTTATCTTGCACACAAGGAATATGGGTCAATAGTACGAGTATGGCTTGGCCCTACCACTCTTCTTGTTTCAGTCAAAGACCACAAGATGGTTAGGGAACGCTTGCGCCTAGCAAGCAACCGTAATCAAGTTTCCCACAAAGCACTTGATCTTGTTTTTGGAAGGCATTGCCTTCCCAACCCTTGTTCTAGTTGGCTTTCTGGTTCTCTGTTTGGTTGCACCATGCCCAGCAGGTTGCAAACTCGTGTGCGGATTTGTTGGTTGTTCATACGAGTAGGTTGCAAACTCGTGTGCAGATTTGTTGGCTGTTCATACGAGTAGGTTGTTTAACGATTTAGGCCCTTAAAGTTTATCTACGTTTGCCTTTCTTAGGGCCCGAAGGGCCCAAATTTTTTTTTAATATAGCAATCAACACACAACTACCATTAACATTATTAACACAAACCATTGCATTTAACACATTTAAATTAAAATCCCCCTTAAACCCCCTTTGGTTTGGGTGCATATTCACACGGGGGGTACGTAGGGCAACGAGAGCTGTCGGATGGGCATATTTGCCCTTTATTCCAAGATCTGGACCGTACATAACGATCCTCGTTTGTGGGGTATGCATGTACAAGTTTTTTGTATACTGTATATTAAAGTTTGCAAAATACTATAAGGTTTGAGAGAATGTACTCAATGGAATGGAAAAAACACTGAAAGTATATATAATACGATGCAGCTCTCTAGAAGCAAAAGAATAAAATGTGAGAATTCATGTCTAAATTATGCAACCTATATGCTTAACTAGGCTATTTGTGGAGATGGAGATAATAGCCTAGGCAAAAAGTTAGGTTCATATTCTTAAGAGAATCTAACATTATTAAAGGGGTTAATGGTTAAAGATATTGCTTGTAAACCTGTAATGGTTGGAACTCGAAGATTATATGAAGGCCAAAAGTAGAAGGTTCAAACGGTCGAACTGTTCCACAACATGTGGATCAGGATAAACCGTCTTTGATCTAAACCGACTCCGGTCGGTTAGGATCTGAGCATAAAAATAAGATGCATTGAACTCCGTTGTTATCTGTTATTGATCAATCCAATATTCGGCAAGGTTTCGATCACAGGTCGTGTGTAAGTTCAGTTCATTGGGTAAGTGCATTGTCAATAAGCTTTGATAAGTATATCGAGTTCTTATATTCCCTTAGGGTTGTATTTCCCGCGATCTTCTCTGTCACGCCGAATTTCATGCAAAAATCTGCTGATGTCCGAACTAGATTCGTATTATCTTGTTTCCATGATTATTATTATTTTTACCTATCCTCGGTCGACACCGCATCACACCCAGCTTTTATTATTTCATTTTATACCGCGAATATTAATCAAAAGTTGCTCTAATATGTATTTACCTGACATGCATCCTATTATAGGGTATAAGCACGCTAGGGGGATTAAAAAAAGGGTCATTTGGATACATTACATATTAGATTATGTATTTTAATTATAGCAAGTTTTTAATTGCCATCATTAAAGAAAATGTCATTATTTGAGTGTACCAAAAATTCCCTCCATTTTGTTCTCCCTGTTTCTTGGCTAACCGAGAGGAGCTCGCATTGGTTTTTTTTTTGAATTGGGGTAATCTGCTAGAATGTTTGAACGGTTCGAGGCTAATCGCGTGTGATACGCCTTGTAAGTTTTGCTTTCTTTATTTTGTGGTTTTAATTTTTTGTGATTTCAGTCCGAAAATGAATTCAAGAAGTAACAGAACTGGTTCTATGGATTAAAAATCAATAAAAGCTAAATCGATGTAGGTTTAACATGATTATAACCAATGCGTTTGGCTTAAGGTCTGATCTTCAAATATTTGGGGCGAAGTTTTCTTATGAAATCAAATTTGTTGCTTTGTTCATTTTGCAGGTACTGTGAACATGGCAAAGACCCCAAAGAAGACACCAACCAAGAGTTCAAGAAAGTCTCCAAGGATCGGAAAGCCTCCAAGCAAATAAAAAGCTTCAAGTTCGCATGCCAAGGGGAAATTTTACCTCATTGATGACACAGGTTTTACGTAAGGCGGCTCGGACAACTGAATTTTGTGATGTTTACGAGAAGTATGATGCTATGGTAAGAGAGATATGGGGTGATGAAGCACCAAAAGCGGATATGGCTATAAGGATGGCGAGAATTGATATGAAGTGGGGCCGGAAAGGAATTGCGCAAGCGGTATGAATTTGCTTTTGGAAGAAAAGATGTTATGAATCTCTATGTCCCTCTACTTCGCAAGGGCATTTGCATTGCATCCGAAAGGTGCGTATGGATTTGGGAAGATGTTAAAGCATGGGCAGATCGGAAGCAAAGGATTTTGATCTATCTAGTGAGGTGGTGACGGTGAAATCTAGCAATGCAAATCTGCGAAAGGCCCAAGAACCCCGGCTAAGAGTTACACAAAGGAGCAATTAGAAGTTATCGCGGTAACTTTAGACAACGATCTAACATTGAAAACATCTTTAAGCAAGAAATTAACTGAGTTAAAGGAAAGAAGGCAATAGATCCTTGATACATTGGAGCACAAGGAAGGAGAGAGAGCAGATTATATTAGGTTGGTCCAGGCGAGGAGAGGAATGTTGAAGCAAAAATGGCAGCATTGGAGGATCAACAATCAAAATTTGGACCAAACATCTGAAAGTGCCATAAGATTTCAGCACTTAAAATGGAAAGTTGAGGATGCTATGAAGGAATCAAAATGCTGGAGGATCAGGCTGAGCTCCAGAAATATATTGACATGAATCTCATTGAATTGAAACATGTAGATGCAAAAGATTCAAGCTACATCTGTTGATATGAGCTTTCGGTTGAGGTGGGGAGACAAAAAATAATGGGCGGGGAATTTTTAGAACATTAAAAGCGATCTTTCCTTTACCCCCTCCTCTTAGGATCTACAATTCTTGCAGATCGGATTATTGTTGACCTTTTTCTTCATGTACATATTTGTGAGCAATCTTTTGGATAAATCCGATTGGTTCGGCACCCTTGAACACCCTTATTGTCTCTGTATATATCCTATCTTGCTAGCACAAAGATTTCATGTGTTGATCCGATTGCTCATGGAATAAGCAATTTGCTTGTAAGCACTTGGACTGCTTGCAACAAAGGTTAGTACATATACATTTGAATTACAATTTCTTTTCTTATTTTAATAGTTAGATTCTTTTTTGCATGAAGGTTTTAGGCTTGCATTTATATTGAGCATTTAGATACATGGTTTTTGTAGTTGGATAATGTGGGTTCACTCATGTATAATCTGCCAAATAGACTACTTATTTTTAAAGATGAGAGCTTTTAATTTCATGTGCACATCAGATAGCAGTAATGTAGATAGCTGATTACTTGTTATTGAGAACTGTATAATGTAGCAATTGACAGATACATTGCTATTGTTGCTGTCAAAATTATATTCTGATTTATGTTACTTCATGACTCATCAGTGGGCAGAGTACAATATCAACTAGCTTTGTTTACGTTGATTGCACTTTAGAACAATGAATTTCAGAGTACATTCAGTACATTTCAAGAGTACATTGAGTACATTTACACATTATCAAATGGATACATTGCAATACATTGTCAGTTAATTTGTTTTCATTGACTGTACCTTGTAGAGTACATTAAGAATATATTTCTTAGTTGATGATCTGATATACTTAATGTTTGACTGATGCAGGTGATTTTGGTAGCATAAGGAAACTAGAAAAGGGTATGATATTGTAGTCTTGTTAATCAGGCATATTCCTTTTCTTATCTCAAGTCTTTTTCTACTCTGTACTGTAGATGACAGCAAAAAGCCAACAACACTTTCTTCCAAGGTATTGGATTTGACATATGGTCAGGAAGATTTGGGAAATACTTCTACATGGGCATCACCTGTAAAGCTTGTAAAGTCTTTTGAGGAAGAGCTTGAGGTACCAGTGAAGTCCTCAGATACATGTAAGTAACTATCACATTTGATTGATTTACAATCCCTGGAATTTAATTTTCATGTCATATGAGCTTGATATGTCACTTGGAATTCCATATAGCCACGAGCAAACCGATTCGAACATTTGTAGATTATGCAGCCAAGGTTGAAAAGTTAAAGCAGAAGGCAGTAGTTAATACTGTAGGTATATTGCATCTTCTATTTGCATGTGTGTACTGCAATTATTAAACACCATTTTTTCTAGGTTCTTCAAGTTTTTCTTTACAGTATAAAGTTCCAGATTCCTCAGGTCTTTCTTCACAATATAAATTTCCAGATAAACCAATTTGGAAACCTGTTAAGACAATGCCATCATTTCAGCAGGAAATTCAAATGCTATTGAGTGATGATAAAATTAGGAATGACAATACTGATTAACTTTGGTGACTAATTTATGCAGAAGTGTTGAAGCTTGGTGATTCTTCTGCAGCCTTTGTTCAGGCAACCATTGAAAAGATAGATGATAGTAGCCATATTAAGGGAGAGGAAGAGGTGGTGGAGGTACAAGAGATCCAAAAGGATGATGCGGTGGTGGAGGAAACCAGGGTTGAGGAAACAAAGGTTGAGGCAACTAAGGTTGATGACATAGAGGAAATCACGGTTGAGGGAACCAAGGTTGTTAAACTAGAGAAGCAGACAAGAAAAAGGAGCAAAATAGAACTTCAACCAAAAGGTGAATATTTATTATTTTACTTGAAGCTGTTAAAGTGTAATATATGAACAATCTTATGATGACTTCTGCAGGACTAGAAGCCAAACATCATCTGAGAGTGCTCGATCTTATGCATCTGGAGATGACACCACAGGAGAGTAAGTAAGATTCTGTTGTAGTTGCAATTCATTTTTCTCTCACTAATGCAAGTTTGGTTTACAGAGACTTGGAGAGCTTGATGAAAATAGTTCCATGCTACCCTTTCCAGCAAAAGCCTCTAATCAAGGTGACTAAATATTGTGTGGAAGGTGTTTATAGAGACAGGTACATGTCCAATAGGCATATAGATATATTTGGAAGGTAACTTGATCAGCTTCTTTTTTGCATTATGGTTATGATTGAATATCTAATCTCACTTGCTTTGTGAATAGGTATCTGATTAGCATTATGCCTGACAAATGGCGTGTTGCATTTTATTTCTTCCCCTCAGAGAATTTTTTAGCCTACAGAATAGCCTATAACAAACTGTCATCTGATGCAACTTCAATGGTGCAGTCTGGATTGGTTGTAGTTCAAAAAGGGCTTCAGGGAATGATATTAAGTAAATGCCAGTACATTATGATTCCAATCCAGATTAAGGATCATATGCACCATGCACTGGTCATCATTGTTTTAGATAAGACCAAGAACTGTAGCAGCACCCCTTTGTCTTCTCCAGCTATCCTTATTCTGAACTCCCTAAAGAATGTGCAGGTTGACACGAGGATGGTTATGATGTAAGTGCACTCACTATTAGTTGAGTTTAATGTTGCATAATTCTGATGTTATTTCCTATTACAGGCTTCATAAAGATATCGTTACAGCATTGACTAGTTCTCGTAAGATTGATATTTATGTGAAGAATTCAGTGCAGAAAGAAATTAGACCTGAGGTTCCACAACAAGGTGACCTGGCCTCTTGTGGTCTTTATGTTATGGCTTATATGCAAGCCTTTGTGGATGCCCAGGTGCAGGCTAAGAGCATGGTGCGAATGACATATTAACAATTGCTTTTTATATAATATTCAATTTTGAAAACTGTTTTTTTTTTCATTCTTTGAACAGTTCTCTTCAGATTGGTTTGATGCGGAGTATGCACAGTCCAGGAGGCATGTGCTCATTAAGGCCACGATTAATTATAAGAGCCATCTCATCGAAACAGGCACTACTAGCACCTTGCAAGAGAAGCATGGTAGTGCTTAACTTCTTTTATTTAATGATATCAAATGAGGCCAATTGGCTTTTTTCTTATTGGAAACAAAACTAAGCCATTTGGCTTTATGTAATCTTGATAATGTAATCAATGAATGGTTGCAATCCTAGTGCTATTGTATGTTAATTATATTTTGCTTCCTTATAGGACTCCTAATATTTGAGATCCAAGGTGTTCTGGGTTGCTTTTATAGAACTCCAGGAATCAATATTTCCTCTTACAAGCCCATAATTACAGAACATGGAGTTTTCTACTGCAGACCAACAATGAAAGCAATGCTTCAATATGCCTCCTTTCATTAAGATTTGGCCATATGGTCAACTATTCCCTTAGATATCATAATACAAATTTTGGACAAGCTCTATGAAGATGGCATCCCAAAATTTAAACATATTTATGGAAAAGAGAAATGTTGGGGACTTCCTTACACAAATTCAGTTGGTGTAAACCCTTAAGTAGTACCTATGGATAGTCTTCTCATTGAATATCCTAAATACAATGGTCGACTCCGTGGTGTGTTTCAGTCTAACCACAAAGCTCTTTTCAACAAAGAAAGTTATATTTGTGTGCCACGATGGACACCTTTGATAGAATGCGACAACCATCTGTCCTTCTTATTTGATTGGTTGGTAGGGTTGAAATATGCACCAAATTTTACCACTTACGTAAAGGAGCATAAGTTGGATGACTCTTGGGACATATATGATGACATTATCATCAAGACTATAGTGGATGAATACGGCGAAGATATGAACAGAATAAAGGCCTTATGTACAATGCCTTTCATAGACTGAATCTGCTCTACTGTAACTTCTCTAGATGTGGATTTGCTTTCATAACTCTTTTGAGTACTTGTTAAATTATATTTATTATTAATATTTAAGGTTGTTGTACATGTACATGGAGCAGAGGTTGAACCAGATGAACCACCATCTACTTTAGGGACTGATGCAGAATATGAACCAGATGTACCATTCTCTTGTGGCTTAGGGTATGAAGCAAGATTCCTTACCAGCTTACCTGGATTATGGGAATAGGTCGAACATCAAGTGCACACGAGTCAACTGTGGAGTGGGTTTCCAATTGCAAGAGAGGCAGCAGTGGCCTCTGCCACAGCTAGTGCTAATATTATATGGCGCTCCGGAAATCTTACAAGAATGGGTGCAATACCTATGAGATTTCAGCCACCACAGGATATAATAATTAGGCATGAAAGAAGTTGATCTATTCTGTAAAGTTTTCAATAACAAAAAACATGTTTTGAAATAAGTTGATGTGCTCTACCAAAATGTAATATAAATCATGTTTCACCAGCACTTTTCTCTTTTCATATTACTTCTCTCCAACATATAATCTGTTTCAGCGTTAACAATAATGTGTTTCATAGGAGCTATTCCAGATCATGTGGCATTTCGGGCAAACTTCCGCGAAAGCATCTCATGCACATCAAGAGACAATGCATAAGCCGCTGAAGCACCTTTTACCTTATGATTTACTTTTGGCATTGCAAACTTTGCTCCAATAATAGACTCTGCGCGGTACAAGAACTTTTTGTCATCCAATAACTTATACTTGTGGTGACAACCGGGCAATTTTGATAGTAATCTGTGATATATTTGTTTAGCTTTTGTATGGTGATAATTTTTTGTAATCGTCAATAACATTATCTTGCAAAACAAATTTTGCTTTCTTGCAAAGAAGGATATAGTATGGCACATTTTCTTCATTTCACAGTGCGACAAAAAGAAGCAAACATGTCACCTTGCGTACTAGATCTTCTAGCTCTTCATTTTCATTTGCAAAGCATCGGTTTCCTCATTCTCTACTTCACAATGAGTACTTAGTCGAGGTACTAGCTTCTTTAATTGCCACTTTCCATAGAATGAAATGGACTCACAAGCATCCCATTCAAAGTTGATGCAAGCATTGCGAAGCAAGATAATGGTCTCACCATTACTAAGGTTGGAGTCAGTTGGACTTATAGAAGCTATAACATGCAATTTTTTGAATACCGAGGAAGAGGTTGCACATGAATGCATTGGTTCTATCAATATCAGGCTCCTTCACTTCGTTAGATACTGTTAACATTAGATTGCTTGCTCCTCAAGACAACACAAGCATCATGTGCACCTCTAATCTCGTTCCATGTTCTTGTAGCTTGTTGAATTTTGCAAAGTACCGCTTGGCCTAAGAGACTCTCCATCATGTTCACCTTTTCCATGCCCAGAACCAAAGTAGTTCCATTGTAAACAAATGCCATATTCAACATGGTACCTGGTAATGAAATATAAATTTCTTCTGGACTTGTATTGTGCAGCACAACCATCAGACTCCACAATATGCGTACGTATATGAGATCCACCATTCTCTTTAGGCCATTTCAGATGAAGCTTAAATGCATGTTGTACAAAATGTGTATCATGATTTACGCCATCGAAATATACAAGTGAAACGATCTTCTTCAAGATGCTATTTACCTTTAGCATGGTAATGTACCATTATAGTAATTTAGTACGCATTCCAATGTTAACGACTGAACCTCTTTGAAAGGCTTCAATGTACAATTTTACGCAAAAGTCAACCCAACGATATCACTGAATCATGTCTCGGGTTTTGAACACATCTTCTGAATTCTTTGCTTTGCCGGTGAGCTGCAAAGTTGTGATGGATAAATGTTTTCATGTGACCAAACATGGCATCGGCATTTGAGGTGCATTTGTTGTCTTGTCCACCAATCTGGAGCCTTCTTGAGACTCTTTTTTAGATTTCTCATCCACATAAGAGTATATTTGCCAATTGACTTTATTTTCAATGTCATTTTCAGTTTCTTTTGGACACAAGATAATGTTACGCTTACCCGCAGTTCTTGCAATCACTTGTAATACAATTTCATTTGTGCCACTTTCGTCACTATCTGTTTTGGACAAACCATACTCCTCCATAGAGTCTTTGACATTACAATATGTATGCTTGTGAGCACGACAAATTTCATCATTTTTGTTAGCGGCACAAACTTCACAAAAGCTGCGGCTACAATTGGTGGGAGCAGCCCTCGTAGGCCAAATGCCTTCACGAAGTTCTCGCTTGCTCATGCTTGACGCAACAACATGTGTTTCTTTTCCTTGAGCTTCGCTGCTTACTGTCCCGGTTTGAAGTCATTACGGGGCAATGCGATGCCAATGTTGCCTAAGATTGTTGCTTCCTGAGATTAAATTGCCACATTTCCGGTACAGCTAATATTGTTTGAGGTATTCGAACAATCTGATGCCAATGTGTTGCCTCACGGGTGTTTGCTTCACAAAGTTACGTGCGGCTTCGGCGTATATTCAAATCATCATAGTTAATAAAAGATTTTGTATGTGCAATTGAGTACATATCTTGGTCAAAATGTACTAACATGTACTCATAATGTACTAACATGTACTCGGATATTTTCTAATGTACTCACATGTACTTACAATATTACATAAGGACAACGAGAATACACATGACACATGTACTTTAAATACATGTGGCATAATAAAAACTCTTGATTATTGGTACATTACTATAGCCTAGAGCATATTAATATTCAGTAAATTCTTGAAGCCCATAGGTGCCTATATGGTCACGAGGTACAAGATATGTATTCTATATAGACATGTATAAGATACAAATATTATGCAAAAATCTAATCTATACATTGGTTAAATTTTGGAGTCACTGCATAAATAAGAAAGGAAGATTTGGTATAATATACATGGTCAATAAATGTAAGCAAACCAACAAAGGTGATTGCATATGTAAAGTAAATAAAAGTGAATACATAAATGATAGATCAGTCATTATAAAGCATTCATACATCAAAACAAAAAGAAGTGCTATAAATTCCAATAAAAGTGAACATATACATGAGGGATCCAATTCCATTAAGCATTTCATACAATAAGATAAAGCTTCCATTCCTTTCTTTCCATCCATTTCATTATTTCTTGGTGTTCAAATTGGGCCATTCTTCGTCCAACAATCCAGATCTTCTCTTTCACTAATGCCATAAGTTGGACCTACAATTTTCCATTCTCTTTCTTCCACTGTTTCCATTCCGGATGTGATTCAACATTTTTGGCTTTCTTTCCTTTCCATTCCAATTCCCATTTTTCCAACAATCAATAGACAAAGCGAGGTGCTTGGCTGCCAACTTGTCGCGCTATTAAGAAGATTTACCTCTTCTAATCCATCTTTGAGATTTTGTAAAAATGAATGTTTCACCTCTTTTGCTTACGAAGGTAGCCCAATCCGCGAGGTTAAACAACCCCAAAAGCACGTTGTCTTGCAAGATCACGGAAACCAATACCTCTCTTTCACCGAGGAGATGAGAAGCGGCTTCATTTTTTAAAGCATTCAACAACCTTTTTACGCTCTTTTCACGATTTTTCGTGATATTGCTTGGAATATGATCGCCATTCTCATTGTTCCAATATCACTCCTACGTCACTTCATTCAACATGTCATTTAGGTATCTTGTTCAACCATTTTCTGCTTCCTTTGTCGAGATTTCGGTATCACCGTCCTCATTTTGGACATCACCAGTCATTTGTTCATACTTTGTCCCTTCTACAATGAAAGCGATATGCATGCAAAGATCGACGGGAATTTGAAATTCTTTTCTTTGTTTTAGATTCTTATATAGTAGATTGGAAATTTGCTTGTTTGGGATGGATTCAAGAAATTTCTTTGGATCGGGAGAATCAGGTCTTGAGGGTATTAAAGAGTGGCTAAAAATTAGCCAAATGGCTATTTTTAGACCTTTAGTAGAATTTTGTGGCTAAACTAGCAAGATTATTTTTTTAGGAAAAATAATTTAGCCATCCCAAAGGGAAAATTTTGGACACCTAGACTTTAACCATGATTAGTTGCATCATGGCATGCTAAATCGCTTTCTTGAAGCCGATTAGGCACCAGATCAATTCAATAACCATGTTGAATCTATTCAGAGACCTTTTTTTAATTTAGGAATAAGCCATTAGCTATCAATCATGCTTTGATGGATATTAATTTGAATTTATAACTTAATGTTATATAGTGAGCACTTTAAGCCCAGTACTAGTGTTTTATTCTTGCAATTGTTGACCTTAAAAGGGCTCTATACCAAGTTAACCATTTAGATGCATTCAACAGAACATAAAATATGTGTGTTCCCTCAAATGGTATTGTTTGGTCCTTATGAATTGTACTTTGAATCTTTATTATTGTTTTTGTAATGAAGCGTGGATAGGTTATCATTCATGTGCTAATGAGTGCTCCGAAATTTGAAGTTGAATAATTGAACTTTAGCTACCAACAAAGAAAATTAAGCCAATACAAAATTTCATATCATATAAACTTTACATTGTAAGTGGGAAGATAACTAAAGGTTTTTATTTTATCAGAATTTGATGGAGTGAAAATCTATGAATTTTTATTTCAATAAGTTTAGCCAACCTTAATTTGAATAGAAAACATTTAGGACCCTTAAATTTACCTTGATCGATTGGTTGTACCCAAAATTTACTGCAACAGCGTCGACCACTTCATGTCATGATGACAAACAACCAAATATATTCCTTTTTAAAACATATAGGACAAACCGTGGCCTCCTACCATACATTCAAAATAACATAAAAAGCGAGTTTCAGTGCAAAAATAGTACATGGGTAGAACTTAATGTATGACATCCTAGCATGCTTTTACCCTCTACATGCCCTGCGTGCGGTCTATCCTAGGGTCTAAGTTAGATATTGGGATACAAAAAAGCCACGACAAGCTGAGGCGGAGAAAGCAATTAAGCGGCGGCAGCACCTTTTCGACTACAGCGGCCTTTTCCGCGAACAATGATTTTGATTGTCAGTACGTAATTATTACACCCGGTATTTACTAGGTGAGATTATGCGGTTAAAATTGCTCCCGATTGCCGCCGATTCACGCATTTTGCAAATTGAAGCATCCTCTTCAAAGCTTGCTCAGACTTCTTTGTTTGTTCAGCTGCTTCTTTTAAAAGTATCCTTCTTTTTCTCATGGTGGGGTGAAGGAATCATCCCATGACAAAAAGCTATGAAATGGTGAAAATATCCTTGCGAGATAGTGGAGCAGGTGTTTGGTACGAGCCATTGAAAAAGGCAAAATCAAAATCCTACTTTGTTACATCCCTCATTTGAGCGAGAAATTGAATGACTTGATTGATTTCTTGTATGGAGATGGAGGTGTCCCGAATAATGAATTGAGGAAGCTAGTAGCATTATCATTGCATACTAAGAGGCGTAGTCCCGGGCCGAGAGCATAACTTGCGACTCCTTCGGTTGATTGGGATGCCCCACAAAGAAGCGGGTCAATGTTTGGTCAGGGAGAAAAAGGGATGACATTGATGTTAGAAAAGAAGATGTTAAGGATCAAACCTCACAGTTCCTTCATGCCAAAATACACCTCTAGCTCAAAGCGGATCAAGGCCTCAACTTGAATTTAAGGAAACTTGAGTCAGGTCTTGAGTTTTTACGTTTCCAATTTAAGTTCAACATTTCTTTGATTGAAGAGAGGTTAGTAGAGATGAAGCAATTTAGACAAATGTACATGATCACATGGTAAAACCGGCTTAGTACCATTGAGGTGAATAAGAACTTTCTTTAGCAAGGGAAGAGGATGATTGAGCATGGAAGGAGCGAGAGATAGCAAGAAGAATGGAGAATGAGTTGTCTGCTTTGAATGCCAGCGGGGCCAAGAATGATGGAGACGAAGCCCGAGATGGAAAGTTAAAGCAAAAAAATAAGTGGTGAAGTATATTTTGCTCCTAAGCGGAAGCTTGCCTTCAAAGGATGTTGAAGCATTACGGAGAAGGAAAGATTAAAGCTTCAGCGAAATTGATTACGAGAGCGGGAATAGCTTAGAAGGCGGTAGTGATTGATTGATGAACTTCGAGATATATCAAAATGTCTATCATAACTATAACCGGGTTGCACGGTTTCATGGAAGATCATGTCTTTATGTGGATTGGTCTTCAATCAAAATATAAATTAAGGAACGCATTATCATGTGAACATATACATCACTTGGCATCTTTGCATGCTTTTTGTTATGAAAAGAAGACATGCTTCGGGTATTTGAAAGGGAAGTTCGAGACTATTTGTAGAACTTGGTCCTAGGGTTGCGGTGAAGAAGACTTGTAGATTGAGGCTGATGATTGCATTTGAGGTAGGCACTAGTAGATTTGCATTGCTTCACGATAGGTTTTCCAATGTTGTCACACGTGGCTTCACACAACTTTATTATTTAATAAAGCACACAGTAACACACAATGGCTTCACTGTTCGATCACCAAAAATGTTGCATCGACTCAAGAATCGCCAAGTCCGGTAAGCAAAGCTGCGAGAAGATGAACTTTGATGCTTCTTGTTGTGTTTTAATTAATTTAATCTCATTTAAATTGATTTGTGTTCTAAGTAGCAAAGTTCGTAATTAGTTAGTAAAGGGGCGAATGTAAAAAAGAAGGATAAAGCGTTCCGCATTATTGTTGAGAGCGGTTCGAGGAAAGAATATTATGAACAACATGCACAAAAGGTTCACGCAATTGGCATAAATTTTTATTAAATATGTCATACATGTTAAGGCATACAACAAAGGCAATGATTTGAAATAGAGGCTTACCTTGAGATACAAGTGGTACTGCTATTTGTGATGATAGCATATTTCCAAGCAATAAGCATTATCCAAGCGAATGAAGGATGCGTTACGCTGATAGACTCAATATATATAGCCAAATAAAGAGCTATGCATCGCATGTTGCATGACACCTTGCATCGATGATATTCTTATTATTATTAATATAATAAATTGCCAATCACCTTTGCATTCCGAGAGAAAGTAATCAACTTAGGCTCACAAGCTATAAACTGTATAGCGATGTCGAGGTGAATGTCGAGTTCAGCCCTCTGGCGTAGCTTTCAATCAAATCCTAGAATATCAATCAATCCTTACTTTTCCTTTTCTTTTCAATCAAATCCTCTGTTAACAATCAGTGCTTACTTTTCCCTTTTTGGATCTTTGCATGCCCGGTATGTACGTAGCCTTTTCAATTGAATCCTCGGTCGTAATCAATCCTTATTTTTCACTTTTGATGCGCTGCTTTATTCATTACGTACTCTTTATGGGCATCCCATTTATTGCCATTTGCTCATAATAAAACAAATTACGGGAATGTCTCACAAACCACAAACAAATTAAGAGCAATGTGGGCATAGCGTGGGAGAACAAATATGCCTCTCTCTAAATCTATCATTCTGAATTCAATGTACATCTTTGAGGAGCGTTGTTCTAATCCACCAAGAATGCACCTCTCAATTGTCTAAACCTCTTATATCTTAAAACAATACGTGCAAACTAACATTGTTCCAGCCAACAAAGAATAGATTTATCAATTCTCTTAACCTATCTTGTAATGCGTAAGCTGGCAGCTATTACTATTTACTAATTCTTCCAGCGTTTTCGGATGTTTACTTTGTTCCTCAATTGCTTTCACTACATAGGGTTATCGATCAAAATTCTCTTTTACGTTGCTTTCGACGCTACGTTGGGGAACAGAAATTTCTTTCTCTCGATTCTTCAATCACAAACCAATAGCTTACGAATTGTAAAGGCATCAGCGAGGTGAATATTTTTATGATGTTCACAATGATAATGCGGCGTTTGGGCTGAATAGTAATAGCAGCGGTTTTCTGAGACATAAAGATAGGTTGAGAGGTGATCAATCTCAGCTCTTTGTTAACAAATGTCAAATACGTATTGTTTTAAAATATAAGAATTTAGGCTGGTGAAAATGTATTCTTAAGGAGACTAGAACGCGTTCATAAACGAACCGAAAATAATAATTTAGAAAATGAGCACTATTGTTCTTCCATGCCTATAATATGCTTATTGCTCTATTGACCAATCTATGGCCTAGATCATCTAAATGGAGCTAACCTCACGCTCTGAGAATAGTAAAAGAATAGCGACATCAAAGGTAATAAAATTGTTTGAAACCAAAAACCCTCACTGAGCATCTTGTCAAGGAGAAATGAGACCTTCTTGTAGAACTGATGAAAAAGGAAAAGCAGAGACGATTGATATTCGACTGATACCTCTGGCGGCGTTCTTTATTTATTCAATTCGACATGGAATGACTAAATTCGATACTACGAAATACAGCGTGGCTATTCACCAATACTACAAGTCATTACATGTAACATGTTAACTATTGAAGTCTATCAAATACGTCTTCGTCACTGATGTTCTTATCATCGTCATTCTTTATCTCAAAATAGCTTCCATTCAAATCCTTTACTGGATTGTATGCCCTTTATATATGTTTATATTCTTTGTTGAACTGTCAAATCTAATGAATGTCCTTCCAGAGGTATGCCGCTTGTTGAATTATGCATTTTTAACTCTGTTTGATTTTTATAAAATTTTCGGTTTACCTTTTAGATGGCGGTATATCAAGTTTTAGAATTGCTTTCTGGGCTAATTTTTGCCTTTGTCTATTTAAAATTAATTTTCATCTAAGATGAACTACATTATGGATTAAAATGTTTTAAATGTTTAATGTAAAATATGATTATGTTTATGTTTTAATTAAGAAAATTGAATAATTTATTTTTAATTAATTTTCAATAATAAACTATTCAATATTTGTTATTATTCTAACACTATTTTTTGAGATGCTAACGGTTTCTAAATTATGAAATTCTCATATGGTTTTTAAGTCAAATCATATCAAACCATCATATTTCATTTACAAATTATCTGATTGCTAAATTTTAAATTTGTTAATAAATCACTAAAATTAAAATTACATATTCTTGAAATGGGTCTAAGTTAGATATTGAGTGCAAAAACGGCGAGGCGAGGAGAAAGCAGCTAGCGTAGCGCACCTTTTCGTTTGTGGCCTTTTAGAATAATGATTTCCCGGTATTAGGAGGTGGTCTTAATTATTAGCCCATTGTTACTAATTAGTTAATGCAGGCCAAACTTACGATTCTGCATTTTACAAATTGAAGCATCCTCTTCCGGCTTACTTTCAAGGCTTCTTTGTTTTCTTGATGCTTTTTCTTCTTTTCTCATGGCTGAGTGAAGGAATCATCCCACCACACCCTGACAAAAGGCGGTGGTGCATTTGAGGTAGGCACTAGTAGTGCATTTGCTTCACTGATAAGTTTTTCCAATGTTGTCACACATGTGGCTTCACAGCACGTATTTAATACAAAGCACAGTATTTTATTGGCTTCACACAATTCGAGTCACCAAAAATGTTTACGCATAGGCCCAAGTGTCACCAAGTCCGATAGCAAAATTTGTAGAAGCTTCTTGAATGGCCTAATGGCTTCACACATTCTACGAGTCACCAAAAATGTTTTACGCATATTGATGTCCTGCCAAGTCCGATTAAGCAAAAGCTTTGGGAAAGTGAACTTTGATACTTCTTATTTGTGTTTTAATTAATTTAATCTCATTTAAAATTGATTTGTATTCCTAAGTAGCAAAGAGATTACATGAGTGAGATTAGTAAGGGGCGGCCAAGAAGGATAAAACGTTCACGTGTTGTTAAGGAAGCGATTCGAGGAAAGAATAGCCTGGAGCAACATACAAGTTCACGCAGTGTAGTTCAGTGATGGGGAGTGATGAGGGTGAGCGGTAGTTGAAATGGAGGTAGCAACAACAAAGTCTGCATGTCCAAAGATGGGAGACCCTCAAGAAGGCTGCCACCTCAAGCACCAAAGCAAATGGGTGATCAGTTGATGATTGTGAAAATGGTAAATGGTAGTTGAGGTTACATTTCTCGGTATATCAAGTCATTGAGTTAGTTTGAACATAACATATTGTAGTGTATGTGAAATCTTGTTTTAATTGTTTATGTTGTTTGAGAACATTGTTTGAATATTGTAATTATTTCTTTAATAATTAATGACTTCTTTTAATTCATTTTTATAAGTCTATTGTTGATGTTTCAGTTCTTTTTTATAGATGTTGCGGAGGATTTAAAACTTGTCAATAAGTTTGATGTTGCTTCCAAGGCAAGGTAAAGATTCCACCGGGCTCAAAGTATTACCACGGCGGGAAAGTGGTTATTCTGGACCTCTTCTACAAGAGTTCTTGGGTCTGTTTTGAAAGATTTGAAGTTGGGATTTGGTCTAGCATGATGAAGCACAACATCATACAAATTCTTAACTGATGTTCTGCCGACACTACATTTGCTAAATTCAAATTCATGTAAATTGAGAGGAATGAATGTGAGGGAAATCCCTTTTTTATGTTTCAAGCAATGCAACCAGCAGTGGATGAAGCCAATTGTCAAAGTTCCGACTTTTAATGATGTAAAAGGGATGTTGTGCTTGTGGATGTCTCTTTATACCAAGACTTTCTTGTCCCCACGGACACATACTTAATAGTTGAGAGCTTGTAATGGGAAAGTAATCAAGACATTCAACTACACAAAAGCATGTTTGCACACTTGGCTTCATTCGAAGAATCCTCAAAGTGGACACCGTGGTGGGAAGCTGAACATCTTTATGCCTCTGTTGTTGACTACTTGAAAGAACTTGCAAGATGGAGGTAGCAATTGAAAAGGAAGCATGCAATTGGTGAATGTTGTTAGTCTTTGGGCGGTATTGTTGTAAATAAGCGGAACGCAAGAGAAGAAACAACACAAAGATCCATACCCACATTGAGATCTTGCGACCCTATGATGATGGTAGAGCGGATCTTTGATACCTAACTTTGAGATACCTAAATTAAAACTTCATGTAATTTAAGATGTAACTTAAGACCTACTTAATTTGTTTCTTTGTGAAATGGATATAGATACATAGTTGTACACTTTTTATATAAATTCAAGGTTTCGAGGCATTTACCTACACTTGTCTGATTCTTGAGTTGTCTTCATTTGTAAACTTACTGTCTGATGATGTTTCCATGTACTTGGCCCGAAGAGACTAAAGCAGATAGTGCAAATATACACTTGGGATTCATCTAAGCGAGAAAGCAAGGAAAGCATGTAGCGAGATAAAGCATAAGTATCAAAAGCCGGACCTGACTTTTCTTTTAAAATTGTACAGGGACCAGGAACATTTGTCGCGACCAAAAGTTGTTAGATTTCATTGATAACAGTGCAAGGCATAAGAAAGAATATAGCGGGAAAGAGCCCGATTGTATCTAAAACTCAACCACGCTTCTTGAGCATAAAGCGAGAAAAATGACGTGATATTAGCACTCACGGAAGGATGCCGCGTTTTGGCATGTCTCTTGATCATCTTAAAAGCTATTGTTACCAAGATTCTCCATATCAGAGAGCTTCACAGCCGATAGGTGGGTATAGAAACTAACAATTGGCTTGTCAATAATGCCCAACTCAAATTAGATTACATCTGTTTGCTTGTAGTAATGGCGAGGAAACTAGAACTTCTCCTACACCAAATGCAATACCCAAGCATCTTCATATGTATCTAACAATGTATGTTTAGTCTCTCATGCACCTAAAACATAAAAGTCAACTCCTCATCATCTTGGATGTGCATTCTGACAAAATTATCTCAACTTTACGAAAACTAAGTCGTCTTCTTCTTCATCTTCTTTTTCTTCCAAGCAGTCTTCATTCTCAACTTGTTTTGTAAATTTGCGACTAATTCTTTGTGGATGTTTCTCCGACCTTGATTTCATCTTTGGTTTTGATTCTTTGTGAACCATTCTCCCAAAAGCGTGCTTTGTTCGTGCAATCATCCCTTTTACCATGAAAGCAATAGGAAGGAATAGCAAGAGGCCTGTAAAAGCAACTTTTGCGGAGTTCTTTTGTCACATAGTGCATTTTGACGAGTTGAGCTCCCACATTTTAGTTGTCACCACTTTGGGGATCAATGTATAAAAGACACACACCAATATAAAACTGATTCGCTGCAACTTCAAATCTAGAAAAATCTAAGAAAAAACAAAATTTACCTTCTTCTTATATGAAATTACAGGTGGCGGATTGTTCATCACTTCTTTGATTCATGAAATCCACAATGTCTTTGCTTACGCTCAATTTCTAGGGCCTCTCTAATACTTGAGTGTCTCTTGCAAAATCCACACCAATATTGCCTTGTCCATCATGTTCTCCTTTGCTGGCAAAAGAAATTCCCTCATACTCCTAAATTCCTTCTTTACACATAGTTCCTTCGCTTCAGGCGCCTTCTCTAACTATATTTGGATATTTGCAACCATCACTCAAAAATATGTTTCCTTGCACTCAATGTTGCATGCTCTAAACATTCGTGGCATGTACTTTCAAGCAATATTGTGCAACTTCGTGCTATACTCTTTGTCATCTAAAATATAAATGCACTTCCTTTATAATTCTCCTACGATTGGTATTGAAGTGGTCTCATTTGTCTTCTTCTTTCTTTTAAACATCACCTTTGCTTCTCTTTTCTCTGCCTCTTTAACTTCCATCTCCTCTATCTCGACAGGTTTGCATGTCTATATGTGATGAACTAAATTGAGAACTTTAGTCAGGTGTGCAGTGGCAAGATTGTGTACCTCCTCACAGACAGATTAAAATTTTCAGCAAAGTCAATTATAGAACATTACATCTTGGGAAAATTGTCAAACACGTCCTGGTGCTTTGCACTGTTGTGTAAAGTGCTTTCATTATTGTCTTGGAGGCATACTTCATGAAGCCCCAAGGGCGAGACTCTCGTTCTTGTAATAAGTCTTGTTACTTTTAACTTCAGTTTCCTCCTCTCCATTTTTTTCTTGGTAGTCTCCTTCATGTATCCAACTTCTTGCTGATTCGGACCATGAATATTACATAGGTTTGCGGTTGTTTAAAAAGCATATTACGAAACTGAACGTTAATTAAGCCAAAGCGAATACCTTTTCAAATTGTTCCTCCACGTTGTGTCCAGGTTTCATCTTCTTCTCCTTAGGACAAAAGCAAACTGTTTATAACACCACAATTAAAGTTCTGACGATGTATCTTTAAGCTTATCCTGCTTGTTGAAGAAACAAACTTAAGAGTACTTTTCAGCCCCAATCCTTGCATATGCAGAGACATTGATGTTTGTGCCATTCTTCATCTTCTTCTTTAATGGACCATTTGCACTCCAAAAATCACTAGTGGATTTATAAACATAGTTCTTGGCACTACAAAGTTACCATCACCACAAACAACACAATTACGGTTGCGTCTTTGTGCACCCATTTGGATCACCATTACGATTTTGTTGGTGTATGCATATAAAGTGTATTAATGAGGTCTCTCTTTCTTTTCGCCTCACAAAGATGTTGACAATTCAAATGTCTTGTTGATGAAATCTTCATTTCATTGAATTTCTTTTTGAAGGCCATATAAAATTATGACTATAAACAAAGCAATCTGAGTTCAAAAATTAAAGCGACCCAATCTAGTAAAAGCGAGAACAAGCAGTAAAAATATATAAAGCATAATAATTACGAGAAATTTCAAGCGATTGTGTTGATGATCAATTCTTTCACCATCTTTTTGTAACAAACTTTCTCACATGCTTCTGTATGGTGAGACTCTTGTATTTCTATTGAGAACTTGTAAGCAATTCTTAACCTCCTTCGATTATTACCTCGATCTCTTTTTCCCTTGAAAACGATGACCACGGACCACGATGTATTACGCCATTACTGCTCTTCTTGGTTGCTGCAATAACGAGGTTTCTTGATACATGAAGGCGTGCCAGCTCTGATGGTTGGTTTTGTTTCTTTATTGAAGATACCATTTGCAATATGGACTTTCTTGCTTCATTATATCATTTTCCTTAGTTTCTTTTGTTGATTGAGTGTCTCTTTACCCAGGCATTTCTAATGAAATTCTTCTCACCGGATCTTGCTTTGATCATGATCAACAAAATCACTCATTTGGCAATTTCTTCTTCTCTAACTCTCTTCGCCAAATGCATTGCACCACCGATTGCCTTATCCTTCTTTCAAGGCTTTGTGATATTATTACGAAATAATCGTCCAAACTCTTGGACAATTCTTGAAGCCTTCTCGCCTCAAGCGTATCAACTTGAAATTTGGATATTTTCTCCCTCTACGTAGCCTCTCTTTTCCGGCTGTCTAGATTGCCTTCTTCGGCTTGAATTTCCGGAGAAATTTGAGTCGCTTTTCTTCATCTGATGGTGATTGATCCATTTAGAATCGTGTTGTCTGAGAATTGTGTTATGCAGATGGCAGTGTTGTACAAAGAAATTCTATTCGAAATTTTAACAGGATGTAAATCTATTAATAACTCTCCACGCCATCTCACAACTTAACCCAGCAAATTGATTACTGTCTGCAATTTGATTTTGCGGGTAGCCATATCTCATCGTCACGGAAGCAAGCACTAAAATGGATCATCGCGTTCACTCTCAAGCACCTCAAGCGCCGCAATGGACCAAGCCTGGCAGCGTCCGGGGCCAGGTGCTTTGTACCCCAATATCTAACTTAGACCCCTAACCTTTTCTGGGCATTTATCTTGTGATATTTTAGCGACTACTAGAATACAGCGCATCTTAAACATAGCTTTTCCATTCCTGGAGTGTAGCCCCTTTTGCAGTCAGCAATACGCCAAAAA